>OZ037995.1:13361406-13391406 GCA_964035705.1 Porites rus
TACGTCATCTAGGCTTACGAACCACCCTCTCTTTGGTTTTTCTTAACGTTCTTATCGGCTCTTTCTTGCGTTATATCCGTCAGCAAAGACGAAGTGCCCGATCTCATTTAGGAGAATAACAAACTGCAGTTAATGGACTCGTTTAAAGATTTGTTAACAGAAACCGTTGGTCAAATCAAGCTCGCTAACGAATATTTGGCCGAGCAGCAGATGAAAGAAACTAAGAAACTAAAGTATAACGAACCACGTAAGTTCAAGAAGAAGGCCAACGAAGACCAGTTTCAAAGGATCCACAGTGCAGAATTGTGCGGCCATGTAGCGTACTAGGCCGGTAAGAAGAAGAAGACCACTCTTTCAACTCTCAACAACAGATCCTCGCCAGTGGGAACGCCGGCGTCCACCTCAAGTTCACAGATGCAACCCCAGCCTCTTATGTCAAACGTTCCTGTTTTTCGCCTTCTCGTCGACCCAGTGTCGGGACCTGTTTTGCCTGTGGAAAGCGTTCCTGTTACCCGACGATGGACAAGCCAAACATGCCAAACTCCTAAATGGCTAGATGAAGGACAACAATCAGGTGCAGTCTATTCTAATTTAGTACTGAATTTTTTAAGCGGCAAGCCGTTATATGGATCAGGATTGTCTCGATGTTATACCAGTTTCTTCTGACGTTCACCCCACTAGTTTTAGGCGCGGTTTAGAGCTCTGAGTGTACCGTTGATATTTCTATTCTACCTTCAGTTTGGGGAATATTTTTCATAGTGATCTATTTCTGGCTTCCTTTGCTAGTTTCTCTGTTCATTTTGAATGTTATTAGTCTTAGTTACATAATTCCCTTCTTCCAGCTTTTTATGTTTTTTTACTAATCCTACAATGCCTCCGCACGTGTTTACAGTTCTTTTTGTCCGTAGCTGTTAATGAGCTTCCCAGTCTCTACCTCCTTTCAGAAATTTTTTGCATTCCAATATCATTTACCCGCTTTCTGTTTGACCCGCCGCTCCGTCTAACAAAGGTTAATCCTGGATTTTAGGCACGTTTGCACCTTTTTCTACAAACAGAAATTCAAGTGCGAAGACTTAAATTTTTGAGATGGGTTTTTATTTATTTGTATTTTATGTCTAGTGCGGTTATCGTAATTTTCCCTGATCACCGGTATTTCCTTGCGTTCACCTGGGATCTCGGCACCTGGATTTTTAGGTATTTTCTACTTTGCGCGCTTCCCTTTGGGTTCTTGTCAGCCTCCCTCAAACCGCTTCAGAAAGCAAGAAGAAGCCAAGGTATCCCTATTGCCATTTTTCTTGACTATGGTCTAGCTATAGGAGGAGGAGCCTATCGCGTTCAGGCCAAAATTTACAGTTTGCGGGCTGTCCATGCCAATTTGCCTTAGTCTCACTTTGTTCGAATTCCTAATGAGGAAAAGTCCCTGTGGGAGCCCGTTCAAATTTTCTTGTGGCTTCGTGTTCATAACACCCTCGATGGAAGTATTAGAGCCACGGATGAACGCATCGCTAAATTGTCTCACGACCTGGTGGCTTTGTCTTCATATTAGTCTTCCACCACAGTCCATGTTCTACGCGTCCCGTGTGTAGCTGGCCAAAGTTTTTCCCTCTCGAGTTGCGTTGGATCCGTCGCGTGTATCATGGCCCGATTTCTTTTCTCAGTTGTTTACTCAGCTGTTTCCTGGGATAGCTAGGTTTTCCTGTCCGTTGATTCTTTGTATGAAATTGACTTTTGGTCGAACAATGTTAGCCTCTCAACGGCAAAATTTATTGAGGGGTTCCAGTTCGCTTCCAGTGAGAGTTAGCTCCGGCTTCTCCGATGCTTCCTATTCAGCCTGCGGCGCTTAAGAGGAGTCTGAACCTGAGCTGTTTTTTCATCAGAATTGGTCGGAAAGTGTTCGTAGATCGACTTTGAGGAACTTAAAGCGGTTTGTCTTGCCTTACTAGCCTTCGGGAGCCCTTTACATAATCAGTCCAAGGTTTTTTTGGTATTCTGACAACCATAACGTCCCATCCATTCTTTGCGACGGCAGCAGGAAACGCGATCTCCGGGATTTAGCCCTAGTTGTTTTTCAAATTTGCTCCCATTATTGTATTTCGTTCGAGGTCAAGTAGCTCCCTAAGGACCTGAACGCCAGTGCGGACTGTATCTGCAAACTCGTTGACTTCGATGGTTACGGCCTCAACGATTCGGTTTTTCAAGGGCTAAATCACCTCTTAGGTCCTTACACTATTGACAGGTTCGCCTGTAGCTACAACGGCGAGTTGCCTAGGCTTAACTCTCGACTTTTTCAGCCAAGCTGTTAGGCTGTTTATGCCTTCGCTCTAAATTGGAGTTAGGACGACAACTGGCTTGGCCCACAGGTTTGCCTCATTGTCAGAGTCATCAGACACATTGGGCTCTGCCGCGCTCACGGGAACCCTTGTTCCTCCCCTATGGAAGTCAGCTATTTTCTGGAATGTTTCTACTAGAGATGGAGTGCATTGGAATAGTTTTGTTGTCGACTGGGTTTTATTGCCTTAGTTCCAGGGGTTATTTGTTCCAGGGAAGGCCCGTAATTCCCTTTTCAGATCCAGGCCTTTATTTTTTGGCGTCATAGCGCTTCGAGTTTATTTTCGGCGCCCTTCTTCTTGTATTTTCGATTACTTTTCAGATATGTTCCGCTCTGGTTTCTAGCGCGGGCCCCAGAATTTCCCACCAGAGGGTTGAATGCTGAGGCTGACAGACAGTCTACAATGCAATCGACGGTTCTCTCCTCAAAGACCGTTAGTACGACAGTGGTGTACCTTCGTGCTTCTCGCAAGTAAAAATGTTTTGCTGCCAGTAAGCTTCATTCCTGGGCCTGTCCTGCCAGTCCCTGCCATGTTGCCTTGTATTTGCAACACCTCATTGAAGAGTCGCACTCCCCGTGCGTCGTAGACTCGGCTGTTTACGGTAGTAAATGGGCTCATACCATGGCGGGTATCCGGATAAACCGATTATTGAAGGGGTTAGGTGTGCTTCCAAAAGGATTTTTGGTTTGATGAGGTCTCCATAATTAGGGGGAATTATATTTTCATGAGGATTTCATGATCATTAAGGTTCTCAAAAGCAAGAACGACCAACTTTGTAAGGGCGATGAATCGGAGTGTTTTTTTCGGAAATGTTTGGCCCTGCTTGTACCTTGCCCATTTTTCCACCCCTCTAGCTCCAGGGATCTCATTTTTAGGCCCATGTCTCGCGGGAACAGCTCCTTTAAGTTAGTTTCCCAGGACGAGCCTATCAGCTATACCACAATTAGAGAGGCTTTTCGCAAGGTCCTGAGAAGTTTCGGGGTTGACCCTTCCACTTTTGGTTTTTTATTCCTTGCGTTCGAGAGGGGCCACTTCCGCTGCTTATAATGGGGTGAGTGACAGGGTGTTTCAGTGGCTCGGCCGCTGGAAGTCCGTTCTAGCCAAGGACGTTTACCGATGATGACCTAGAAAAAAGGCTTTCAGTTTCTTGGGCTCTAGGAGCTTTCATTTGTCATTTCGCCCAATACTTTGTCACTCTACGTACTTTGTAGGGTTGGTTCTCGCCAAGCCGTCCCAAAGTAAACTTATTTGCCATTACGTTTTGTCTGTTGATGTTGTGTAGTGGAGTCAAAATATGTTATTTCTGACGAATGAGCCCGCGAAGAAGACAGAAATAAATATTTTGACGGCACGAGATACAACAGGGCCTGGGTACTAGGCCGGGTGCACCATGGGTAGCCATATCGGGGGTATATAAGGCTGCGTATATCACTTGTACGTCATCTAGGCTTACGAACCACCCTCTCTTTGGTTTTTTCATTATTTTTGTTTTATTTATTTTTAGGAGCAACATATTCTCGATGACATTGTAAAGTCCCGTAGGAAGGGCTTGGAGCTTGAGCCTTGGTTCCTACCCAGATTTCCTGCCCGCATTTTTTCCCTTCGGGGTTTTTTTGGGCAGGTTTTTTCTGGCCTCCGTCTGACCGCATTTACTTCAGTTTGTGAGCGGTAGCTCAGCTCTGCTAGTTTTCAGTTTTTTCCCGTTTCTTATTTTATGTACTTGTACAGTTATCTCAGTTTTGCACCTGCTCCTTTACTTGATATATTTAGTTTCTATGTATGTCTAGGTCAGCTGTCCTGGAACCGCTCTTTAGGAGGCGACATAAGTCTCGTTTGATGCAGTTAGGTTGCAGGCAATGATACAGACTTCTAGCCAGGGTCGTTATCCATTTGTTTACTTTCAATGTCCTCCCGTAGCCTTTTATGGCAGCCTTACTGGTTATTGGGCTACGTGCCTTGTTGGGTACATTAGTGGATATAATTCCCAGTTTTCCTGGCACTCAGCCTCTGTGCTCCTGAAGTGTTCCCGGTCCCAGTTATCCGTTGATCAGAGTTTTATTAAATTTCCCCAGCCTAACTGGCAGCCTAACTGGCAGTAAGCCTGCGTGCTTCTTTGGGGGACTCAGGTCGAGATCGACCAGTTGTAGCAGATCTCTCTTTTGCTTAGCCTCTGTGCTCCTACCGTGTTCCCTGTGCCAGCTATATGTTGTCAGAGTTTTATTAATTAGTTTCCCCAGAATAACTGGCAGCCTAACTGGCACTAAGCCTGCGTGCTTAACTGGGTGATTCAGGTCAAGAGCGACCATTTGTAGCACGAGTTTTTTCTTTTTGTGAAAGCTTGTTTACGAGTGTTGTACATTAGGTATTCACCAGTAATCACCTATTATTGTATTTACATAAGTACTTTGTAGGGTTGGTTCTCGCCAAGCCGTCCAAAAATAAACTTATTTGCCATTACGTTTTGTCTGTTGATGTTGTGTAGTGGAGTCAAAATATGCCGTAGATGCAACTCTCTTTGTTATTATTATTACTGCAATTTCGTCACATCTATTTATGTCACAAGGTAACGGAAACTTTTCTTGAGAATGACTCAGAGTGTATGATCGCCCCATGTAAGGTCTAACAGAGTTTCCAGAATCCAGGAATTTTTTTCTTGTTAGTAGAATCCGGAATACAGCTCAAGAAATTCAGAATCCCACCAACGACTGGAATCTTGAATCCAACTTCCACTGACACCGGGAATCTGGAATCCAGTATCTGGTGATCCGGATTTCAAGGAGTGGAATTTAGAATCCAAGACTGTCTTCGATTCTCTTACATGTAGACTGTTTACAGTAGTCATAACATAACATAACATAACATAACATAAGGACAGCAACATTCCCGCCAATCCAGCTTACGGTGTTTATATGTCTCAACTGGTGAGATATGCTAGAATTTGCACGTCCAAAGTTGACTTCATAAATAGACTTCGTGGACTTTCATTACGTCTCAGACAGCAAGGCTTTGAAACCAATCTACTTCAGAAATCATTTAATAAATTCTTCAGTCGCCATGGTCTTATCGTCGAGAAGTATGCCCTCTAGCAATCCAGGCTTGAATTGCACCATCGTATCCTTTAATTACTTATTTATTGCTTAGTTTTGTATTTCAGTTGTATCTCGGTACGTGTGCGCGTACAATTTTATTTTGAGCGCGCCCATTATTTGTTTATTTATTCAATTGACGTGTATTTAGTTCGTTAATTGACGTCTTAATTTTACTTTGCGTTGTTTTCCTCACTTATATGTGTTGTCCGTGACTGTGCTCACATGGTGGGTGGCTGCTCTTAAAATGTTCTGCAATCGGTATAGGATTTAACGGAGCCGAAACCAACTGTGGAATTGCACGCATTTTAGGCATCCTACTGATGAACAGTTGCGACACCTAGATATACATTTTTTAGCAACTAATATAACTTGCAGTCTGTCTACTTTGAATAACATAACATAACATATGGACAACTAATGGATTTTAGGAAGCGTTTTAGCGCACTCTTAAAACGGTTCAGGAGAATATTTATATGGATAACACTTTGCTGGCATGACATATAGCTTAAAGAGGTGGCGTACGCGCGTCGATCATCAGGATCGAGCGCTTAAGGTTACGGGCGGCCATCTTGACTATCTTGAAGTTCATATGTACCTCCTGGGTACATATGAAATCGAGATGGGCCGTCCGTACCGGTAAGCGCTCGATCCTGACAATCTTAAAAAAACGTAGGGGACTGTGAAGAGAGAACTGTGAAGAACGCGCGCGGTCAAACGAAAAGTTTGGAGCGAGAGGGTGAAAACGAAGGGTGAGACTAGGCCTACGGGCGTGTGAGGCTCGCACGCCGCTTGTCGCGAAAATGTCATGGCGGCCCCCCGCGTCTTTCCAAAACCGATTACGGAAAAAATAAAAGCGACTATTTGCAGTCCTGACATATATGCGTAAAAGTGCTTCAGAAAGTAAAAATTAAAAGGCGTAATTTACAGTGAAACCGTTATAACAACCAGAGCTTTGATAACAACTAATTCTCTCACATTACCTAGTTAAAGCTGCATCCCTGTAACTGCTGTAAATACATTATCTTTTAAACATGAATTAACCGCCAAACTAGGATGTCTTCAAAATCATTTCCAAGCCATAAAGTATGTCTGTTAGCCCTGTTAGTAAAATCCCTACCCTTTAACATAACATAACATGACATACACTTTATTACGACTCCTCTTTAAGGGGCTATTCTCTCGTAACCTACAATGATAAATTAATATACAATAATAAAAATTACAATGGGGCAAAAATATTTACATGTGTTACGAAAAGAAATGTTCACATGAGTTCATATACAGTTATATTTCTAAACCCTGAAAATAGGGCATTGTAGGGAGTATCTCTCCCGGATAACACGGTTTAATAGGCGTCTATTTGCCTACGCAATACGGCTCTCCAAATACCAGAAATTTCAGCAGTTTGATGATAATCGTACAGGAGGGAAAAGAAATGCTCAAGGAAAGTGTCAATTCCATTGGACATTTCCTCAAGCGGTCATTGAACGATATGCCTACTGATCGCGAATATTAACGAGTTAATATTTAATGTTTTTTTTAATCAGTTAAACGAGCCATGACATGGGAATATTGCTGTTTTAGGTCAAATCTTTGCTGACCAGCTCATTACTTAGTGCCTGTAGCCATACACAAAAATGTTCCTGTAGAGTTATAAAGAAGATATCAAACAAATTTCATCAGGGAGCCGACTGACCATAATAATTTTTATGCATGGACAGCATTAAAACTTGAAAACGTTGGCTCATCCTTGCCAACCCTTTGCAACAACAACAGGAAACGTTTTCAAAGCCTAAATATGTCATATAGTCTAAAAAAGTTAAAACTGAGCTGGACCATTATTTTTTGGAATCAAATGATGTGAGGAGACTGTTTATCTCTCTAAAAAAGATAGCAAATAGCGTGACGTCGCTCCTTTAAATGAGTAACATCTGCTGTATAATTATGCATTTACAGTCTTTTTAGAGCGATTTTCATATGACCTTGAAATGAAAACACGCGAACAAAACAGAAACAACAAACGAACGGAAATAGAGCGATTTGATTGGTTTGTCGAAAGGATACAAACACTCGTGGCTTTTGGTTGGTTAAGCGAATGTTGGGGGGGAAAAAACTTCATACCCGAGAACTTTCCGGAAATCAATCGATACTTCGCTTTGACGTCATACTTAAATACGATTGGCCAATCGAACAGTGCCGTCTCCACATGCATGAGGGAAAACAAAGAGTCGATGTTTTTTGATAAAACAAATAACGAACACTTACCGAAACCGTCAAAGGAAAACCGCTCTATCGATCTAAAGTTAGTAATAAAACTATGCATTGAACTACTATTTTCAACAGGTTTTTTCATGCAACAAAAGAGCATTTAATAGTTGACATAGTGACTGGTCATCATTTGAACTTACAATAAAGTGTTAAACAAGGTAAATTAACGCCCTTCAAGAGCAATAGCAGCATTTTTTTTTTTGTCGACGTTTAAATAATTTCAGGAGAGCTCTTCTGAACTCTAGAATTCTGATTGTGTAAATTATGGGATTAACAAGCGAGTTTGTGTGGTATATAAGAGTTAAAGATAATATCAAACGAAAAAATGTCACTAAGCTGGGTATAACACTCAAAGGAACAAAAATATATATAACATATGGTAACAACAACAGCAAAGATACAAGGGTCGTTATGAATAATGTCACAGTCAGTTTTCTTTGTCTAATGGCTGCACCGCGGGACGGAGGACGGGTTTCACACCAAACTTTTAAAGCAATGGAGGTGTAGGAAACACAGATAACAATAAGGCAAAGGCAGCAATATGGGAGCCATAAGTACAAAGGAAATACCAATTGCCACTGTTGTTGTGACCAGTTCCCATACAGAATCATTAACGGAAAGGGAGTTGATAACATCGCAGTTAAAATCCAGACGCAAGCGATTGTTATCCCGTAGGCCCATTTTTTGATGTTACGATGCCTGAATGGACGAAACGTCGCATGCATCCCATCTAAAGAAATTACTGCAATGCCTGTTACAGAGGTGAGAGGAAGCCACATGTTGATCGTGGTAAACGAAACAGCTTGCCATTCCCGCTTAAAAAAGCTCTGAAGTATATTTTCACTTTCGCAACCGTAGAGGAGGAATTGAAATACTACATCGAAAATGGCAATTCCTCCAACAAACATATCAGCCACGGTCAAGTTTATAACCAAGTACATGGCACGAGTGCGAAGATTACTGTTCTTTACAAAAAGAACAATTGATAGGAGGTTAACTGCAACTACAGCAACAGTTACAGTAAGGAATACAGCCAACCATGTGCTGCACTCGGCTGAAGAGATCCTCCTGGAGAACATTGTTTTCTTTTAATTATCAGGAAAGTTTGAAAACAACGAGAACTCATTTTTAAAGTGACGTTTTCACTGCCGTTGCTGTCGTCGGTGCTAAAGCTCATTTTTCTTAAACTTCGTGATGTGAGGACTTTGATGTTCACTGGGAAATGTTAAATAGTTTTAAAGGCTTATCGTTATGTTTTTTCACGCAGTAAGTCCTAACATAGCACTTACCTTTCCAACAAATACTGAGCTGGTTGGCTGTCTTGAAAGAGGAGATTAGAAAAATTTTGGCTTAAGTTAGCAAAGGATTCATTCCCTGGACTAACAAGCGTTTTTTTGTTCTTCGTGAAGATAAACAGATTGCCCACCGTCCCTGAAATGATCGCTGTTTTAACTCATCAGAACAAAAGTTCATTGAAACTGTCCCAGTAAAGTCTCGTACACTCCCAGTAAATGGTTCCCTTTGTTAATTTGTCACCCTTTACTAGCCTTTTAATAGCACGAGTGAGCGTGACGCTGTTAATGTAACAGTGCTGACAGTTGCAATGGTAATGACACGTTCTAAAGTTAAACTTGATATTCTTAAAGGGACAGTGTCCCGATTATGCGCACGCGCGAGCGCCATCTGTTTTTTCTTCAAAAGACAATAGAACTGTCAAATTGACTCGACAAGATTTCCTTCCGGACCGCACCGCCGACAGAGATTTGTTGTTTATATTCTCAAGTAATATTTTAGACTTTCGAAGAAGTCTTTCGTCTGATATAAAAATTTGGCTCGCGGTTCGAAGACTCATCGCGATTTTATCGCTAACTGGGCCGCCTCGTGACCCGAAAATCTCGTTCCGCTCGCTTTAAAAACATATTTTCTAATTTGAAACTCGTGTCAGAGGTCAATCGTTCCAAGACCAGTAATATCTGCCTGATTTGCTCGCGTTAAAGCCTCAAACGTTTGAAAGACATAAATAACAATGCAATCTCAACGCTATGAATCATCACAAAGGTTAGTCAAAAATGATATTATGATTTCATGTCACTAGTTTTTCAAAAGATGTAGCGCCTGTTTCTTCGATTTTGTCGGCCGTAGGGAGATTCATTTAAAAGTTTACTAACGCGTCGTTGCAAAACATTCTGCTTCACGAAGCTCCCCTCCACAAGATCTCCTCAGTCACATCAATGTGTCAACAGATTCTTTCTTACAGTCTTTATTGTTGCTGTTTCATTTCTGCGTATTCCTTTCACAATTATCTGAGCTTGTATGGAAGCTAGCAGAAGAAATAAGCCTTCAATCGGCATCAAAGTGCTTCCAATCATTTGGTCCTCCGGCCAACGGCAATAAAGGTAACGCCAAAAAATCCAGATTTTGCCCAAATCGAAACTTAACAGGAACAATATATCATTGATCTATAATCCTGAGAAGTTTTAGTGTCGTATTGGTCCCGGCCAAGCACGATGCAAACGGATTTTTCAAGATTCTCTTACTCTCCTCGCATCTTTTGATTTCGCGACATCCTGTCCAAAAATCAAAGTTTGGTGCATGCGCAGTAACGGGATACTGTTCCTTTATGTAGTATACGTATTAAAGGGAAAAAATTAGTATTTCGGCGATTCTTTGCCAAAAAGGTACGAAATTTTGCCAAAAAAAAAAGAGTGAAACATCTTTAGTCGCAATTTGCTTTGATTGCTTAAATTTTGCTAAATACAACAATAAAGCGTTAGGTTAAAAAATGAGGAAAAGGAGGATCTAATGAAATCTTGCAAGTACCGTCTTTGTATTTTCAATTGTGGTAAAAAGCTAGTATAATTGCCATCTTCTTATGGTAGAAACTATGAAATATGTTTAATACGTCTGCTGTTAAATTGTAATTATCTGCCAAAACTGCCAAATGAATATTTTGGGAATTTTTGGCACTCAAACGTCTCAAACTAAGAGTACTTACGACTGCCAAAAACTAAGACACACTTTCAGAAATAGAGTTAATTAAGGATATTTCTGCAAAAGGAACATGGAAATTTCCATGTTCCTGCCAATGCAAGCAGCTGTTCAAAAGGAACATGGGACAGTTTCATGTACCTCGAGGAAAGGTGCTCATAGGAACATGGGGATTTCATGTTCCTCCAGCAAACGTTGATAAAGTGGTACATGGAAATGTCCAGATTTTCGCACAGTGATACTCTCACAAGCTGAATAATACCGTAAGGAGAGGTGTATTATCCGATAATTTGTAATTTACCTTTTTGGCAACAAAACATCGAAACAAGTCATCTTAGCTTAGGAATCTTGCACACTACAAAGGAGTGTTGTCATGAATATATATTTAACATAGAAGTTATTAGCATTAAATTTTTCCCAACAGCAGGTCAAATGAAATTTTATTTACAGTTTGATACACAAGAAACAAAGTACCTATTCGTTATTTTCTCTCGTAAAAGGTTTTTGTTTTATACATAAAGATGCATCACATCATAGTTTATATATATATATATATATATCTAGCCGAATTTTTGAAAACATACCTCAAAATGGACCAGAATATTCGCACAGAAAGCTGGCAATAGCCAGCTTTCTGGTCACTGTGGTGCCAAAAAACATAGGGGGCTTGCTGTCCTGGTTGGTCTCATTGACAAGTTCAGTCCCTGAGCTAACTCGCCATGGGTTGGAAAGGGGCCTCCATGTCAATCCCTAGGGGGGTAGGGTGCTAAAGAAGCGTTGTACCTTCCGTTAGTCCTGGTCTGGGAGAGTCAGTGCACTGCTCATGTCTGCCTTTAGTCTGTCATGTCAAATTCTTGTAACGTTTGAGGCCCATTGGCCAATGAAAGCATTCCCCTTAAGCACGTGCTAGGCTGGGGGGGGGGTGGAGGAAGTCAGGGGGGGTGATTTAACCTTGAATTTCTCTGCTTAGAACTTGCTTAAGTCTCAAGCGTCCTCCGTCATTCAGGGCCTTTAAGCAGCTAGAGTGTATGGACAAGTCCAGAGTGTCTTTTTGACGCACTGGAATGTTTCTTTTGCTAATCAGGAGCCAAGAGGAGAGTCAACTTAAGAGAACCATGGGTAAGAGCTGTGTGTCTTGGCCATATTTACTTTAGTTGAGTCAGTTTAAGGTGTGTGGGCTGCTGGTGTCCGATGGTACGGTTTTCATAAATCCGGCTAGATGATGTCGTTGAATGCTGTCTGGAGGGGAGAAATGGGGCCAAACTGGGTCGGGAGGAGGCAGATTTGGCCCGAGGTGACCTCCTTCTTGGAAAAGACAGCATTTGTCGTCAACATCTAGCCGAATTTTTGAAAACATACCTCAAAATGGACCAGAATATTCGCACAGAAAGCTGGCAATAGCCAGCTTTCTGGTCACTGTGGTGCCAAAAAACATAGGGGGCTTGCTGTCCTGGTTGGTCTCATTGATAAGTTCAGTCCCTGAGCTAACTCGCCATGGGTTGGAAAGGGGCCTCCATGTCAATCCCTAGGGGGGTAGGGTGCTAAAGAAGCGTTGTACCTTCCGTTAGTCCTGGTCTGGGAGAGTCAGTGCACTGCTCATGTCTGCCTTTAGTCTGTCATGTCAAATTCTTGTAACGTTTGAGGCCCATTGGCCAATGAAAGCATTCCCCTTAAGCACGTGCTAGGCTGGGGGGGTGGAGGAAGTCAGGGGGGGGTGATTTAACCTTGAATTTCTCTGCTTAGAACTTGCTTAAGTCTCAAGCGTCCTCCGTCATTCAGGGCCTTTAAGCAGCTAGAGTGTATGGACAAGTCCAGAGTGTCTTTTTGACGGACTGGAATGTTTCTTTTGCTAATCAGGAGCCAAGAGGAGAGTCAACTTAAGAGAACCATGGGTAAGAGCTGAGTGTCTTGGCCATATTTACTTTAGTTGAGTCAGTTTAAGGTGTGTGGGCTGCTGGTGTCCGATGGTACGGTTTTCATAAATCCGGCTAGATATATATATATATATATATATATATATATATATATATATATATATATATACACTCGTTTTCAAAAAGGTTTTCATATAGAGAGATATATAGATAGATATATACTTTTGTTTTCTTGTCTTGCACGTGCGCCCGTGTGCATTTGCACTTGTTATTGTCTAACTTGTGGAACTGACTTGGTTCAACAATAATTTTTCTTTTCGTCAGGTTCTTTGTTGCAATTGGTCAATTAAAAAAAATAATGCACGAATATTGTCTGCAATTCTCTTGATTTGCATTCTCTTGAAAATTAAAGAATGAGGAATTCGGTCACTTGTAGGTCATATCATTGTTGTCGTTACAGGATAAGGGAAAACGCAGATGAAATGAAAAAAAAAAGTGTTTTCGAAACCGCTGAGAAGGAAGATGTGACGGGGAATATCCATATTGGATATGTGGGAAGGAGCAACAATATTATAGCAGTTGATTAAAACGGACCAAGACGTTGACTAGGTTCATAGAAGTAGATTTTATCATAACCATGATGAGCGGGTCATATATATTAATCTCTCACCTTTTTTCGTGTAAAATCGCGGCCTGTAAGGCAACGTCTCATTGAAGACAGAATAAACTCTCGGCCACAAATGCTTTCAAGTTAGTTTACAGTTTCTCTTAAGCACGCCCATGGACAGCGCATTTTTTAATACACTGCATCAATAAAAATGCTTCGTCACGTGCTACAGATGCCATGGCATTTGGCCTACCAATTTGGTGACGCCGTATAACTCGCGGATCGGCTGCTTCGCGGGATGTTTTCCTCATTCCCAAAATCAGCTATATAATTCGCCATTGCAAGTTTGTATCGCAGGGGGGCATGTATTTTTCTACAAAAAAAAATATATCAAAACGACATTTCAAATTGGAACAAAAACCCCGACGACGAAAAAATTTATCGTCGAACCGAGTTTTTCACAAGTTGGACAATAACAAGTGAAAAATACACACGGGCGCACGTGCAAGAGAACAAAAGTATATATCTATCTATATATCTCTCTGTATGAAAACCTTTTTGAAAACGGGTGTATATATATATATATATATATATATAATAAAAATATGTATTAAACAAATGCATATGACGTGATTTGTCAGTGAGTTCACTATAAGTGTGGTCCTTGCAGTTCCGAAAAATTACAAGAACGTAGCAAAATTCACGACCCATTAATTTCTCCATTTTGCATAAGATTTCCACGACGTGAGGACCTTGGATGATGTGGATGTACATTTCGGTTTCAAAATCTTCCTTTAAAGTCATATGGCTTTGTATCTTCATGTCCAGTAGGCTAGTAAAGATCACTCAACTTCATTCCTTCATCGACGGGCGACTCGCTCAGAGGTCATGTGACTCCGTTGTTTTTTCATAGGTGGAGCGACATCGCTTTGAAGGCAGTGTACCTTACCGACAAGCTAGAGACAACTAACTACTGCATTTTCGGCGTATCAATTAACTGAAAATGTCCTACAGAAAGCGCTGGAAATGGCATTTCAAGACCCTAAATTAAGAAAATTTTCTGGGGGAGCATGCCCCCAGACCCATACCAAGATTAGGCCGCCTTCGGCGCTGCAAACTTTATTCCTCACGTGGCGCACACTTTAAAAATCTTACGCTGCGCACCTGCAAGGAGAAACTTGACGTTACTCGGAGGATGGGCGGCGCTTCGAGGAGGTTCAACTGTATTTGCATATTAGCTAAGAGTGAATTTTTACCCTGGATTTTTACAAAAAACTCCTGGTACAGAGAAACATAACGATAAATGAAAAACGTAATGGCGTCATTACGTTGCCATGGCGACTCCGATTGCAATAAAACCCAGATCATAAGAAATTTTCATCTTTATATAATACAGTTGTGGTAACCTTTTTTCCATATCTTTACTCATACCGACGTAGTTAATGCTCAAACTTGGGAGGTATCAACCCCAAAAAATCCAGTCGAGCCACCTTATTCAAAATAATTGCAGCTTCCTTCTGTCTTTTGTTCTAGCAAAAACAAGTAATAAATTACTAACTGCTTTTTAATTACCAAATGTATAAGCCTTGACTGTGCTCTATGTTCTGTTGTAATTGAAGCAGGCAGGAAGCGAATAGAGCACCTAAAAAGTGTGGGAGGAAACACGAGACATAGTCGAGAGTTTCTCTTAACAGAACAGAGCTCATTTAAGGCTTCTTTATTAATTTTGTTTGATGATAAAGAATCTGTTAAATTCCCCAAGCATTACTTTCTCCTTTTCGAAATTCTCCCTTTGGCAGAGATGTGACAGCTTTAGCTCCGTGTTTTCCACTCATAAAGCACGCCTTTTCAACCAATCAGTGCGCATTATAGCTGGACTTTATTGTAATTGTTAATTAATAAAAACAAAGTTACAGCAACCGTGGAAGCTCACGTGGTGTCAGTGAAACTGAACATTGGCAAGGTTACTGTGGCTCTCAATTCTTGGTTTTCACATGACGTCACCAAAATTCAAACTAAGAAACTATCGCTTCTTCTGAGTTTCTACTTTCATGTGATATTAGAGCACTTTAAAACCTTTGTACAAACCAATTTTCGGTTCAAAAGGGTTCTTTGTTTTGCGATACAGGACGCTTGAATTTCCAGGCCTTTGCGTGACGCGGCATTCAGCTGGCGGCCGGGAAACCTCTTATGTGGGTTAAAAACATTACGGATTTTTGGAGATGTTGCTATCTAAACATTCCTTGTCTTAGAGTTAATATTGCTTTAATCTTTATGAGTTCCTCAAGCGAAGAATTCACGCATAAGTAAGAAAACTCAAAAACAGATGTTTCCGTTGTTTTCCGGCGGCCATATTTGTGCCCCTGAAAGGGACACAAATGTGGCGTCTCCATACAAAGCTTTATTTATTTGGGTAAAACGTTTTTCCAAATATCTCGCATATGGACTATTGCATAGACCTGATTCTTGGCAAGGCTTTTTGTATATTTATCTTCTTTCATTTTCCAGATTCTAGACTTTCTGTATTAAAAGGTTTCCATTTTAACACGCCAAGTTCAAAAGCCAACTAACGTTTGCGTTCCCTGCTGCCGTCAATCAACTTTGAAAGAGAAGTTTACTTCAATCAACAAAATCGAAAAGGCCATGGTTTGTGATGTGTGATTAGTTGTTTCAATCCATTTTGTGAGTTTCTATGTTTCAAAGTTTGTTGCCTGTGATCGTAATTATAAATGACGGTACTAGCGAAAAACGTAATTCGGTGAATGGCTTTTAAAACTCATTGTCTTCTTAAAAAAATTTAAGTAAATTGACCATGTCACTTTAAAAAATCATATCTCTTATGTTATTGACAGTTCCATATAAAGCTATACCTCATTTGAAATGGAAAAGAATAAACTTTCCAAAAAAAAATTTCGGTCTCAGGAGACCCATAATATTCCGCAAAAAATTAACAAAACATTTTTTTACATAATATTTTTTAAAATTTATAAAGAACATCATTTTGATAACGATTGATTTCGACATACATTTTCAAAGAAAAATCAACGATAAATTAAAGTAACACGACGTTCCGGGGACATTCAAGTGGACTCCATGCGGGCGAAACCTTTTATTTAATTGTTAGTTTGCTCCATTTTCACGCCTGAATTTAACTTTACATGTTCTTGACACTTTCTTTTTCTGTATAATTATAAATCACCAAATCTTGCTAATTTTCTTCGCATTTTATAATGATGACGTAGAGTCATCGAAACGCCGTGTTACTTTTTATCGTTGATTTTTCTTTTAAAATAAATGTCATTTTGACAGAAAAATTGTCTATTTTGCGTAACATGGTAGTAATAAACATTTTTCTTCAATATCTAGGCAAAACAGTACAGCCCGAAAATCGTTCGTAAATGTAGAGCGGCTAATTTTGTTACGCTGTCAGAACACGTGCTGCAGACTTAGACGACTCGGCGACTAGCACGCATAGATGCTTGCTATTTTCTTACCTCGATTTTTGCGTTTGTTTTGCTTGTTATCCTCCAGAATCCTTGACAGAATCAAGAAGCCTTGACTGCGTTCTATGTTCTGTTGAATTGAAGCACGCAGGAAGCGGATAGAGCACGGAAGAAGTGTGGAAGGAAACACGAGACTGGAAGGCTGGAACTTACTAGGCACATAATTGGCTAAATCTAGTAACTTCCTGTGGGCCAAATTTGGAGGCAATCCAAAGTAACGCAATGTTTTGCCATTTTTTTTTTCCTTTTCGTCAGCCTGAATTTCATCCGATTACTTCGAGTCGTTATTACTCCCTCAGTAGGGAACTTAAGAACCACGACGAAGTTCACGACGACGACGTCTGTTGACTGGGAAAGGACTGGAACGAGAACTTCAGTTTCGGAGGGAAAAAGGAAACTTAAGATGCAGTCGATCGGTAGGTCGACGAGGACGACACTGAATGTAACAAACATGTAGAAGTAGTACAACTGTGATGTTCGTTCGCAACAAAGTTTTTCCGCAAAGGCGTCTTTTAAGACGATGCAAGATCTTATTTTATAAGCCGTACGTCTACTTTCATCGACGATGAAGAATTTTTAGTGTTGTCTGACCTTTTCGAATGGAAAAATCTCTGCTTTCCGTACGAAGGTTATTCAACTTTCAACCTGAATGACATGACCGAGTCCGATTGTTTAGTCAGAGTTTAGATTTGGAAAAAGAGACATTCCGATGCGATAGCTGTTTTCCGTATAAAGTTCATTTCCTCTATATTAAAGATATATGATTTGCCTGACCTAAATACGTACAAATAAATTTGTCACTTACGAGTTCGCTCGCTCGGCCTGCACAGCTCAGTGTTGTCTTCGAAGTAAACACAATTCATCAGTCAAATGGGCGTCGTCGACGACACCAAGACGACGAAATTTGTTAACCGCGCTTGCGCAGTGAACGGTATCACACTTCCGGTCGTCGTCGTCGTGGTTCTTAAGTTCCCTAGTAGAGGGGGGTGAATAGGTCCGCGGATCGGCGGATTTGGCCTTAAAAAGCTCACGGATTATGGATTTCGGCGATAAATCGAGCGGATTCGCGGATTTGAAGAATACCGTGGATCGCGGGTCAGCTGAAAGTTTTGGCCCGGGTTTCCGAATTCTGTCAGCCTAAGAAGTTCGGATTGTGGATCGGATCATCAATTTTTGGTCGGTCTTAGTCAATATGCTGGTGTTTTGTCGGCTAACGTTCCACTTCCGAGGTTTCCGGAAGAGACTTTCTCGTGACCCGACGCATATACAGACAGCGTGACGGGAATGACGTCAGGCAACCTTGTGCATGGTCCATGGTTCCTGCATGGTGACACATGGTTCAGGTAATGGCGGTACTTACGAAGTGACCTGACAAGATCTGTGAATGCGTTCGTGTAAATTGTCCAAATTGCAAAATGGAAACTAGAACTATCGAGTGGGTAGCCTTTTTCTACCACGAAGGTGCCAAAGGCGATGACTTTATTCAAAAAGATAAGTTTCGATGCTGCGTCGATTCCAGTCAGTGGGGAAGTGAGGTGAAGCTACGCGAGCACGTTCGGTAGGTTTATACATGAATTGATATAAATTATGTTCTTCGAAGCTATTTCAGCTAGTTTGGTTGTCTTGATCGTTAACTTAATAAACCTTTTCGCGGTTTCTGTCGCCATCTTTGAGGGCATTGCAAGCTTGCAGACTATTAATTTTGATTAGTCAAATCTGTATTGTTGGAAGAAACATTATAAGCTCAGTCCTTAATGCTTAATGTTTTGAAGCTGTAACGAAAACTTCTTAAACATGAAGCCCCGCATCTGTTGCGATTACAGAACAACTAAATTGAGTAATTCATTTTTTCATGCTACAACGCTACTTTCTGTATACCACGAAAAATTTTTTTAAGTAACACGGATTCGGCTTTGAACAAAAATTAAGTCGGATCGACGGATAGGGCCTAAAAATACCACGGATCGGCGGATTTGCACACCCCTATTCACCCCCCTCCTAGTAACGTCTGAATCGACCGGCCGTTAATGCCGTCCAGTGACGTCACTACTCCTTGACCTTTGCTTTAATTTATGCAAAAAAGCAAAACACGATTTTCAAGTGGCAAACCGAGAAATCTCGTTTGGAAATGTCTGCATGATACAGAAATGCTTTATTTTTTTCGATCGTAATTCATGTTTAACGTTCAAACTATCAACTGCATGCAGTACAACTCCTAACCGGTTGTACTAAATTCTTGATAATCAAACTCTGTCGCAATCACGCAATGAAATAAACACACACACGGAACACTTAGTTCAAAAACACAATGATTTGCTTTAATTAAAAAGAAGCTATTTGGTCCTTAACGAAGAAAAAAAAAATAAGGAGACAAGAAAGAAAAGCTAACGGAATCATTACACTTGACGGTAAAAATAGCAAGAAGGTCGAATTATCCAATTATAACATTGATCTCAGAAAACGTCGCGTAAACAAAATCACCGGCCGCCGAAACCACAAAGCGGCTCTAAATGAAAAACCTACCAACTCTCCACAATGATTCTTCATTCGCAGTTCAATTTAGCATTTCAGTTTCGAAGAAAAGGGCAATTTTGCTGTTTAAGATAAAGATTAAGCTTATCGAAATGTTTGAACTAAACGAAAGAATGCCAGGGATGCGATCCGCTGAATATCAAGCGACAATCCCGCTAAAATTATTCATAATTATACATAATTGTGCGAATGTTTAGACAATCAACCAATCAAAATCACTACCCGGTTTTCGGGTAGTGATTGACGTCACTGGACGGCATTAACGGCTGGTCGATTCAGACGTTGTTGAGAGGAGAAAACGACTCGAAGCAATCGGATGAATTTCAGGCTACCTTATCGGACGATTTCGAACGATATTTATAAGGCGTGTTATTTCGCGTGTTATGAATGGTTTTAAATTACGCTAATGGGACCAAGCCCACGTCAGAGGCATCAAGTCATTCAAACTTTTCGATGCATTAGAAAGATAACGACTTTTCGTCTAAATTTTGGATTTTCAAACGTCACAGCGCTTAAAAGTTTATCCATACTGGCATGGGGATATTTAATTGAAAACATCCTGTTTCCTCTTTGTTCCCGAACAAAATTGGTGGTCGCTTCTCGTTTAGCCTTGTTTGCATTATTGTGCACATATAAGTCTGGATTATTCAACTAAGTATAAACTAAAGCAAAAGATGCTGGTCCGCCCTGGAGGAGTTCATGTTTTCTACTATGGATAAACCTCCATGTGCAACCACTTCTCGTAAGCGATCATCTATCCAAAAAACCAAATTTTTTCCTGTCAAAGCCTCACAGTTGGAGCCTTTCGTATACGACCTCCTCCTGTAAGCGATCAAGCCCCGCTTTATGGGGCTGTCATTTTAATAATTTTCCACTGTTTTTAACCTCTTGTAAACGATCACCTCACGCATTGCTGACCTCTGTGTTTACTTTGTGTACTATGCTATTTAGAATATACGAATAACTTATTAGCAAAAACATGCAACTACTCATATCGTAGCTTAGAAATTACATGCAACAAATTATCTTCCATAAAGTAGATGTGTCCGGACATCTTCTCGGGAAAGACCGCCTGTGGTTCTTTTCCCGTAAGCGATTATCTCCCGCAAGTCGTCGCATTTTGGGTGGTCGCTTACGGAAGGTTCGACTCTTTTGTAGTGTGTAAAGGTCAAATTGTGAAAAGAAGTAAATTACGTACAATGTTATACGGCTAGCCGTGGTCTGTTGGGGTGAACCGGTTTTGGTTCAGTTTGTTTGAAAGTGTCGTTCCTTTGTGGTTCGTTCCTCATTACTAGAAACTGTTCAATGTCTTACATTATACAGCCTGTGGTTAAAGTGACGCACAATTTCAACTGTGGCTTTTTTAACATGTTTAAAACTGTTAAAAGGGAAGGCTGGAGGTGATAGACCTTTCTCGGTTCGAGCTCAGAGATTGAAGAGAAGGTTCCAGAAATATTATATAGATACCGGTATATTCTCTCGCAACTAGCATTTTAAACTTATGATCAAGCTGAAGAGTGGGTCCAGTCCTGAGTCAAAAGGCTGTTGAAATTACCGTAAATAAAGATGACTGTATTTAAGTTAAAGGATTTGCATTTTCCCCGGTAATGATAGAGTCACACTTCCCACTTTCCTAAATAAATTGATTAAAGAAACGGTTTAGGCTAGACTAATTGCATTCCGGCGTTTTTTCCCTTTATTCACAGTAAGCAAATAATATGCAGATTTAGCCAAGGCCAAAAGCGAAGCTCTCGAGGATTCTTTTAACAAATGCCTTTTTGAAATAATTCAGCATTCGCTATATTAAAAAGCGAGAAGCAAACTTAAATATGGAACTAAGCCTGCAATCAATTGAAAACCGATGACTGGTCAGCGGAGAACTTTAATTTCAATAAAGTTTACGTTGTTGGGCTTCGATCCGAAGAAGTTTTGACATTATTAGGGGAACAGCCTGTTCCCTCAGCGATCCGCAGTGATACTGATCGGTTGTTTGTTTATCTAATCTTAGGGCATCCACGAATCAACAATCGCAATTCCATTGTCCCTCTTAATGTCTAATGTTGTTAGGGGGAAGTCTTACGTGACTATACCCTCTTTAACACTCCGAGACACGACAGTACCAGTGAGGGTCTCGGTCAGAAAACTTAACCTCATCCCAAAGAGGATAATGTCCGTTCTTATTGGCGTGTTCAGAAACGGCTGAGAGTTGAGTTCGTGATGGCGTATATCCCTGTCATAATCGTACGACAACGATAAAACCGGACCCTTTATACACCACACAACGATGAATAATGTCTTTCATGACAATAAAGGAGTAATAGTCTTAGAATTGACAAAAAATTATGTTTCAACTTTACAAAAAATTACGCGCTTTTCAGAGTTACCTGACAAAGAAAAAAATTTCCGTACTACAGTGTGTCTTATTCCCATTTCGTAATGTTCTCTCCTTTCCTAGTGACCTAAGCTATTAAAAAGTCGTGATCACGGATAACACCAGTGGTAAAATCATGTTTAAATAGTATGCTTATTGAATACTCTAAATTGGTTTACTTTACTGATACAAACATTTTAGAAAGTCTAACCACAGTTAACAAGCCCTATAAAGTAGATGTTACGGTGTATAAAACAACATGATCTTGGCTTCATTTTACAAACTCTGTTATATTTTATCAACGGCCACATACGTAAGTTCCCTAGTAGAGGGGGGTGAATAGGTCCGCGGATCGGCGGATTTGGCCTTAAAAAGCTCACGGATTATGGATTTCGGCGATAAATCGAGCGGATTCGCGGATTTGAAGAATACCGTGGATCGCGGGTCAGCTGAAAGTTTTGGCCCGGGTTTCCGAATTCTGTCAGCCTAAGAAGTTCGGATTGTGGATCGGATCATCAATTTTTGGTCGGTCTTAGTCAATATGCTGGTGTTTTGTCGGCTAACGTTCCACTTCCGAGGTTTCCGGAAGAGACTTTCTCGTGACCCGACGCATATACAGACAGCGTGACGGGAATGACGTCAGGCAACCTTGTGCATGGTCCATGGTTCCTGCATGGTGACACATGGTTCAGGTAATGGCGGTACTTACGAAGTGACCTGACAAGATCTGTGAATGCGTTCGTGTAAATTGTCCAAATTGCAAAATGGAAACTAGAACTATCGAGTGGGTAGCCTTTTTCTACCACGAAGGTGCCAAAGGCGATGACTTTATTCAAAAAGATAAGTTTCGATGCTGCGTCGATTCCAGTCAGTGGGGAAGTGAGGTGAAGCTACGCGAGCACGTTCGGTAGGTTTATACATGAATTGATATAAATTATGTTCTTCGAAGCTATTTCAGCTAGTTTGGTTGTCTTGATCGTTAACTTAATAAACCTTTTCGCGGTTTCTGTCGCCATCTTTGAGGGCATTGCAAACTTGCAGACTATTAATTTTGATTAGTCAAATCTGTATTGTTGGAAGAAACATTATAAGCTCAGTCCTTAATGCTTAATGTTTTGAAGCTGTAACGAAAACTTCTTAAACATGAAGCCCCGCATCTGTTGCGATTACAGAACAACTAAATTGAGTAATTCATTTTTTCATGCTACAACGCTACTTTCTGTATACCACGAAAAATTTTTTTAAGTAACACGGATTCGGCTTTGAACAAAAATTAAGTCGGATCGACGGATAGGGCCTAAAAATACCACGGATCGGCGGATTTGCACACCCCTATTCACCCCCCTCCTAGTAACGTCTGAATCGACCGGCCGTTAATGCCGTCCAGTGACGTCACTACTCCTTGACCTTTGCTTTAATTTATGCAAAAAAGCAAAACACGATTTTCAAGTGGCAAACCGAGAAATCTCGTTTGGAAATGTCTGCATGATACAGAAATGCTTTATTTTTTTCGATCGTAATTCATGTTTAACGTTCAAACTATCAACTGCATGCAGTACAACTCCTAACCGGTTGTACTAAATTCTTGATAATCAAACTCTGTCGCAATCACGCAATGAAATAAACACACACACGGAACACTTAGTTCAAAAACACAATGATTTGCTTTAATTAAAAAGAAGCTATTTGGTCCTTAACGAAGAAAAAAAAAATAAGGAGACAAGAAAGAAAAGCTAACGGAATCATTACACTTGACGGTAAAAATAGCAAGAAGGTCGAATTATCCAATTATAACATTGATCTCAGAAAACGTCGCGTAAACAAAATCACCGGCCGCCGAAACCACAAAGCGGCTCTAAATGAAAAACCTACCAACTCTCCACAATGATTCTTCATTCGCAGTTCAATTTAGCATTTCAGTTTCGAAGAAAAGGGCAATTTTGCTGTTTAAGATAAAGATTAAGCTTATCGAAATGTTTGAACTAAACGAAAGAATGCCAGGGATGCGATCCGCTGAATATCAAGCGACAATCCCGCTAAAATTATTCATAATTATACATAATTGTGCGAATGTTTAGACAATCAACCAATCAAAATCACTACCCGGTTTTCGGGTAGTGATTGACGTCACTGGACGGCATTAACGGCTGGTCGATTCAGACGTTGTTGAGAGGAGAAAACGACTCGAAGCAATCGGATGAATTTCAGGCTACCTTATCGGACGATTTCGAACGATATTTATAAGGTGTGTTATTTCGCGTGTTATGAATGGTTTTAAATTACGCTAATGGGACCAAGCCCACGTCAGAGGCATCAAGTCATTCAAACTTTTCGATGCATTAGAAAGATAACGACTTTTCGTCTAAATTTTGGATTTTCAAACGTCACAGCGCTTAAAAGTTTATCCATACTGGCATGGGGATATTTAATTGAAAACATCCTGTTTCCTCTTTGTTCCCGAACAAAATTGGTGGTCGCTTCTCGTTTAGCCTTGTTTGCATTATTGTGCACATATAAGTCTGGATTATTCAACTAAGTATAAACTAAAGCAAAAGATGCTGGTCCGCCCTGGAGGAGTTCATGTTTTCTACTATGGATAAACCTCCATGTGCAACCACTTCTCGTAAGCGATCATCTATCCAAAAAACCAAATTTTTTCCTGTCAAAGCCTCACAGTTGGAGCCTTTCGTATACGACCTCCTCCTGTAAGCGATCAAGCCCCGCTTTATGGGGCTGTCATTTTAATAATTTTCCACTGTTTTTAACCTCTTGTAAACGATCACCTCACGCATTGCTGACCTCTGTGTTTACTTTGTGTACTATGCTATTTAGAATATACGAATAACTTATTAGCAAAAACATGCAACTACTCATATCGTAGCTTAGAAATTACATGCAACAAATTATCTTCCATAAAGTAGATGTGTCCGGACATCTTCTCGGGAAAGACCGCCTGTGGTTCTTTTCCCGTAAGCGATTATCTCCCGCAAGTCGTCGCATTTTGGGTGGTCGCTTACGGAAGGTTCGACTCTTTTGTAGTGTGTAAAGGTCAAATTGTGAAAAGAAGTAAATTACGTACAATGTTATACGGCTAGCCGTGGTCTGTTGGGGTGAACCGGTTTTGGTTCAGTTTGTTTGAAAGTGTCGTTCCTTTGTGGTTCGTTCCTCATTACTAGAAACTGTTCAATGTCTTACATTATACAGCCTGTGGTTAAAGTGACGCACAATTTCAACTGTGGCTTTTTTAACATGTTTAAAACTGTTAAAAGGGAAGGCTGGAGGTGATAGACCTTTCTCGGTTCGAGCTCAGAGATTGAAGAGAAGGTTCCAGAAATATTATATAGATACCGGTATATTCTCTCGCAACTAGCATTTTAAACTTATGATCAAGCTGAAGAGTGGGTCCAGTCCTGAGTCAAAAGGCTGTTGAAATTACCGTAAATAAAGATGACTGTATTTAAGTTAAAGGATTTGCATTTTCCCCGGTAATGATAGAGTCACACTTCCCACTTTCCTAAATAAATTGATTAAAGAAACGGTTTAGGCTAGACTAATTGCATTCCGGCGTTTTTTCCCTTTATTCACAGTAAGCAAATAATATGCAGATTTAGCCAAGGCCAAAAGCGAAGCTCTCGAGGATTCTTTTAACAAATGCCTTTTTGAAATAATTCAGCATTCGCTATATTAAAAAGCGAGAAGCAAACTTAAATATGGAACTAAGCCTGCAATCAATTGAAAACCGATGACTGGTCAGCGGAGAACTTTAATTTCAATAAAGTTTACGTTGTTGGGCTTCGATCCGAAGAAGTTTTGACATTATTAGGGGAACAGCCTGTTCCCTCAGCGATCCGCAGTGATACTGATCGGTTGTTTGTTTATCTAATCTTAGGGCATCCACGAATCAACAATCGCAATTCCATTGTCCCTCTTAATGTCTAATGTTGTTAGGGGGAAGTCTTACGTGACTATACCCTCTTTAACACTCCGAGACACGACAGTACCAGTGAGGGTCTCGGTCAGAAAACTTAACCTCATCCCAAAGAGGATAATGTCCGTTCTTATTGGCGTGTTCAGAAACGGCTGAGAGTTGAGTTCGTGATGGCGTATATCCCTGTCATAATCGTACGACAACGATAAAACCGGACCCTTTATACACCACACAACGATGAATAATGTCTTTCATGACAATAAAGGAGTAATAGTCTTAGAATTGACAAAAAATTATGTTTCAACTTTACAAAAAATTACGCGCTTTTCAGAGTTACCTGACAAAGAAAAAAATTTCCATACTACAGTGTGTCTTATTCCCATTTCGTAATGTTCTCTCCTTTCCTAGTGACCTAAGCTATTAAAAAGTCGTGATCACGGATAACACCAGTGGTAAAATCATGTTTAAATAGTATGCTTATTGAATACTCTAAATTGGTTTACTTTACTGATACAAACATTTTAGAAAGTCTAACCACAGTTAACAAGCCCTATAAAGTAGATGTTACGGTGTATAAAACAACATGATCTTGGCTTCATTTTACAAACTCTGTTATATTTTATCAACGGCCACATACGTATTCAGACTGCAAAACGGCTCGTATTTTTGCCGAGGTTAAGAACGCACGCGTAAGCTTTCAAACCAAAAGTCTGGAGCGAGAGGGTGAAAACGGAGAGTGAGACTGGGCTTTAGCGCGTGTGAGGCTCGCGCGCTTTTCGCGAAAATCTCATGCCAGCCGTTCGCGTCTTTGCAAAACAAATTATGAAAAAAAAACTGACTGTTTTCCAGTCTACATACGTAGTAGTGCTTCAGAAAGTAGAAATAAAAAAGACGCAATTTACACTGAAACCGTGTATAACAACAAGAGCTTTGATAACAACTAATTCTGAATGTAAATGTACAATATTAATTGGCCATTTCCGAGTTGCTCCAAGCCTCTGTTTCAAAGCGAAATGATTTGGATGAAAATGATTTGTTATTCTCATGCAAGCCAAACTCATTATCGAAAAAAGGAGTTTAAACTTAGCCTCGCTTGCTTGAAAAGTGAGAGCTTTTGGAACACGGAAATTCCCTGTTTATGAAGCACACTGTGACATATGCTGATTAAAAATGCCAAGAAAAGATTAGTTGAACAGTGGGTTTAATGTTTATTATATAGATACTGATGAAAAACCAGGATGTTTCTTTTTAGTAAAAAATCATATCTTCATTTCATTTTGTTATAGAATTTTTCTCTTTTTCATTAGAATTTTGACTTTTTGGAACCGAAAATATAACTATTATTTTCTTTATTTCTCCTTGATAACTTTATATCTGAATTTCATAACATTTTTGTGACAGGCAGCTTGCGATAGGTGACCACTTTTATTGCACTATTTTGCTGTTTCGAAAATGAATAAAAAAAAAAAGTTGTGTTTTATGTAGGAATTTCATCAGTATCTATACAATAAACAGAACATTACATAGCCGCTTAGGGATACGAATTTTATCTTCTCGCGCTGAAAGTATCTTTCAGCACTCGAAGATAAAATTCGTATCCCCGCGCGGCCATGTAATATCCTCTATTTAAAACACTTGCTGTAGGTGATTTAAACAGCTTTAAAAACGTCCCCGGACTATTTTATCTCAATAGGATTGCTAGATAATACATAAAAAGATGGCAAACAAAAGCAGTCAAAAGTAAGCCGACACGACAAGCTATAAACACCTAATTTATCCAATACGTGAGTCTCTACTTTAGAGATCGGCGTGACGCAGTTTCGCTCCGTCATGGAAATCGCGTCGAAATCACCTTTCATGTGTGTGAACAGAATCCCTATCCGGTATGATTTTCGTGGCGGCACAAAAGCTATCCAGTATAGTTTGACCATAGCTAGCCTAATATGTACAACCTCTCCATCATTGTTAAAACTTCATTTGCACATACCGCAGCAATTACGTAGCTCAAAGAGGAAAAATTTGTGGCCGTACAACAACCACAAAAAAAGAGAAAATGTCTCAAGTAATTAAAGTTAAGAATTAAACTTAACAAAACTTATTTTGTCTTTTCTTCCTTAGGGTCATTCCTCCCACCTCCCTCTTGTTTTTGACTAGTCATCTTTATGAACTTACAATTAAGTGTTACCAGGGAGGGGGGGGGAAGGTGTCTCCAAGGAAATCTGTGTTACAGTCCGCCTGCCACTATGACGTCACGTCTTGCGTCAGTGACTTTCAGAATGGCAAGCAAAGTGTTCATCAAAGAGACGGATGAAAATTTCGATTTTACCACGGAAATACTGTTCCGATTTCTTGGATTTGGAGATTTTAACCCTATTCAGACTGGGGTGGGGGGGGGGGGGGGCTTTTCGAACTCCCCCTCCGGCAAAATCGTGGTAACTCCTACACCGAAAGAGCTATGACGTTCAAATTTTCTGAATTTTCCTAAAATTTATCTAGAAACATTTTGGTATAATTACCATGTCCATGTGATTAATCATGTTGCCATGGCAACCAGTTTCTGACACATAGGTTTTGGAAAATTTAAAAAATGGTGAATTTTTTTGTTTTTAGATCGCGTTTTTACACTTATAGTGCTTTTTGTTATTAAAATGGTCTTTGCTTGGGACTAGTTTTTGAATTACATCAAAATGTTTCAACATCGAATATTTGGGGGGGAGGGGTGGGGTAAAATTTGTCACTGTTTTGCTTTGACAAATATGCTGCTCTATTTTCCAAATAACACTTCCAAAGTCATTTGTTTGGGTAATAAACATTAGTTTGATACTTCTTTTATACATTCTGAGCTTTTTCCCCTTTGAAAGTTGCTTTAAATTATAATTTTAACAAAAAAACGGAAATCCAAGATGGCGGATCCAAAATGGCGGATCCAAGATGGCGGACAACCATTTCAAATTTTAAATTTTATTGCTTCCTATTGCCATGGATAATAGAAAGACTGGATAGGAAACTTATGTCACGTGGGCTGATTTCTTATCGCCGATTGGTTGGTTCGTGCTCAAAGATGGCGTTGGATGGTTCCATCATAGTGGAGATTTGTGACGAAACGATGGCGAAAATGTGGCGCAAACCAGTCGAAATGTAGGGTTTCTTTGCCTGCATGTTGTTCTATTTCGGATTTTTCAGTGGTACTTTAATCTTTGGTGGGTGTTTTTTCCTTCGTTTGTTGTCTTACGGCGATGGCGATCCTTCAAAGCCACACTTGAACCTGCAAGGTAAGCAGTTCTTGTTGTTGTTTTGTGTTATTTGTCCTTGTCTTTGAGAAAATTGCGTCCCAAAAATTGACCTTACCCGAGCCATATTTAGTACACTTGGCGACTGTTTTGGGACGCCTTTGTTATGAAGGCTTCTTCTTGTTTCTATTCTTAACTACGATTGACAGATGTTTTAAGGATGGAATTGTGGCATGGGCATAGTTACAGACTGAATGCTGATATTTTTCAGCCATAAATTTCATTTGAAAATGGCTGAAACTAACTACGTTCGGAGCTGGCGCCGAGCAAGTGTACGCAAACGGTGTGTAAAGTTCCAATCGACCGACAAGTTTGTGTTGAGAACTGTTTCGCTCAAGTAATATCCTAGATTAACCCTGTTATATCGTTCGTAAAGCAGTATGTTAATTTCGCTCATCTTTTAATGTTGAAATAAAACTACTGCATTACATATCCAGTGAATACTACCGCCTCACGTCGCTCCTCGCAGCTTGTATTCGAAGGCACTGAAGAGACTCGAATAAATTTTGTACTTTTCCCTTACATAAACTATGAATAATTGTTGCATCAATGAGAAAACACCTACTGACATTTTTGTCCTCCGTTTAGTCTCCTAAGTGTTGTTGTTATTTTTCAAACAGTGTTTTAGATTTCCTTTTGTTTTTCTTTCTTGTAGGATTTGCTGAACACACGTAGTCAATGAAGACAGTAAAATTGTGGTCAAGTACTCTTAATTCTGAGAGGGCACAAATCAATCAATCTTTCTGTATTAAACAGCAACAACGTTGCTTTTGTCATGCATGAGAGCCAGAAGGTGGCATCTAAATTATTTATGATCAGAAACTTTATTTATCACTTCTGAAGTGTATTTTATTTCTTTGTGAGTGGGACAAATTAACATGTGTTTGAGGATCAATGCTTGTATTAGCTACAGAGTCATGTGTTTAAATTGGTTAGTGTTCTTCCCTGAAACGGTCTATATCTGAATCACATTGTTTTTCAAACCAAAGATGGACTTGATTAGCACTATTATTGTATTCGGTTTTTTAGAGATCCAAAGTAACAATTTACCTGTAGATGATAAACCTTACCAAGGTATATTCTAAATCAAATTAATAAAACATATACCTGTACTTGTTTGGGGTATGCATTTTGTTTTCAACAACATGATAATGCGAACAGACAGTCATATTTTTTCAATCCCTCATCCACTTACCTCAGACTTAACCAAAACCCCATAA
>OZ037995.1:13398906-13411406 GCA_964035705.1 Porites rus
GTGGCAATTCCTGCCAGGGCCATGATATATTCATTGCTTCGCAACCGTAGAGGAGGAAATAAAATACTACAAAGAAAGTGGCACTTACTCCAACAAACATATCAACCACAGTCAAGTTTATAACCAAGTACATGGCACGAGTGCGAAGATTACTGTTCTTTATAAAAAGGACAATTGATAGGAGGTTCACTGCAACTATAGCAACAATTATTGTTAGGGATATAGCCAACCATGTGTTGCACTCGGCTGAAGAGACCATCCTGGAGATAATTGTTTTCTTTTAATTCTCTTTTCTTCTCCCTTGAGAAAGAAATCGAAAAACGTTTGGTTAGTTGAAAAGAGGAAGTTAATTAGAAGGTGAACCAAGACGACTGATGTCGACTCCTTAAATATCAAGAATGGAGGTTGTACATTGACAACAATTCTTTAATAGAGTGCTCACCTTAACTTTAATTTCTTGATGCTTTTGTTAACGCGAAATAAACCCCTCGCCTTCACCTGTGGAAAGCAGAAATCAAAAGCAGAGAGGAGAGTTTGTTGAGTTGCTTGACTGGAAACTGAGGGCAAAAAATATACGTGAATTTTAGCTGTCATTATTGGCGCTCATTGAACTGCGAGTCAGTAAGAAGTAATTGATCACCTGGTAGAATTTTTTTTGTCACTGGGAAGGAGGGGCGGGGGGGGGGGGTATTCAAGAAAGGTTTGTCCAAGGCCTTTTCCCTTTTGTGTACCATTTATGACAGAAAAGGTACCCCTATCACATACCTGGAACCTTGTATACATTTTTGTAACTGCTGTTTTGATTCTAATGTCTGACTATGAATAATTCAATCACGAAAGTAGAACGTTTTTTTTTTTTTTTTTTTTTTTTTTACTTTTTCACAGCCATAAAACGCATTGGTTAGCCCTTTGGGCCTTTTTACAGACCGAAATGATAAATTTTCGTACCCTTTTATATACTCCAGCCAGTAAATCCCCACTCTTTTATATACCTGAAGCCCAAATAAGGTTTTCTTTTTAGGCGGAGCCTCCCCGTATGGGCCATTGTAGGGAGTACCCCCCCCTCCCCCCGGTACGTTTTAAGAATATGTCCACCATTAAACGATACTGGAAAAATGTTGCATCGCACACAAATTATGCCAATGAAAGTTAACCAACTTCCGCGTTATCGTAGCTCGAAATATAATATATATAAGCCAATCAAGGATTAAACTTTATCTTCGCTTCTTTTGCATACGAACTCCGATAACGAACTTCGCTGCTACAACCCTTCTTTCCATTACCACGATTTGAGATTACTAACCGAACGGTAGGCCTGTTTTTTCAGACCTACCCAAAGTATATACAAGATACAAATTTTCTTTTAAATTTTGCCAAAACTTTCGCAAAAATTGTCCCTGAGTAAACTTGTTGTCGATATGAATTTTCTATTTGTGTAACTGAATCATAACTGAACTTTTAAGGGGTCGACGTTCTAGGTTATAATTTAGAACCTAAAAGGATGATGATGTTTTAAGAGTTTTAGTTACAAAAGAATATACAAAACTGTAGCTTCTTAAACTTTTCTTTCTAAACGGTATGGCAAATCTAAGCTTCTCTTTAAAAGAAAGACAAAATTCAGCGAAATTTAACTGTGCGGCGGTTACTACTACCAACTTCACGATGCAAGGAGGACTTTGCTGTTCACTGGGAAAAATGGTCTTACAGGTTTATCTTTGTTTTTCCATACAATAACTCCTACCGCTACATAGCCCTTACCTTTCCAAAAAATACTGAGCTGCCGGTTAGCTGTCTTGAAGGAAGAGAGCTGAGAATTTTTGCACAAGTTAGCAAAGGATTCAAGGGCTTCTTTGTTCAACGTAGTGATAGACACATTGCTTCACACCGTCCTGAAACGATCGCCGTTTTAAAGTATAAGGATAAAATTACTGAAAACGGTTCAAATAAAGTTTCGCATACTCCCAATAAATGGTTTCCCTTCCTTAATTTCTTACCCCTTTAATAGCAAGCGTGAACGTGACGTTTTATTTACCGTTCTGACAGTTGAAACCTGGTAAAATTAGCCTTTTGAATAACTTTTTTTGAGTAAATTTTAACCACCTTTGAGCGGCTACCTATTAAGCGGCCGCACTATATTAAGCGACCAGCGATCAAAGTCCCAAAATAACGGTAGAATTATCTTCACAAGACACTTCGGACGATTTTTCGACTGGTTGAAATTCACCCGATTAGGTTGTCTGTTCACACGAAACCACCTTAACCGTAGAAAGAAAATCAGACGCCTAGCAGTTCAAAGTCCCGTACGAACAGAGCGAAAATATTGAACGGTCCTTTGTGAATGAAGTCAAATGAAGTCCGATCAAATTTTTTAGCCGGTGAAAAAATTCGCCCGCGCGTGTGACTTTCCCCCGCAGGAATCACTCTTCTGTTCTGGAGAAGAGTTGGGAGAATGGGGAAAAAAAGAGGAGTAGCAACCAGTCCCCCAGTTTCTTTTCTACTTTTTTGTTCTTAGACACTTCACGGTTAGTGTAACTAAGTTAAACGCCTATCAATTTGCCTGCGTGGCAGACGTAATTTAACCTCGTGGAGTGACGTTTGCAGAGCAGCGCCGAGATCCTTGTTCTGTGCCTCAAACGGACTTAACAATGTACCGGAAGTGTGTTTCGAATTTCCTTTCATATTGATTGGCTAATCGACAATGGCTTTTTGAACAGGCCAATCATAGCGCGTGATCAAATCCTGTTATACAGGTGGGGGCCCAGAACAAGGACACATTAGATTTTAGCTTTGTCTGCGACGCAAGCTACTATTAAGCGGCCTCCACTATCACGTGGCCGCGGCTTTCTATCCAGACCACAGAGTTCTCCTATTGTTTACACCCCTATCAAGTGATCACAAAACGTTTGATAATTAGTATACTTAGTTTGGCTCTGTTTTGTTTTGTTTTTGTTGTTGTTGTTTTTTTAATATAATGAAAGAAAAATACAATTAGAGATAGAAGGTGACGAATGATTATGGACACATGATGTAACGTTTTAGTTACATACAGTGACGCCTTTTCCGATCACTATGAAAGTTTACGTCATATTCTATACTTTGGTACTTTTGTTCGTGGAAAGTTGCCAGAAGCTCACCACAACAATTTGAGGAGAATTTACTTGTTTGTTTAATTCGATACTCTAGTCATTTTGATCAGTATGACATTCCCTCTCTTGTGTGGAAGTTGTCAGAAATCGCTAAAGACTTTTGCTTCAGAATAAAGGGAAGTTGCTGCTAAGATTTTGCTTATTTCGGACGATCCTCTATTTAGTTGCTTACCTCTACCAAGAGGCTGCTTGTCGTTGCCCCAAGGGTATAACGGTTTAATGGAGGTTAATTGTCAAACTGTGCTTGATATTAGCTTACTGTGAATTTTTAACCCGGAGGTTTGCACGTTTAATAAGGGAATACAGTACAAAGGTTAAAGCTAATGTCCAGAAAAACAAGCGGCACATCGCAATTCTCCATAGTTGATGTAGTTTTTGTTTAAGCTGCAATCCATTCTTCGAGATTTGGATATCACTATCCGTCCTGTTAAAAATGCTAACGAGCTGGGCCCAGCGTGACAAAACATTGCAGAAAACCGTCACATTCACGGCCAAAAAGAAAATCACTTAAAATTATTCAGATCCAGGAGGCAATCGCCGGAGAAATTAAACCCAAAACCCTTATTTAGCCGCATTGAAGAACTTTACTTTTCAAAAGAGGTCAAAGAAGATGCTCTTGCATCAGAGGGCAAATCATGCCGACCAAAAACATTAACCGCAGATAATTAATATGCGTGTCACGACCTCCCAGTATGAAATAAGCGGCAAAAATCACATTTGCTCAGTCAAAACGTTTTCCTCCAGAGCATAATCTACCCGTCAGAGAACAGCATTTTGGCATGAGTAAAAGTCGTGTGTTGCCTACACTATAAAGTTCTTCACACGAAACGGCCGTGAAGAAAATTAGTATCTGGGTTTTCTTTTTACCCATAGTGCTTATTGGTGACTCAATGATAAAACACATTGATCCAAAAAAGCTTTCGCAAAGACATGTACATAAATTCTCATATCCCGGGAAAACCACTGCTGAAATAGCTGAAGCTGTTGACAACATCGCTGTTGCATCCGCGGATCCTTCTCACGTCATCATCCATACTGGCACCAACAATCTTCCATCGGAGTCTGCCGATTCATGTGTCGCCGATATCAAGAGCCTTGTATTGAAGGTGAAGAGCAAGTTTCCAAATTCAAGCATTGGTCTCTCGGGTATAGTCTACAGAGAAGATATCAACGTCGATGCTAAACGCATTGAAGTTAATGAGAGGGTCAAGCTCACAGCAGTAGATGATAACTTTACTTATATTGATAATTCGGTTATTGACGCCTCAGCATTAAATGGTAGTAGACTTCATCTGAATGCCAAAGGTTCGTCATTGCTGGCCGTGCAATTTATTAAGTTTTTAAGATCTGGTTCTGGCAAGTATAATCAGTCTCTTAAGGGTTTTCAGTCCTCAGCTATCCAACAACTGGTAAAGCTTCTGATGGAACTGGGAAACCTTCCCTCTCCAGCTCGCAACAGGAGACGCCCACGCTAGCTTCTCAACCGAGTGACGTATCATCAGGTATTCCTAATCAAAACGTTGATTCATTTGAAAGTACAATTCTCTCTGATTTTCTTCCTTCTGGTCGTGGTTTTAAAATTGCAGGTTTAAACATTAATAGTCTTACAAAGCATATTGATGAACTAAGAATTCTCCTTGCCGATCGCTCCATTGATATTCTCTCAATTAATGAAACTAAACTTGATGACTCTATCAATAGTTGTGAGGTCCAAATACCAGGCTATGAATTTATTCGTCGTGATAGAAACAGACAAGGAGGAGGAGTAGGTTTTTATATAAAAACCTCGATTAATTTTGGAGTTCGCTCTGATTTGAATGCACCCAGTCTTGAAAATTTATGTATAGAGATTCGGAAACCAAACTCCGGGCCATTTCTGATAGCCACTTGGTACAGACCTCCTTGCTCCTCAATTGATTTATTTTTACATTACGAATCATTTCTTGAGAAATTAGATTCCCTCGGCCTAGAATATTATCTGCTTGGTGATTTAAACTGTAACCTGGCCTCTGCACAATATGATTTAAATACTCGACGCTTATGTGAAATTTCTGATTTATTTGGGCTTCAACAGCTTATAACTGAACCTACTCGCATAACGGAATCCTCTTCAACATTAATTGATTTAATTTATACAAACTATACTGACAGGGTAGTCTGTTCCGGAGTCTCTCATATTGGTATCAGCGATCATAGCCTTATTTACGTTTATAGGAAATTATCTCTCACTTTTCCTTCAAAAGGGCACTCAACCATTTCTTATAGAAATTTCCAAAATTTTAATAGAGAGAGTTTTCGTAACGATATCGCTCAGCAAGACTGGTCCTGTAATGTTTCTGAAGATCCAAATGTTTTGTGGACTGACTGGAAAACGAAGTTTTTGGATATTGTTAATATTCATGCGCCACTCCGAACTAGACGTACTAGAACAAATAAAGCACCCTGGATCAATTCAGAATTAAAGAAAGGCATGCGTGATCGTGATGCTGCCAAAAGAAAAGCAATTACATCGAATGATCCACACGATTGGAAAAGGTACAAAAAGTTGCGCAATATAATAAACAATGACATCAAAATTTCTAAAGCATCTTATTATTCTAATGCATTTATTCAATCTAAGGGTAATCCTCGAAAAACGTGGCAAACCTTTAATGAGCTTACATCCCGTCGTGTGAATAATACAACGGTGAAAGAACTGAAATTGAATGATACCATTATCTCTAATTCTAGTGAGCTTTCTGATGCTTTTAATGACCATTTTTCAACAATTGGGCCCAGACTTGCTAATGAAATACCTCTAACTGCTGAAAATAATTCAAATTATATCAATAATATAAAGGTAAATAACAACAATTTCAGCTTCTCCTCGACTAACTGCAGCATTGTTTTCTCACATCTAAACAAATTATGTAGATCTAAAGCAACTGGTCTTGATAATATTTCTGCTAAAATTGTACGTGAATGTGCTGATCTTATTTCAGTTTCAATATGTGATCTCTTTAATAAATCTTTAGTCTCTGGTATATTTCCTGATGATTGGAAATGTGCTAGAGTTACTCCGTTGTTCAAGGAAGGTGAGCCATCTGATCTGAATAATTATCGACCTATTTCAGTCATTTCCGTTATAGCTAAAGTGTTTGAAAGGATTGTTTATGATCAGTTGTATAACTTTTTGACCAATGAAGATATCATTTCTAATCATCAATCGGGTTTTCGCTCGTTACACTCAACTGCAACTGCCCTTCTGGAAGCTACAGATAATTGGGCCTTTAATATTGATCGTGGCAATGTTAATGCTGTGGTTTTCCTCGATTTAAAAAAGGCTTTCGACACCGTTGACCACGATATCCTTCTAGCTAAAATGAACCTTTACGGAATACAAGGTACAGCTCTTGATTGGTTTAGGTCGTATTTAACTAATCGTACACAACGATGTCTTGTTAACGGTTCTCTTTCTAGAATCTGCTCTCTTAAATGTGGGGTACCGCAAGGAACAATCCTTGGCCCCCTTTTATTTCTTATTTATATTAATGACTTGCCAAACTGCCTTACTTCGTGCCAGCCTAGAATGTATGCCGATGACACCCACATTACTTATGCTGGCGTTGATGTGAATTCAATACAGTTAACTCTGAGTCACGATTTAGATAACCTAAACAAATGGCTTATTTCCAATAAACTTACTTTGAACACTTCTAAAACTGAATTCATGCTAATTGGCTCCAGACAAAAATTGAGTACTTTGTCGAACCCACTTGAGCTCTCGATTAATAATGTTCCGATAGAACACGTTTCCTCTGTCAAATCGCTTGGAATATTTATTGATGAAAATCTACGGTGGCAAACACACATTGATAAATTATCTAAAAAGGTCGCTTCCGGAATTGGAGCAATAAAAAGAATTAGACCTTTTGTCCCTCCACCTACCCTTCACTATATATACAACTCACTAATTCAATCTCATTTCGATTATTGCAATCTTGTCTGGGGTAATTGTGGTAAAACATTATTTGACAGGCTACAGAAGCTTCAGAACCGTGCCGCTCGCGTTTTAACCTTCTCTAGCTATGATGCTGATGCTAACCGTTTGATTAGACAACTCGATTGGAAAGACTTGAGCACTCAATTTCAAATACAGAAATCCATAATGGTATACAAGTCTTTAAATGGCCTTGTTCCTGAATATTTATCATCTAAGTTTGTTAAACGAAATGAAACGCGTTACTCCCTGAGGGACTCTGTTAACAAACTATTTGTCCCATTTCCGCGAACTAATTTCATGAAAAACAGCTTTACTTATAGCGGAACAGTTCTCTGGAACAGCCTACCCTGTCATGTGAGAGAAGCCGAATCTCTTAGTCAATTTAAAAGATTAGTTAATGTTCATTTTTAATGTTATACACGGCATTCATGAAAAACAGGTTTTAGTTAGATTAGTTGTAGTCAGGTTTTGAATTTTGTTTAGGATAGTTAGGTTATTTTTAATTTTTTAAATTCCTGATGGATTTTACCGTGTTTAAATAAAGATTGACTTGACTTGACTTTTGCTTGCTTGCATATCTTCCGCAGTTTACCGATGACAAGAGCAATGACAGCTCAATGAGGGAAGGAATCCCATTGGATGCGCTTAATTGATTTGGAAGGGGATACGAACTTCACCCTCCAAAATCAGTCGGCCGTGAAGGGTCAAAAGCTTGGGCTTTGCCTGTAGTCCCTCATTTTTCTCTCTCCCCGCCGCGTGTCGCCTTTTCTCGCGTGGGGTGATTTTCACGCGCGGTCGCGTTTCGCTCACTTTACTATCCTCTAAGGAAATATGGGGGACTACTCGTAGTCTAAATAAGCTCCAATATAATAAAGAATTTATTATGTTTATTTGTTATTTTAAAATGGTTTAACGCGCGGCATTTTGAGTACTCTGGGAAGCGTTGTTTACTGAACGACTGAAAACAATCGGCACAGCGATTAAAATTACAAGAGAGACTACTAATAATCAATAAAAGAAATAAATTCGGTGAAACATATACAGAGACGACAATTTTCATTTCAGGAAGAAAAGTATTAAAGTGTCTCTAAAAATTCCGAGTCTTCGTTCGAGCTTAAAGCTGAAGTTTTTGTTTTAAGCCGGCTTCCCGGTGTTTGCTTTTTTCAAAGACGAACTCGAGGCAAGAAAATCGCTCAAAGCTTCTTTTACAGCCAGAATTATAACTAAAAATTCTTTGGAACGTGCTCTTTCTATTTGCGGTGAGCAAATGTCTAAAGGCTTTTTAAAGATCTGTAAGCTTATATAAACCTGATACTCGGTCAGATCATTGTCTCAAATCTTACAAACGTGCGTAAACAAAATAGCCGCATAAACTACGCTCGACTTCATTTAATTAGAAATAAAAAACAAACATCAAATACAATAATTACTTAGGCTTACTACTCGAGATGCAGCTCCTCAAAGGTATCAAGTAAGGCCAGTATCGCTTCAGACTTTGAAACCTTCTTACGCATTAAGCAAGGTGAAAACGAAAACGATGCCATCCGAAATCGGATTTCCAACTTTGACAAGTGACGTATTCCTCAACCAAAAACCCAATAAACAAACTAGCCATGAATAACAGAAGACTTCCGATAGCAGCTGAATTTCATTTTGTACATCCAGTGGAAAAAGACAGTTAAAAACATCACAAGTTGACACAAAACTCTGTCAGCTTCAGCTGTCAAAGTAAACAAGATTCAAGATGCTGCCTAAATTTTCCGCATGAACTCACCTGTCAAATTTTGACCAATCAGAGCATAAAAATTGGACGTAGAACGTGACCAACGCGTGAACATGGTGACAAAAGTCAAAAGCGACTGTCTTCCCTGCCTGTAGCAGCTGACTGAATTTTGCGTCCGAGGTCAGTTTGAAATCACCATTTCAATTGTGCGGCACATAAACACAACATATTTCATATGAATTTCTTAAAAAAAAAATTAAACTTGAGCCTGCGATCATTTGAAAACCAGTACCTTGTCAGCGGATAACTTCAAAAAATACTTGACCTCGATGGGTCGACACCTGAGCCCGCGATTCGCTCAAGTGATACTGGTCAGCGGATACCTTGTTTTGACAGCTGTCAATTGATCACAACATTGATGTCCAATATGTGTATCAGTTTTCCTGTGCTCCGATCCCAAACTAGCTAAAAAGTATGAGATTGAACATTGTTCACGATCTAGTAAAACGATTAACTGGTCAGCGGACAGCTTCCAAATAAAACACCTCACCTCGATGAGTTGACACATGAGCACGCGATATGGTCATGGGATACTGGTCAGTGGCTATCCTGTTTTGACAGCTGTCAATTGACCATATTGTGAGTGTCATATATAAAAGATGAGGACTTGCCAAGACACGCCTGAGACACCCCTCCCTTCCTTTTGATAGTCTCCCCTACCCTACCCGTACAATCTGTAGACGCGTACGTACGTACGTACGTACGTACGCTCGGTCAGTCACGTGACAACCAAGCGAAAAGAGGCTGACCATATTCCATGAGTATGGGGCTCTGTCCCACGCGCGCTCGCGCGCGGGAGCCCCGCTATAATGAGTATAGTCTTATACAACTCGCAAACTTCATTTAAATAGTAACAAAATCCACGTGTTATTCAAGATAATTGCATTTTCCTTCTGTTTTTCGTTCTAGCAAAAGCAAATGTAAATTATTAACAGAAAAATGTAGGGCTAAACACGAGACGTAACCGGTCACACAGAGCTCAGTCAAGGCCTCTTTATGTGTTTCATGATAAAGAATCCTCTAAATTCCCCAGCATTACTTTCTAATTTTCAAAGAAAACTATTGGCAGATAATGTCACATCTTTTGCTCCGTCTTTTATACCCTCATAAAGCACCCTTTTTCAACCAATAAGAGAACGTGTTATAGCTGGAATTCGCTATAACTGTTCATTAACAAAAACAAGGTTACAGCAACCGTGGAAGCACAGGTGGTGTCAATAAAACGGAACATTGGCAAGGTTGTACTGTGGCTTTCAATAACACGCCAGGTTCAAAAGCCAACTAACGTTTGTGTTCTCTGCTGACGTCAATCAACTCAGTTAAGAGAAGTTTTCTTCCTTGAACTTAAATTTGAAAAGGCCACGGTTTGCCATGATGTGTGATTAGTGGTTTCAATCCATTTTGTGAGCTTCTATGTTTCAAGGGTTCCTTGTGATCGTAATTTTGACTGACGGTAGCGAAAAACGTAATTCGGATAAGTTGGCTTTTAAACTTCATAGTTCGCGTCTTATGAATGGTTTTAAATTGCGCTAATGGGACCAAGCCTACTGACTTACGACAAACGCATGAAGTCATTTAAAACTTTCTATGTATTAGGAAGATAACTACTTTTGTCTCTATTAAGAAGTTTCAAGCGTCAGTGCACTAGGAGCCCAGGTTATAAGCTCCTGACAGCACTTAAGCATTTATCCCTAGAATGAGGATATTTAATTTGTAACATTCTGTTTACTTTTTGTTCCGGAACAAAAATGGTGGTCGCTTCTTGATCAGCCCTGTCTGCATCATTGTGCACTTATAAGTTTGGATTATCCAAGTTAGTGTAAACTAAGGCAAAAAATACTGGTCAGCCCTGTTGGAGAACATGTGACCTATAGATGAACCTTCATGCATATGCGATCACCTCTCGTAAGCGACCAACTCCCATAAGCGACCACCAATCCAAAACACTAAATTTTTTTCACTCAAAGCCTTATAGTTCAGTTTCTTGAAATTTTCGTTCCTTTGTGGTTCGTTGCTCATTTCTACGAACTGCTCTATGTCTTATATTGGGTAGCCTGTGCTTAAAGTTATGCACAATTTGAACTGAGTCTTTTTGACATGTTTAAAATTGTTGAAGGTGAACGCTGAAGGTGATCTTAAAGACTTTCCTCGGGTCGAACTCAGAGATTGAAGAGATGTTCCAGAAATATTATATAGATACTAGTGCGTGTATTCTCTCCAATTAGCAACTTAATCTATTGTTGCAATTGGTTTTCACATGACGTCACTAAAATTCAAACTCAAAAACTATCGATCCTACCGAGATTTTACTTTCACGATGTATTAGAGCTGCTGAAAACTAATTTTCATACAAATTTTCGCTTCAAAAGAGTTTTTTGTTTTGTGATAGAGTACGCTTGAATTTCTAAGCTTTTGCGTGACGCGGCATTTAGAGCCGGCGTGTAGGTTAAAAAATGACTTATTTCCGGAAATTTTTGCTATCTAAACAGTTCATGTATTAGAAAGAGTGTTATGTTAATGTTTATGAGTTTCTCGAAGAATAAATTCACGCTTTTGTAGCAAAACTCGGAAACAGATGTTTCTGTTTGTTTCCGTCCGCAATGCTGGAGTTCACCCAGGTGAGCACCGGTATGGCGTCTCCATACAAATCTCTATAAGTTTGGGTAAAACATCTCTTCGGATATCTCGTATACCAACACTGCACGAAAAAATGGATTTACAACAACTGCAAAATCAATGCAAATATGAAGTAAATACCACATTTGATCAAATTTGTTCATATTTGCCCCGAGGCAAATTCCATCGTTGGATAATATTTGCACGCGAAGCAAAGATGGTAAATACCGCATTTACTCAATCTTTACAGTCCAAAGCAAATGAGAAGAAAAACTGCACATTTGCATCAGATTTAACATGAACTAAAAATGTGGTAAATAGATAAATCTGCAGCACCGAAACATGAATTTACAATTGTAGCAAACATTCCGCTGCACTTCGTTTTGATTACATTTACCCGCAATGCAAACCCCATTTTTGCATCGCATTTGAAAGTAAAGCATAGGCGGTCAACACTTTATATTTACCAAGTAGCAAATACTACGCAAACGTCATATTTGCACAGTAATTACAATTGAAGCAAAGTTGGTGAAAAATATCGTTCACTACGTATTTGCGCCGAGTGGCAAATGTGACAAAAAATCCACATTTGAAAACTTTACAGGGGCAGTAAATGCTAGGAAAAAGCGTAAATTTACTGCTTGAAAGGATGAATTTACAGGGATGGCAAATATGATTTTTGCTTCGCTTTGATCGTGTTTGATCCAGTCAAAATTCTTGCTCATCATTAATTTGCACGGGAAGCAAAATACTAAATTTACTTCTTCTTCACACATCCAGTACAACATACGTCGTGCACGAGAGTATTTGCCGCGAATCCTTGTTGTCGCAAAGAAATGTAGAAATATACGTTTAAGTCGATTTTCTCAATGGGGATAAAATTTTTCAAAGTTAGCGTTTGCCTTGAAACTAGCAGAAACTAAACGTTCATTAAAACCAATTTTCTCTGTCGTTAAGGTTACCATTTACTCCC
>OZ037995.1:13421406-13426406 GCA_964035705.1 Porites rus
TGGAGATAAAGGAGGGTGTTATCCGTCAAGACTGTAGGCCGAGGCGGATAACTCCCTCCGAGATCTCCATAATTATGTTTTTAACTATTACTTTGCCTAGTTCCAACTGTAGTTATTACTCTGGAAACGGGTGAAGTGGCGGCCATTTTTGTTTTCAGAACCAAAACAACTCAACCTTGTCCCCAGGTCTTCTCAGTTAACTGTTCATTAACCTGTACAAGGCTGCATTTTTGACGTCATTTCCCCGTTAAACACAAAATTCTTCCAAATTTGGTCATCAGTAACTGGTTATGGTGAATTAAACATGTACTTTTAGCCAATCAGAATCGGGGAAATATTTTGAATGTATAATAATATGTTTTATCTATACATGTGTATTTATTGTTATGATCTGGTGATAATAAATTCAAGCTTTTCAACAGAAACTGAAAGCAGTGATTTATTGTTTCCTTATCTGAATGGGGTTGGGGTTATGGAGATTTCGCGTATCATAAATAGAGTAGTTATCTAATTGAGCATCATTGCTGACCCAATTTTACGCGGGAAAAGGCTCAGAGGCGGGAAATATGGACGGGAGTAATAAGCATCGTATAAATATTATGAAGACAAACCAGCCATTTTCTTGGAGAAAGAATACCCCTAAAAAAAGAGCAGCAATGCAGAACGAAAGAAGAAAGCGGAAGAGAAAGGCTAGAGCCGCGAACAAAGAAGATAAAAGAAGAAAAGCTTTGTTAGCACTTGAAGATGAGCGGGCGATGACCCTAGCGAAGAATGAAAGATTGCTCCAACTTGCGAGGAAGTACTACGCTAAATGGCATGCCCTACATCTTCGTGAACGGGTAGGAACGTCATTTGATGTAATTTTTCGTAGTCCGTTAAATATCATCTAATGTTTACAGTGAAGGGTTAAGACTTTTAAAATCTGCCGCTTCTGCAAATACCTCACAGCTATGTATTCATTACAATAATTTCAATACTAATTGAAGTAGCCAGCAGGTTTAAATACAGTAACCGACTGTAACAACAAAGTACTGCTAGTCCCCTCCTTTTGGAAAAGTCTGTGGTATGCTTCCCCAGAAAACTTTGAAATTTCAAAGCCCTAGGACGCGATTTACCGCGTTCTTGTTTATACTAGATCAGGAGCGGATCTAGAGGGGAGGGTGAAATGGGTGCGTCAGCAAAATTAAGCAATTAAAAAATGTAAGGGCTACTTAGAACCAATCAGATTTCATAATTGGTAAGAATGGTATTAATTTTTTTCAGACTAGCAAAATGGATAAATCAATCACCATAGAGAATGAGAAACAGGCACATAAAGATGCCTCAGTTTCTGCAGATCAACCGGTGTCACATGTAAAGAGAAGTCATCTCAGTCATGTGAAAGATCCAAGTGGTTCTACTGACCAACCTCTGTTACTGGGATGTGGTGTCTTTGGATGTTGCTATAAAATGTATTACAGAGGGATTTCAGTTGCTGTTAAACAATTTAACACACACCTGTCATCAGAGTCCAGTGTTATCAAAGAAGCATCACTGATGAAACAGTTGGATCACCCATGTTTTCCCTACGTTTATGGTATTTGTGTACAAAGCAAACCTTACCTGTTAGTACTTCAGTTTTGCAATGTGGAAGGCAAAGCATACACTCTTCACAGGACTTTACACAGCCGTACCTTGGTGGTACAAAATCAAGAGTGGTTTGATGTCATTTTGCAACTTCTAGAAGCACTCAAAGTGTTGCACAACTCTGGACTGATTCATCAGGATATAAAGGTGATAACATCTTGCTTACATACAAAAATACACTGTTTGTGCCAGTAATCAATGATTTTGGAAAGTGCATTAGAAAACAAGAAGCCAGTAGAAAAGTTTTGTCCAAACAAGAACAAGAGACATACAAACAGAAGTACACACATGTTGCCCCTGAAGTTGTTGCAGGAACTCACCCTCCATCTCATACAAGTGATGTATATGCCCTTGGCCGTCTATTAAGGCAGATTGCAACCAAGATTGGTTGCAAGCCACTTCTCTCCCTTAGTGAATGCAGCTTAAAGAATGACCCAAATGCTAGGCCTTCTTTGGATCACCTCTTGGTCAGTGTCAAGTCTCTGTCGTCATGAGTAGGTTCTTGATATTAAATAGAGAGGAGAAGTCGTTATGTCAAATTTCTCGAGGACAACAAAGTGAAAAGGTCACTTAAAAAGTGCATTCACACGGTTTCAAACTTATCGATCTTATTCAGTTTCTTTTAATTTATAAAATCGTGGCGAAATTATTTTCTGGGGTTGAATCCAAAAGGACCATATCTGACTTTAGAAAAAGAAAAAGAAAATTCTTGTGCTGTGTTCACCAACTCCATAAACCAGTGACGTGAAATTAGGAAGTTTCAAGTTGCAGACTTGCAACGATGGATAAGAAATGTACAAAAAAACGTGATGCACGTCCAAAATTGTTGTTTTGCTAACATAAATAGAGGATATTACACGGCCGCACGGAGATAAGAAATTTCTCTTCAAGTGTTGAACGAGAAGAGAAAACAGTTTTTTGGTGTGAAAGGCGCGATTTATTATCTAGCCACAGCAAAGGTGATATTTTCACATGAGAAGATAACATGTTATTTTCACCTGTGAAGATATCAAGTTTTTGCAAGAAAGCTCACCTAGTATTTCATTGGTGTTTATATAATAAACTGATTTCTTTCTTGCCGTTCGTTGCCGTCGCTGTGGTTAATAGGGAACTAAAGATGGAGACGTTTTCGGGGCGACGGCGACCGGACTGGCAGAGAAAGCCTGGAACTAAGGCAGCCGTCGCTTCCCGTCAAAAACAGAACATTAAGATCGCAGTGAGCCCAGAAGGACGGCGCCTTTAATTAGAAGAATACCGAAGAGGAAAATGTGGTTTCACATAAAGAATTAAGAGAATAAATATTTGCTATGCAGACAACATTTATCGGATGAAGAGTTTCTCGTTTTGTGGGAATATTATGAGTCCAAAAATCCCGATTTTCCTCGGGACAGTTACGATCCGTTCACGCTAAAAAACATGCGGGATGAAGCTGAGTTCAAGGCAGAATTTCGTGTTGAAAAAAATGATCTCCACAGGCTTGCCGAAGCCTTGCAAATTACAGGAACATTAAAATACCACCAAGGAACCGTATTCTTAGTTTGGTATTGAAATAATTCCCGGGAAATACTTGCATATAACAACAACAACAACGGCAACAACTTTATTTCAGTATTCCCACGCCGAGTTAGTACATGGTATTACCTTCTATTCTATATAATTTTCAATGCGTTTCATTTATACGATATTCTAACGAAAAGAGCGAACTAAAAACACACAATTGAAATATCGGAGTTCATATTGTTTGTCTGGATACTTTTATTTGGCTCGTAAGAAAATTTTGTCCATGTCAAGCTCACTTACGGTTGGATCTTGACCCTGTGATATGAAAACATAGAAACATTCAAAGATGTAAGTTTAGATAACAGAGCTTGGAAATCGAGCTTGAAATGTGCCTCAAAGAAAACAAGGACAATTTAAGAACGACAATTTGCAAAATGTTGGTTGCTAAACGCAACAAACCTGATTGAAATGAAAGTTAAATACTCACGTTTTCCCCACAACGCCAAACAGACCAGTTTCACGTCGCCGACGGGACCACGACGGCAAGGTGGTGAGCATGAGCATGCGCAATATCCAACAAATGATGATGTCACGTCCGGTTGAAGTTGCCGTCGCCCCGAAAACGTCTCTATCTTAAGTTCCCTAATGCTTAAGCTCCCCACTGTTGCGATCCAGAAATGTTGCTACAATGGTAAAGTGACTTCTCTCTATTGGTTGTCATATTACCACTAACTAAAACTGTATATCACTCTGTCAAGGACACTGTGGCAGGGCTACAAACCCTTTAAGTCCCAAGAGTCACCCAAAACAGTTTTCCCTTCACAACATCATTACTTCATTAAAGGAAAAGATTATGACAACAACATAAACACCACAAGGAGAAGGGTTTCATCTTTCAACAAATTAATTCTCTCGACTAATGCGTGGAGATTATTAGGGAAATTTTGTATTGGGATATTGGGGCTTTAAGGGTAAAAGTGTTTTAATGATGTTAATATTGTGACCTTTATTTTTAAAAAAATAGCTTTCTAATAAAATTACTGATAAGTTACTGAAGTTTTGCTTTAGGTTGACTGAAAGCCAAGTCCACTCTGTCCGATCTTAGGTTATTTTTCTTCTGTTTTTAAAATGACCTGGCTATGAATTTTAAATTTATAATGTGGATTTGACTATTGTATGACATATTTTACTGCACAAGTAAGGATTTCACATTCTGTGGGAGAATTGTTATTTACTTCAGGCTCAATTGAAAGCCAAAACCACTGTTTCTGGTCATACTGCCAGGGTTTCTTTTTTCAAATGACCTCCTTTGCAAGCTTGGAACTACAGAAAAGTGATGGTGAAATATTTACCTTTAATTCGGTTTTCCTTACAGAGTAGGTGGAAGCTTGTAGTTGCCCAGATGTTTCATCTTTAGGCAGCGCACCGGAAACGGGACAGGACAGATGTTTCATCTGTTAAGTTAGCGGAAGCTTCCCTTGTAAGGTAAATTCAATGATTGGCAGAGGTATTCATTTTTCCAAACTCACTGTGTGATATCATCATGATTAGAAAGGTAAATACCAAAGGCTAAACTCAACATTGTTCAATCACTTAAATTTCACAAGTGTGTGTTCACTGCAGAGTAGGTGGAAGCTTGTAGTTGCCCAGATGTTTTCATCTTTAGGCAGCACACCGGAAACGGGACAGGACAGATGTTTCATTTGTGAAGTTAGCCAAAGCAAACTTTGTAGTGAATACAAATAATGGGCGACAAGTTTTCGTTATGGGCCGTGTTATTTCTGCAGTAAATACCATTCCCTTGTGGGTCATTTGAAAGAGAAGCTCTGGATCCCAAAATACATGATGGAGAGTGGATCTGGTTCTATTGCTTT
>OZ037995.1:13433906-13476406 GCA_964035705.1 Porites rus
AATGTAAATATTACACTAAAAACGGGCGAAAAAACGTGACCTCCGACCGAAGCACAACCAAATGCGAATTACGGTAGGCGCCAAACCTTTAATTATTCGGTAACTGCTTGAGACAATATTGGTCCGAAATGTGTATAGATTTTTTAAATAAAGCTGAGTTAAAGTATTAAGTGTCAGAAAGTCCACAGAGCGGTAAAAAAATACAACAAAAGTCACGAGTAATCTGTTCCGTGTTCTGAATTTTACGCAGCGATTTATGCGATTTAACGAATTAACAATTTTTAATCTAACGATACCCACCTGAGACTGTGTTACTTTAAGAGTCCATAGAACTTCTCAGACGATTCTTCGGAAAGACCTCCAGAAGGAAATGAATGAAGAATTTGAACTGCCGCCACGGCAATGAACGAAAACAACTGTCGAACTGCCACAGGCAAACCAGCTTTCAGTGGAGTCATGCAAAGCATGTCACGTCACGTAATTCTGCCCCGAGCATTTGGGAAGGAGGGGAGAAATTCTTCCACGCTGTGCCCTAAAACATTTATAAAATACATCTAGCTTTGGACTGTTTCATCTTTGCCCCCCCCCTGAGGGCAAAGGTGCCTGTTCCGCCGATATAATCTTGGACTTGATGAGCATCCCCACAAACGAAAAGTGGGAATTTTTTTTTTTCATCTTTGATCTCAACAACGTTAGCCTCAATTTTTTCATTTGACCTTCGCTTTATTTACAGACTGGTATAAATGGGAAAATATGACTCCCCTGAAAATGCCATCAAGGAGGCTAAATGTTTGGTTGCCTCTTAGGCCAAATTGACTTCAGGGATCCGGATTTCTTGTCAGTGGAACTTGTGGAAGGCACAAATGTAATAACTGGACCCACGTGTAATAAAGGTCTATCCGTAATTTTTTAACATTTGAACCCAAGTGTAATAAAGGTTTCATCTGTCACGACTGAGATAATATGAGACATGTCCAGAACAGCCTAAACATGGTTATCTTAACTTAAAAAAGCTGACATCACGGTTCATGTGACCAAACAGAACTAGAAAAAAGGAACGCGAAAAAATGCCATAGATTCTAGCAATGGCTCTCAGTTAAAGTTTTGGCAAATTTTTGCTATGAACCGTGCAAACTTATCCCGCAAAAACCTACTCCAGAGGAAATACCGTATGCTCTAACTTAAATTCACTACAGAAGAATACAGTACCAAGAAATCGTGTCTGTTCAATCACAACTGGTCTCTTTTTTTTCAGAAAAATACTGACGCACACTTAGTATTGTTTGAAAATATGTATTTCTATTGCACGTACTCAATAAAAACGACAATATTATCAGTGCTGGGTGCTGCGTACTTTCTGAAATCGCAAAAATTGATCCCCAGCAAGAAAAACCAGTCTGTCCTAATCGCAAAAATTAGTTCTCACAAAACACAAAAAACCGCCAATCCGCAAAAATAAACTCCCGCAAAAATTTCGTTCCACACGGTATCCGTTAGAAAAATGATCGGTCGTTTGATCAACCAGGGCCAGGTCGTTATTTTTGGCTCCTTACTTGCGTCAGTTCAGGTTTATTAGACTACCTTTGTAATCACCGATTATGTTTATAATTATGTACTTTAGTTTTAAATTCAATTCTTGTAACGGCTCCACGGTATCAGCCCACGACAAAGGTTCGTGTTCCAAACGGACTAATACCGGAAAAAATGATATCATGTGTTTTCGTTTGTTTGTACTGGCTTTCTTTTCTCTTTTCGCCGATCAGTTCCTTCGATTTTGTCCTTTCAACTTGTCCAAATCTTTTTTTGAGATCCGAATGTGGCCACTAGTTCATTGGCTTCCGAAGAGCTCATTCCCTGTTGTTGGCTTTTAGTCGGGATGTTTCAACGAACCACAGGAAACCGAATGATTAGAAAGGCTCGCAACAAATGTCTCTTGTTCCTCTAGGATACACATGATCAGGGACAATTTTGATATTACATAAATAAAATTATACTGTTTTTCGTCCTACAAGTGAGCCTCTCAACTCGAAAAAAAATTGATTTACTTGCACGCGCCAGCATAAGCCTTGATTGGCTCCGAACTCAGAGTAACATCTTTGCCAGGAGGAGATCCAGGAATTTTTCATTGGGGAGGGCGGGGGAAAGGCCCAAATTTTGGTTCAGAAAGGACTGTTGAAAACTTTTTTGGGGCAAATTACTTTTCCCCCACACCCCCTCCCAATAGTCACTGATAAAGCAGACACGACTACGTGTTTCTCAATCTGTGATAGCCAATCGCCACTGGCGCGGGAAATACTGCTTTGCGAGCAGAGGCGAACAGATCATTGGAGGGTACCCAATTACAATCACATTTTTTAATATCCCTGGAATTTAATTTAGTGGAAAATTACAAAACGCGTTTCATTAAAAAATTCAGCCAGTTAAACAGTGACATGCAATCCTATCGTTGTAAGGATTCTAGTCTCAAACAAGTATCGGGTCTGATGGGGGGTCCGGACCCCCCGGACCCTCCCCCTGGATCCGCCACTACTTTAGTACCCTTTGATATCCTTTCTACAGCACCCGGTATAAATTCGAACACACCAATTGCTAGCTATAGATGCACGTTCTGAACTTGAAACACAATCATTATAAACAGCAGATAAAATAAAAGAAGTGCACAGCGCCCATCGAGCAAAAACAGGTGAAAAAGTTATTCTTTTCTTTAACTAGTTGCAAAAGATACATTCCAAAGCTCGTTTTATTTCATAAATGTTTTAGCGCACAGCATGGAAGAATTTCTTCCCTCCTTCCCAAATGTTCGGGGCAGAATTACGTGACGTGACATGCTTTGCATAACTCCACTGAAAGCTGGTTTGCCTGTGGCAGTTCGACAGTTGTTTTCGTTTTGCCGTTGCGGCAAGTGAAATTGTTACAGTTATAAGTTCAACTTTTTCATTCATTTCCTTCTGGCGGTCTTTCCGAGGAATCGTCTGAGAAGTTCTATGGACTCTTACACTAACACAGTCTCAGGTGGGTATCGTTGGATTAAAAATTGTTAATTCGTTAATTTATTCGTTAGTTTATTCGTTAATTCGCATAAATCGCTGCGTAAAATTCAGAACACGGAACAGATTACTCGTGACTTTTGTTGTATTTTTTACCGCTTTGTGGACTTTTTGACACTTGATACTTCAACTCAGCTTTATTTAAAAAATCTATACACATTTCGGACCAATATTGTCTCAAGCAGTTACCGAATAATTAAAGGTTTGGCGCCTACCGTAATTCGCATTTGGTTGTGCTTCGGTCAGAGGTCACGTTTTTTCGCCCGTTTTTAATGTAATATTTACATTTGCTTGGCTTTGTCAGCGCTCGTGATTTCATTTACCCAAAAATTTTATTTCGCTGATTTGAAGAAAAAAGAATGCTCTTTCAGACTAAACAAGCCTTGGTGTTCAAAGCCATGTACCAATCGGCTTTTTTAGCTCGTGAAAAAGTGCTAAATTTTGACGTTTGATTAAGCGATTTTGAGTCTACAACTTTGAAAATTTCTTTAAAAATCTCTTGTTGACCAAATCGCGAACTAATCAGTTAAAATTATAGAGGAAAGATAGTAAAAATACGAAGTGTCATTATATTTTAGTTGCCAACTTTATTTTAAAATTTACGAGTTACTGAATATGACTCTAATTTCGCATGATTTTTGCCCATTTTAGGCCTCGGGAAGAAAAAAATTCGTTAAAAAATAGTGACCCTCCACAGGAATTTGATGCTAAAGGTGAAAGCACGCGCACGACACGCTTGCACGACACGCCTAGCGTGCCATAGATCACGGATATGCGCATATTAAATTGAAAAAACAAAGACGGACACACTTGCCTTTGTTTTGGCAAATTTAACACGCTAGACCTTTTGTTTTTTTGTAGCGTGCCATATGTCGCGGTAAGTGTGCGAATTATAGCACGGTTAGCGTGCAATTTGCGTAAGACACGCTGAACACGCTTGATTACTAAAACCGCTAAGATGATAAAAATGGCTTGGGTTTTCAGCGGATTTAATCAGCATTGATAACTGGTCAAAGTGAATCAAATATACCAATTAAGACTGTTTTGGAATTTGATAGTAACCGTGGCCATTTAAAAATCACGACTTAATGGTGGTCTAGCCTGGAATTAACGCGAGATCAGTGTAAACCAATTCCTCCGACTGTCGGCTGTTGACGGGTGTCTGTAAAACGCGGACCGAATACCTGCGGATGGCGGATGCGGATGGGAAAATGCGGATGGAAAAATGCGGATGGAAAAAAAATGCGGATAACAAAGAAATTAAGAAGGAAGAAACGAGAAATGCGGATGGCAAAAAAATAAAGAAACAAACAAAAAAAAGGAAAGAAATCTTTCTTTCAAGTTGCTGTCACATGGTTGAACCCTTCACTTACGTACAGGACGTGATGCCAATAGTTGACATAGTTTTGTACCCTGTAATTCCTTTCATTAATGTCACAGAAATAAGGACGCTCCGTTCCTCCTCCTTAAATGCACACATACTTGGTGCACTTCTCCATTGAGTGTTTAGCTTAAGGCTTGTAGGCAAGGTAAACAGCTCAAAAAATCGGCTAGCAAAGGAGGTGTCTGCAAAACGAGGACCGGATACCTGCGGATGGCGTATGCGGATGGGAAAATGAGGAAAGAAAAAAATTTGAACAATAACAAAAACAAAAAAACACAAATTTGGATATATAAATTGTGCCACTAAAACATTTCTTAACAAAACAAAACGTGTATAACGTTGTTCGGACAACAACAACAAAAAAGGACTAAATTTCCTCAAATTAAAAGAAAATTAGAGAAAACAAACTAAACCAAAAAATAGGGTGAGCTACGTGAAAAAATCGGCGTGCTTTGCGTCGCCTATTTCACGCTTGCCTCCGCTAAATCGCCATGTTTCCTCACAAAGGAGCCTGATCTTCAAATGGGCTCATAATACAAATCAACTTTCGCTCTGCCTTGACTCTGGTCGACTCTGCCATAGCAGACAGTTCAGAGAGTGATTGTGAACTGCAGACACCTGCAGAAGCCCGTTTTTGAGAACAAAAGCTAAGCTACTGTTACACTAGTTGTCTTCTGTTACACAATTTCCTCTCGGTTTTGTGTGAATCGGTCTTGTTTAATGAGGGTTTTTCTACAGAAATTCATTTTCAAGTAATATGCCGCACCCTCAACGGAGTCATTTTTCTGTCCTTCGTTCCATTTTTACAGTTTTACGAAAAGCTTCCATCAACATATAAAAAATGCTGATCTGGTGTAGACATAGCTAAAAAATTTATATAGTCTTCTTAAGAAGCAGCTTGGTTTTTTTTCTTATTTGTAATAATTAAACATCTTTCCATGTAGAAAAAATATGTTTGGTTGCTGCTTCGCAGATAGACGGGAGCGGGCCAAATAACTCGAATATTATATAAATTATTTTCGATTCCGAATTCTGCCCTTCACGCTTTTAAAAACGAGTTTTAAGTTGCTCGATACAGACGTTCTAAAAACTCACTGAGGATATGTTTTCGAAACTATTTTGCTGGCAGAAAAATTCGAAACAAAAACAAATGAAACAGAAAGTAGCCTTCATTAATGCTTTTCCAAGCGACACTCTTTTGCGGGGGTTTAATTTTGCAGATTATTTTTACACCTTGTCGGGAAATAATTTTTGTGATTGATCAAGAAGTCTGTTTTTTTCTTTCAATCTGCAGTATAATTTGCAATTTTAAAAATTCGAACTCATTATTCGTGCACTTATAAATTTCCAAAGGGTAGAACTGGTAAAAAATAAATCCACATGATAGGCGGATCAGGTGGAGTTGATTGGCATCTGCCAAATCGGAACGTTCGGCCTTTTTTCTGGTTGATACTGCAATTTTTTCTGTCTTGAGCCGCTCAAACAAATAAGTCTTGAATTGATTGCCCCGAGAATATTCTTTCTGTAAGTTGAGTACACTATATCCAGTGAGAGCAAAGAAATCATGCCTCCCCTTCTTAGGGGGATAACAATGAAATTCCTAATAAAGTAAATGTTAAAAAAAATAGCGATCACTCCCGAAAGTAAAGACAGACTGCTTCGTGAATTACACCGCTTTAGGATGCTGGTATGGTAACATTCTGCATTCTGACCCGTGATTCAAGACCACTGGCTCGTTATTTGGTAAAGAGAAGAATATTGAACGGGGCCAGTGCAAAATAAGCCGATTTTTTGAGCTGTTCACTTTGCCTGCAAACCTTAGGCTAAACACTCAAAGGACAAGGGCACCAAGTATGTGTGCATTTAAGGAGGAGGAACGGAGCGTCCTTATTTCTGTGACATTAATGAAAGGAATTACAGGGTACAAAACTGTGTCAACTATTGGCATCACGTTCTGTATGTAAGTGAAGGATTCAACCATGTGACAGCGACTTGAAAGAAAGATTTCTTTCCTTAATTGTTTGTTTGTTTATTTTTTTTGTACCATCCACATTTCGCGTTTTTTTCTTCTTACTTTTTTTGCTATCCGCATTTTTTTCCATCCGCATTTTTCTATCCGCATTTTCCCATCCGCATCCGCCATCCGCAGGTATCCGGTCCGCGTTTTACAGACACCCGCTGTTGACCGGAATCGCAAAGAGGCCTGCTATCGCATGCGAGGCATTGAAGTTATGTCGCCTGAAAATTATAGTTATGCCATCGGAATATTTATTAGCAGGAATGCACAGAGAAATGAAGTTGAATAAATTAGTTTAATATATTTCCTTAAGCCATGCTGAGACGAACGAAGGTAATTAAATCGGAGAAACAAAAACTGCCTAGAATTTTCTATAGGTTGAGGAAGGCTAAACATTTCTAGATGACCGTTCCATGCATGTACAATTTTCGAAGGTTGTCTAATAAATTCCTTACGATTTTCTGAAGTTTAATTTTTTCCATTTCATTCCCCAGTTAAGCTATTTTTCGTAGAGAATTAAGGAATCCTAAAATTTTCGGAACCGAAAATACGATAAAATTCTCACTTTCCTGAAACTTTCTATTGGAAGCTAAATTTTTCGGGAAAATAATGCTGAGGCCCCTGTAATTTCGAAAAGACTGAAGTTGTCCTAGGATGCTAGGATGCATTTAGGAGGAAATCGCCGTCAGGTGCCCCTGACGAACGAAGCGCTATCAATCATAATTTATTTAAAGATATCTCGTTACGCTATGCTAAGACGAATCAAGCGCTGTAAACGTGTACTAAATCTCGTTCTTCACAGGACGAAAAAAACAAGAAACCGTAAACCAAAAACACTGTAGAATGAGGGAGGATTGCGGGCGACTTTTCTTTGAATTTTGGGCGACAAAACTCATATTATCAGGTTTTGGACGACATAACTTCAAACGACATCACTTTCGAGTAGCTTGACCGTCACCCCTTTAGATCGAGCTCGATGAATTAATTCAATGACCGAACTTTATGGAACAAATGATTGCCTTCAAGAATTTCACGCGGACTACTTTTAATTTAGTTCTTTTTCTCTTTTCTCAGCGTGTGACCGACAGAGATTTAATTCTCGGATCGAACTTTAGTACTCTAAACACGCCGTATTATTGTGGCAAAAACAAAGAATGAAACAAGAAAGCACCATACAATTTCGGAATTCTGTTAAAAAATACATTTTTTGCTTACTATTCAAAAAGCGGTGAAACAGTCATTAATTAACTGATGTTTCGCTTTTTGTGTTATTGTCGGCCGGATCAATTAAGCAACGTTGGAAACGTTTTGGAATTTTGGTACATCTAGAAAAGCAGGCTGGTTTTCATTTGATCACTACGATCCTTGCAATCGCTAAAAAATAAATAGAATTTAGTGATCTTGGCACTTGATGATTTCTATTATATTTGATCGTGATTCCTGCGATCGGCAATGCAAGGAAGTGTCTTAAGTCCGAAAGATCACTGTTTCTGAGAAAATTGCAAATGTGTTTTAAGTTAAGGAAAGTTAAGATAACCTTTGCACAGCTTCGTCAGTAAACATTTCTGGAAAGAACTTTGATTTTGCAATGCTAATATAGTTCTACCCATAAATCCAGTAGGTCACACCGTTCACTGTTTATACTTTTTAAGCGACCGCGGAGGTATAACTTTTTCTTTCTCGATAGTTACCAAAAAAGGGTGCCGTTCATAATCATTTACGGTTCCTTTTTGTAGAGGAAATTTATTTAGCTTATAGATAACACGCCTTGCGCGCTTTTGCGCACACTGAAAGCGTGTTGTGCTTTTTCGCACGGAGCTTTTGTTTGAAAACTTTAACACGCTCTTTTGTTCGACTTGCTCACGCTTAATTGTCTCAAGCGTGTCCTGTGAAACAAAAGAAATTGCTAATGAGGCAAGATTGCAAGCGTGCTAAAGCGTGTTAAAATAAATTCTTTTGTTTTAAAGTGAAAGCGTGTCGTGCGCGTGCTTTCACCTTTAGCATTAAAATCCTGTGGAGGGTCGTTGGTTTAAGTACGATCGAGTGAATAATATAATTTATATTATTCACTCGATCGTACTTAAACCAACGATTTTGTAACTAGGGCCCATAGGGCTTTATTCTGGCTGAGTTTGAGGCCAGGTCAGTTTTTTACTATTTCCACGTCTAGTTGATATTTACGCGGAGTCGCTCTTAAGATCAGAGATCAGATTTAAAAAGTTATTTTCGTTTGCCTTTCCGCCAAAATCAGTTTCGAACTAATAAGCAAACCAAAGGGAAACAATTTAACGAGTCGTTTGTCTCAAACTGATACACTGAAAATATGTCTTACAGTTGTGTAAATCCGTGACAATTTCGCACAAGAATTAAATCTTTTGATCATGAAATTAAATTGTCTTTTGACCGTCTTTACCAGCATATGAAGACTTCCACATTTTCATAGTATAATAACGACTTACACTTTCCTTGCGAACGTAACCAAAACGGAGCTGGGCGTTCTCAGCAAGTAGGATTCGCAGAACATGCAGAGAAGGAGTGAACGTCTTCCCACTATGCATTGCGATTCAGACTAATATAATAAGATTTTCGTGACGTCATCATTCGGTTCAGACGCTTGAACAAGTCAGAGCAACACAGTGGCGAAATGTGTTGTTAGTCGCGGCTATCACAGATCCGCTACGAACAACAATGTATTTATAAAAAGAAATATAAAGTTTACAATACTTCATGTCCTGCAAATAGCTATAATGCTAATCTAGGCAGGACAAGACTTTAACTAAAGGCGTTATTAAATTACATAAGAAAAAAAGAAAAGAAAAAATACAAAAACATACAGAAAGAAACACCTTACATATAAATTCAAGTACAAGGGATTTTGTTATTTGAAAAAGACTGAAATTACAACTGGAGGTATATACAACATATCAGGTTAACTTCACAAAATATTCTATTAAATAATTAACATTCAAATAATTATCTTCATTACCTAGAACATTAAGGAGTAGTGATTTAATTTTTTTACGAAAATCAGAAACGTTGAGAGTCTTAACAGAAAGTGGAATAGAATTCCAAATAGACACACCAATTCTAGTAAAAGATTTTTTCATTTTTTTCAGTTCTAGAGAATTTGACAGAGAAGCATTCTTTTGCAGATAATCGCGTATTATAATGATGTTTTGTATTGATTTTCGCAAACTTATCGAGAAGACTTTTAGGAGATGTGTTAGCATGAACGTCATACATTAAATAGCTTAACTGTTGAAAGAACAAAGACTGCAAAGAAAGGCAGTTTGATTCAATAAAAAAAGAGATTACTTATTTTGTGACAGATAAAGTCAATACGATGCTTCCATGATAGTTCAGAATCAATCATTATACCCAAATATTTAACAAAGTTCTTCATCTCTCTAGAGTTACTCGAGTATTTAAAGTTGGATTAAAAATCTTAATTTTTGGAATGAAAGGCATTCTTTTTTGGCGCGGACGAAAAATGACATAATTAGAATTTTTGACGTTGAGGGTTAGTTTGTTAGCATTAAGCCATTCACTTACTTTCTCAAGTTCATTATTGACAGTTAGTTCAAGAGTACGTAAGTTGTCATTTGCATAAGTTAGACTTGTATCATCTGCGAATAGATAAAAAGTAAATTCCTTGGAAGATTTATGGATGTCATTAATATATAACAGAGATAACAAGGGTTTCAAAGGACGATTAGTCTATTCGCCCTTTTGGTCAGGGATGCATTGAACTTGTTTTTCGTAATGCTCGTGTAATGCTTGTGAAGGGTATAACAGAAAGAGGGTGTGAATGGGGTTAACCGACTAGCGACAAAATGTAATTTGTGATTACACCGTATTATCATAAATTACTATTTTGCCGGCACGTATCAGAGGTCTGGGGAGGGTGTTAGTGCGCAGTGAGTCATGGGATTCGAGTTTGTAATTCGTGGTCGTTAGGAAGGTGAGGCATTCTACGGTCAGCCTTCACCGTGTTAGGTTGCTTTTCTCTCTTTTATTTTATTTGTGTGTTTATTGATGTTTATAGTTTAGGTACTAGCATACCCTAAAACCCCAAGGGTTGCACCACTGCCTTGGTTGGGGGCACACGTTCCCCGTGTTTTTTCCACCTGCTGGTTTTTTGGGGTTTTCGTGTCCGGCTTTGGTGCTTCTGTTCTTTCGTTTATAGATATTACTTGATATTTGTACATATCTGCATATATGTTGAATAAACGGCACGGTGGCTTGGCTGCCCACGCGCCCATATATGAACATTGTTGTCTTGTGTGTACCGGTTGAGTAGTGGAGGCAAAATGGGGGAAAAATATTACTGACTACCGACAAAACGAGTAAAAAATTACCGACTACCGACAGGAAAAATGTTAACCAACTACCGACATGGGCTGATATTATCAATATTTGTTTTCAGAAAAAAGAGCATTTTACATTTTTTTCTGGCCACTAGGAAGTAACCTCTTTAAATTTATGACTCATCAGATGGTCTAACAGAAAGAACTTCCTCTTTTGTTGATACAGGTAAATTACTACAACCAATACCATAATTACAGAAGCCACACTTAAAAGATGCTACCAACTTTATAAATTTTATTGAAAAGACAAAGGTAAAAAAACTGAACGTTTCTTGTTTCGGCCCGAGAAATGCTTAGATTAATCCCAAAAGAAAATTCTTTCCAGTTTAATGGAAAGCACTATCGGTAAAACCCATGATACCGCGGTGAGCAAACACAGCTTCCTTTCCAAATTTCCATGGCCGCATTCATTGAAACACAAAGTTTAAGCAAAACCGTCTTCAAAACAACTGTTTGAAAACGCTACATAAATGACATTTTTTCCCTGTGGGAAAAAAGTAAACCAGACATCGTAGATTTCTTCAAATTCACGGAACGAGTAAACTTACACATCACCCTACAATGAAATTCACGGCCGAAATATCTGACACTGAGACAATCTTTTTAGACACGGTTGTATACCAAGGCACAACATTCAACGAAAAATGAGAAAAAGCTATCATTGACGCAAAGACACATTTTAAACGGAAACCTTCCACTATATACATTTTCACCTCTTATCACCCACCAATTGTTAAAATGGATTTGACAAACAAGAAGCCTCCGAACAAACTCCTCTGAGGAAGTATTTCAGATTTCAAAAAGCGGTTGATGGACAGAGGTTGGCCACACAATTTTGAAAGAAAAATTGCTATTAGAAGTAACACTCACAAAAGGAAAGCAGCGCTCCTGAAACAAAACTACAAGGAAGAAAAAGAAATATTGCCTTTCATGACACAATACAAGCCCGTAAAGTCTATTATAAAAGAAGCTTTAATGAAAAAGTGTAATGACATACAAAACCAGCCACTACCTTGCCAAATTTTGAAAGAACTACTTAACCCTCGGACGTACACCCAAAATCATAGCCCCACCATGGTACAAGGGGGGGGGGGGGGGGGTAGATGCAACCCCTCCCCGGAGTTTTTGATATGTTACAGTATTTCGAAACGATTTTGCCTTCACTGGAAAGCCTTTGATCTTCTTAACAAGATGAGGTATATTTTATTAATGGTGGCCCTGCTGGAGGCGTATGACATCATTAACAATGGTCGCCATCTTGGATTTTACCAGAAATGGTAATTGCTTGACATGAATAATAACACATAAATAAGCACTTGGCATTATTTCAGCCACAAGATTTACTTTTATTGTGGAAAAAAGTTGGAAAAAAAACACATTTTCACTCAAAATGGCTTGACCACTTGCTACTTATTACGTCATACCTCGTAACCATAGAAACTGATCATCACTGAACTTGTCTCAAAATGCGTGCGAGGGATAAACGAACAGCTGCGGAAAACGTCAGGTGCTGATGTTTTATCATCTTGGAAAAATCCCAGAAAAACCTAAGGGGCGTGGCACCCACCCCTTCCCCCCACCCCTTGTACGTCCGAGGGTTAAAGTGTTATTTCTCTGAGAAAGGAAAATTATGGCAAAGGACATGCTTGTTAGAGCCAGAACATTAAAGGTATAGATGTGCAGCCTGTCTCCCCATGCAGTTTTTCAGTAAGAGTAATTTAAGTATCCAAAAGGCTGGAGTCCATTAATCAATTAATTACTTTTTACTGTGCCCTGTAGTCGAGAGGGAAACCAAGTTCGCATTTAGAATAAAAGCTTTGGTAATTTTATCAGTATTCATGATATTCATTTGGCAAACAATGGTGAAATAAACGATCATGTTGCATAAACAAACAAGAGTTAATGAAGTTTAACTGACTACCGACAAAGTAACTGAATTTTAACCGACAACCGACAAGTGGACCCCCCCATTCATACCCTCCAAAAAAAAAGGTTTCGTGATGCCACTCGAAACGTCCCGAATGAGCTAAAAATTAAACTCTGTAGTTGATTTCCTCGAACCTGGTTTGGTTTCTGGAATCACTAGCCGTTAAATAAAGGTAAGTCGAATGACCATTCTTTGTTTAATTTTTGAACACTCCTTCCTTGGAGATTTTTGTCGTTCGTTTTGTGTTGTCACCCAACAAGATTCTCGATCTAGGCTTGCGCGAGTCAGTTGCACGCAAGTACCTTAGTTGCTTTGTCAAGCCATTGAAATAAAAGGTAACTCACGTTTCTAACGTTCCTTTAGTCTACAGATCCTTAGAGAAGACGATGACCCTTATTAAAAAGGTGCTCTGGAAGTACTTCCTTTGTTGTTCGTAAAATGGCGCAAGTTCCATTTATGTAAACATTGATGTCACAGTTTACTTTTCAATAGATCTATATATTAAAGAATGTGCTATTTGCTGCAAACTTCTTTTGTACCGAATTATATTTTTTGCCTCTGGTGTTTTTGTTATACTTTCATTTTATAAATGAAAAAAGTAGAAGAAAAGTAGAACTGAAGAATTTTACACAACAACAACGTATCCAACCCCAACATTCCCGAAAATTATGACGAAGTAAGCCCTTCAGAAGAGGAAATTGTATATTTGTTTCGTTTTAATGGAAAAAAGGCCTAGTTTCACTAGGTGTCCCTGTAAGGAACGGTCCGTGTAAAGTGTATTACATTACTATCAAGCTCTCCATTTGGGGAATATATTAAGACGTCACGCGCGAGTGTCACGCGACCCGCTCGCTGACGCTTTAGTTTCAAGGTGTAGACTAGGACAGTAGGACAGTGTTGGTTAGATGTAATTCTTTTTTAAGAAGAATGATAGCTTTTAAATTTCTGCTAGTCGCCGCGTCCGACGATAAAATAAAGTACTAATTGTAGCTAAATTCTGCTTCAAAAGCGAAACTGAGGAACTTGGCGGTTTGCAACTCTAACGCAATTTTACCACAGGATTAGTTACTCAACACCTACGGTTCCCATTAAGGACCTTACGAAATCACTATGACGACGGCAACGGGAACGTCAAAAAACAATAGGTTTAATGAGCAAAACAACAACTCTGCACGTGCATCACGCTCCGGGGGGGGGGGGGGGTACTTTAGGATTTTTTGGGTGGGGATGTGCCGCTGGGACCCTGGAGTCCTTAGCCTATACCAGAGCTGGTTGAAGTGAATTTTGCTACCCTATACTAGACTAAACTCCCTAAATCCCCCCTATGCTAGAGTAGCTGATTTCCAGAAACAACTGAGGTCACTAGCACAGTGCAGCCATAACAAAACCGATTTGATTTTTTTATATTCTTGATTGGCAATTCCCGGTTTCCCTCCCTAGTCTAGACTAAAGTCTTAAGCCAATTGATCAGTTTAAATGGAAAATGATACCCTCTTCAAGACCCAAACTCCCTGATTTATATACCCTATCCCTGAGTATCTGAGTAAACTGCTTGAAAACCGTACCCTTCACAGCGGCACATGTAGACCTATATAGCCCATATATGGCAGTACCCCTCCCCCCCTCCGGATCACGCTTTTTTGTACATTTTTTTCCAGTCACTGCATAACTACGACGACGTGAAATGACCAAATTTTTTACTTGGGAACGGGAATGGCAAGGCGATAAATTCTACCACCTCTGTCTGAACTCAGGCGAGTTCCCCACTCTTCAGCTCCGGCCAAAATCCCCTTCTTTTAAATAACAGGGTGAATTGGGTTAATCTCGAGAAAGTTTAAAAGGATGCGAAGTCGATGTCGCAGTGACGTTTTCATTGACGTCGCCGTTGTCGGATCGTAAGGTCCCTATTTATACGCAAACGTCAGTGAAAAATCCAAGGAGAGATTCCGGGGGGTGAGGACCCCTAAATGCCCTCCCTCGACTGGAAACTTTTATAGAATTTTTAAAACTGGTTGATTGCGCTGAGAACTGAAGAATCAAGCATTTTTGGATTGACCGTCAAAAGCAAAAAAATCGAGAAGAATTTTCGAATCTATTCTTAACATGTTGTAAAGCAAATCAGCTAATAGAAGACGAACTGAGAAGCTGCTTTTATTTAAAAATAAAGGAAAATTCAAGATCAATAAATTATAATTTTGTTGATGGCTCAGTAGAAGACAAATCGCCATAAGATGCTCAAAGGTTACAATATGCATTCTCTTGAGACTTGGTCCGGTCCCCCCATGTAGGCCACACCTCCGTGATCGGAAAGCAGGCTTGCAGGCTAATTTTTCTTATTAGTACTGAAGAACTTCCATTAATATATTTTGTCTCGTCAGCTGAATTGTTGAGGAACAAGACCCCCGTCTGAATGGGGATTCATTAGTCTGCCGATAACTCGTTTTTAAGCCAGGGCTGTATAACCCAGGTAACTTCCACCGCTATGAAGAAAAATAGGGCAAGTTAGCGTTTTGAAACAAGAAACAAAAATATAGCATGGCAGTATAACGTGCTGATACATGAGGAGCCGCGTAAAGTCCCTTTACTAATTATCTTGAGTGACGGTTGCTATGCTCAATTTCCTTTTAGAGTTTTACCTCCGATCTCGTGCATGTTAGCAGGGGTCAGATTAGCTGTCATCGGTAGTGATCTTCACAGAGGCGATGAAACAATTCTACATTTCGCAACTGTCTGTTAATATGGTTAAAACAATACTAGGCGGAGTAAATACATGTAAATAAAGTCGAGCGCGGTCTTTTCAACTATTCTCCGGATCGGATCAGCCCGATCAAGCCATCATTGTATGGAGTATACGTGGGTTACTTTTTGCCGTTTCCTGGTCGAGAATTTCTGTGTTGATTCGCGATCAAAATCGTTTCCCTTAGAAGCGATTGGTATTTGGAAGAACATTTAAACAGATCGGACAGGTTAGGAGAATTCAAGCTTCTCTTCTGAAAACCGGAGATGGCCAGCCTTCCTTCTTCAAATTGGTTCAAATGCGAGGCCATATCAGCCTTAGATCAGTAGGTTTATCCTGCGACACATTAATTCTGGTTTGTATAATGACTTGATTAATCGTAAGACTCCTTGAAGGTAAGCACAGTGTTCGATTTTTTTCCTCTAATTTATTTATTTCTGCTGCTAACAATACCGCGCCAAACCTCCTAAATGCCCGCCAAATTTAATGTGGCGCTGCCGATCGTAAAGCTCGTGTTTAGGAAGAAACAGGAACAGCACAACTTCCACTGGAGGCAATTTTGTGTTACAAAGAGTAGCCTAAGAAAGAAGTCGAAAAGCTCTATTAATTTCGTGCGACATTTTCTTGATAAACAAACGAACGTGTTGAAAATTATAGACGTCCGTGTTTTATAACACACATACACACGTAGCTACCTACCTAAGGTACTTCACAGACAGGGGGTTGAGTGTTAAGTTTGCTCGTTATTTGTAAGTCCCTAAATCTAAGTAGCTTTCTTTTTCTTTCAAAAATTTTTACGGAGGAATCGAAATGAGTTTTGGTTGATTGGTTTTGTCCATCGCGGTTCACCCCTATTTGTTTTTTTAATAAAATACGACTGCTCAAACGGTCTCTATTATTTTTCACGAGCAGAGAGCTTTGATATAATTCACCGAAAACAAATTCATGAACATTGTTCAGGGTATTCTGTACGTGCTTTTATGTTGGGTGTGTCGCCTGATTAAAAGCGAGAGATCGGGTGAGTCGCCTTCGCTTAGTGCAAGAAGACTTTGTAAAACGTGTTTACTAAATGAATCTTTCTGTAAAAAAAAAACCGAGACCTTAGGAAAGTTTATAAGGCAAAATAGTCTTGGAAAACGGTTTGCCAAATATATTTTCTTTTGTTTGGGACTTGCTAAGATTGTAGTGAGTCAACTAGACGCTTAGAATTCGTAATTGAACTTATTCTTTGGGTGATTCAAAACAAAGCTAAACAACGACCAAAGTTCCGTCTGCACGTGCTCTTCTGGGTGAGTCGCCTGAAAAAGCAAGCGATCGGGTGTGTCGCCTTCGCTTAGTTCAAGGGAACTTTGTTGGTTATGACTCGTGAAAAATAATAAAGACCGTTCGCGCAATGGTATTTTATCAAAAAACAAATAGGGGGGAACCGCGATGGACGCAACCAATCAACCAAAATTCATTTCGATTCCCCCGTAAAAATTTTTTAAAAGAAAAAGAAAGCTACTTAGATTTAGAAATATAAATTTCGGGGAAGCAGAATTAAAAGCGGGACTATTCCCTTTTTTGAGAAAAGGCCGGTGAAGTCTCCCAATGTATTTAAATTCTGTTCCCCAGAAAAAGCTACTGTAAAAACTATTTGAATTTATAGTTAATGTAAATTATATTAAATTTAAATCGCTGCACTTCGTTCATCTTCGGTAAATAAATGCATATTGATTCTGAGGTATCCCCCTGTTTGTTGCAAAACTCCTCTACATCGCCACAAGTTTTCCAACTGGTGCACTGTTTTGGAGCGATTTTCATTCTATCAGGTTCTTTTTTTTAGTTGTGTTCGTCTCATCGGCTTTTTAGTAGTGTCTGCTAAAATGAGCGGTTGAAAGATATGTCGGATAAAGCTTCACAGGAGGCCACGAAAGGAGATTCGCATTTCTGCTCAAGTATGGTTTCAAGCTGTCAACGGTCTATGCTTGGCTGAATTTAAACAATGGCCTTCTGGTCAGATGGGGGAAAAATTTTCCCCCATATTTCGGTCGCTAAGGCTTGCGGCTCGCCATGTAATCTCACCGGAAATTCCAAAACTTATTGTCGTTCTACTCTGGAAACGTAACGGGGCCAACTTTTGATGTTTCAAACACTGTTATATAGTACATTGTAATTTTGTTTTTTGTTTTTTAATCTCTCAACGCAAATCAACTTTCAGTTTTATTTCTGTCCTGGATATTGCATTTAAAGCCCATCTAGTGAATTTTGACGGGGAGATTTGCAAATAGCACATTGATTATTAACGCTCAAAAAAAACGAATCCTGTCAGAACTACAGACTGCAGGTAGTAGTTAATCATTATGCATGTAACAGACCAGCTTCATGGCCTCTTAATGTGAGACAAGCAACCAAAATTAAGATTAACATAGTCAGAGTTTAAAACTCTCCACAGTATAATCTACCCGCTAGAAAGAAAAGAAAGAAAATCTCTGAGGGATGAAAACGCTAAAGTCACGTTTCACTAACTTATGATTGTGTTTGGCCTGTCAACACACATTTCCTGCTGTTTGATGAAGTACAATAGCAGTGTCATTTCGTCGTTGTGATTGGCACTTCCAACCGTCGGCGCGCGAAGTCTCCCCTGGGAACCGTTCTAATTATAAATCTACTCGGGAAAGGGTTGACTCAAAGGGCTTGTATGGGAGATCTTGGCTCCATTTGATGGGCTCCTGATACCGATGGTCATAATTTGAGAGCTAACACTCAGTAGAGCCTACCGTCCCAAGAAAAAGAAGAAGTAGTTGTGGATTTCGTGTCGCATTAGCCTGCGTAGCAAGCTTTTCTGTTTGGTTCCGAAGCAAGGAAAGAACGAGGAACGGGATTTTATTCGCGCCATTTTTCCCGCGGTCTTTGACTCTCGTTCCTCGTTCCTGCACGAAAACGCCTGCTACCCGAGCTAGTGTCGCCACGTAGTCGAGACTTCATAGGGGGTTTGTTACCCCCTTTGGATCACGTGATGTTTCAGTTCTAAAAATGCTGTAGATGTGACTGTTATTTTTTCCGAAATGTTATCAAATTTACTCATGACATGCATTTTTTAATATTTAATTACTAAAGGTTGAACTAGCCTGCGTAGCAGGTGCTTGGAAGTAAAGAAAGAACAAGCCGCGCGAGGAAGACACGTGAGGGTAGAGGGCTCCCTCTTCCCTCGCATGCCTCCCTCGCGACTAAGGTTGAACTGGCACTTCTGTCACGCCTCGCTCTGACCGCCGCCATTTCTCAGTAAATTCTATTGTCTGACCCAGAGACATCGCTGACGTCCCCGTCTGCGTCTCTTGTCGTTGAGGTGATCGAGACGATCGTGTGGAAACCAGAAATCGCCCTAGTCGACGGCCGGATCATCTCAAATTTTTGTGAAATTACTGAAGCGATCGGGGCGATCTGGACGATCATATGGAAACCAAGCTTTACGGGAAAATGGCGGCTTAACCACCTGCTACTTATGACGTCATATCTCGTATCCATAGTAACTGACCATCCTTAAACTTGTCTCAACACGCGCGCGAGGGATAAACGAACAGGTACAGAAAACTTCAGGAGCTCATGTTTTATCGCCTTACGTAGGGGTAGCAACCACCCCCCCCCCCCCGGGGCCACCCTTGTACGTCCAAGGGTTAATAGCTGACACATTTCCCTGTTAAGTATCTCTCTCCCATTTCAATATAATTTCTCCCTTCCCTGTTAAAGTCACAGATAACAACACGGGGAAAATCAAGTTCAAATAGTAAATTTATTGAATTCTCTTAAACTGGTTAACTTTACTGACTTAGAAACAGATAACAAGCCTAGTATAAAGAAGAAGTTAAGGTGTACTGAACTTGGCTTCATTGGCTTCTTTTTACACACTGTTCTATTTTATCAATGACCACATACGTATTAAACTGTAAAACAGCCCGACTTTTTGCCTTGGTTAAGAACGCGCGGGCGAGCGGTCAATCGAAAGGTGGGAAGGTATAAAAGGGCGAGTGATACTGGGCCTACGAGGGTGTGAGGCTCCCGCGCTTCGCGCGAAAATGTCAAGCCTGCCCTTTGGGCCTTTGTATTACCGATTATGAGGGGGAAACCGACTGTTTTGCAGCTTACATACGAAGTAATGCTTCACAAAGTAAAGAAAGAAAAAATACACTATAAAACCGTGTATAACAACTAATTCTAAAAGTTTAAATGTATCATTAAATGTATCTCTGAGCCACCCCAAGCATCTGTACGTTTTTGAGCGAGATGATTGTGACAAAAATGACTTTTTTGACTCCCATGCAAATGAAACTTATTATCACAAAAAGGATTTTTTATTTTTGCTCTTAGCTTTGCTTGGAAAGTGAGGGTTTACCTGTCGATAACGCATATTTTATCTTGATTAAAAACATCAATTACGAAAAGATAAATTAGTTAAATACAGTGAAACCCGCGACTAAGAACCTGCTTTAATAGGTTCTCATTTTCTGAAGAAAAAATACGTTGTATTCAGTCATTCCTTTGTTAAACCATGACATTGCAGTTGAAGCTATAAGGCTTCTATGTCTCCAAAGAGGACCCTAAATGTTGACTTGTTTTACTTGCACAACGGCACAGATTTATCTTATGGATTTTTAGCAAAATAAGGTCCTGTTTCAAATTTTAGGCTAAACAGGTTCTTGTGTAGAGGAGACCTAACTGGTAAATTTTAGCCTTACATGTTCTTAAAAACCGAGTTCTTAGTCGCGGGTTTTACTGTAGTTTATGTAATGCTCAAAACATGCGCTGTGAGTGATTTGAACAGCTTCAAAAAACGTCCCCTTAGTATTTTATTTCAATAAAAAGTTGCTCGAGGAAAGTGTCGTTTCCAGCACAATTCCTCCAGTTCATTAAGACAATAAGCATGCCTGCTGAATATTAACGAATTAATATTTAATGGGTTTTTTAATTGGTTAAAGGAGCTAGTACGAGGACATTGCTGTTTTAAGTCCATCTTTGCTGCCGTAGAGTTATGAAGAAGATACACAGTGAATAGTAATAGTAATAATAACAATTTTTTTGGATAGCATTAAAACTTGAAAATGTTGGGTCAACTTTTTCAAGTCAATCCATATATATTCATCCTTGCCAACCCTTTGCAAAGACAACAGGAAACGTTTTCAACGCTTAAATAGCATGTAATGTAAAAAAGTTAAAACAAAACTGGACCATTGTTTTTCGAAATCAATTGATGTGAAGAGACTTTTTATCTATTTTAAAAAGATATTAGCAAATAACGTGAGGTAGCCCCTTGAAATGAGTAACAGCTTCTGTATATGTATTTACAGTCTTTTTAGAGCGATTTTCGTATGACCTTAAAATGAAAACACGCGAACAAAACAGAACAGCAAACGAAAGGAAATAGAGCGATTTGAATGGTTTATCGAACGGATACAAACGGGAATGGCTTTTGGTTGGTTAAGGAAACGTTCGGGTGAAATTAAAACCTTCATGCCCGAGAACTTTCCAGAAATCAATCGATTCTTCGCTTTGACATCATTCTGCAACACGATTGGCCAATCGAACAATGTCGTCTGCATATTAGGGTTTTCCTTAGCGGGAAAACGAAGAGTCCATGTTTTGATCTTTTATAAAACAAATAACGAACACTTAGCCGAAACCATTTTTCGAGGTCATAGGAAAATTGCTCTATCGATCTAAAGTTAGTAATAACACTATGCATTAAACTACTATTTTCAAGAGATTTTGTTTCATGCAAGAAAACAGCAATAGTTGACATAGTTGACTGGTCATCATTTGAACTTACAATAAAGTGTTAGACGTGGTAAATTATCGGGCTTGAAGAGGAATAGCAGCATTTTGTCTTTGTCGACGTTTAAATAATATCAGTAGAGCTCTTCTGAACTCTGGCATTCTGATTGTGTAAATAATGGGATTAACAAGGGAGTTTGTGTGGTATAAAAGATAAAAAGATAATCTCAAGCGTAAATGTGTCAGGAAAGGAGATCTAACTAGAACAGAACGGAGAAGAAAAGTACGAACAACATGAGGCAACCACAACAGCAAAGATACAATGGTCATTATAAATAACGTGACAGTCAGTTTTCTTTGTCTATTGGCAGCACCATGGGACGGAGGACGGGTTCCACACAAAAATTTTAAAGCAATGGAGGTGTAAGAAACACAGATAACAACAAGGCAAAGGCAACAATATGACTTCTGTAAGTACACAGGAAATAGCAATTGCCATTGTTGTTGCAAGTTCCCATAGAGACGTATTAACGGAATGGGAATTAATATCATCGCAGTTAAAATCCAGACGCCCGCAATTGCTACCCCGTAGGCCCATTTTTTGATGTTGCGATGCCTGAATGGACGAAACGTCGCATGCATCCGATCTAAAGAAATTACTGCAATGCCTGCTACAGAGGTGAGAGGGAGCCACACCTCGGTCGTGGAAAGCACAACCAAAATAGGTGGCAATTGCTCCCAGATCAAAAATATATTTCCAGCTTCGCAACCGTAGAGGAGGAAAAAAAATACTACAAAGAAAGTGGCACTTCCTCCAACAAACATATCAGCCACAGTCAAGTTTATAACCAAGTACATGGAACGAGTGCGAAGATTACTGTTCTTTATAAAAAGGATAATTGATACGAAGTTCACTGCAACCACAGCAACATTTATAGTAAGGAGTACAGCATACCATGTGCTGCACTCGGCTGAAGAGATCCTCCCGGAGATCATTGTTTTCTTTTTATTCTCTTTTCTCCTCCCTTCAGAAAAAATTCGAATAAAGTTTTGTTAGTTGAAAAAAGGAAGTTAATTAGAAGGTGCACTAAGAGGACTGAAGTCGACTCCTTAAATATCAAGAATGGAGGTTGTACATTTACAACAATTCTTTAATACAGTGCTCACCTTAACTGTAATTTCTTGATACTTTTGTTAACGCTGTAAAAAACCCCTTGCTTTCACCTGTGGAAAGAAAAAATCAAAAGCAGCGGTTGAGGGGAGAGTAAGATAAATAGATTGACTGAAACTGAGGGCAAAAAAATATGTGTGAATTTTAGCTGTTATTGTTGGGGCTCATTGAACTGCGAGTCACTAAGAAGTAATTGATCACCTGGTAGAAAGTTTATTGTCACTGGGAAGGGGGAAGTACTCAAGAAAGGTTTATACGGGAAGGCTCCACCCCGAGGTCCAGCCCCTTACTCTTTTGTATACCATTTAATTATGACAGAAAAAGTACCCCTATCACATACCTAGTTTGGAACTTTGCATACATTTTTAACTGCCGTTCTCACCCTATGTCCTTTAAACTATGAATAAATCACAAAACAGGAACGTTTGTTTGTTTGTGTGTTTGTTTGTTTACTTCTTCACAGCATAAAATGCATTTGTTCACCCTTCGGGCCTGTTTACAGACCGAAATGATAGATTTTCCTACTTTTTCATATACTTCAGCTAGTAAATCCCCACCCTTTTATATACATGAAGACCAAATAAGGTATCCGATTTGGGCGGAGCCCACCCTATAGGCCATTGTAGGGAGTACTTCCCCCCCGAGTACGTTTCAAGAATATTTCCTTAAACTTGAATAAGTCATTAAATATTCACAAAGAGACTGTATCGTAGCGCACACTAATCGTGGCAATAAAAGTCAATCAACTTCCAAGTTATCGTACCTCGAAAATATCTTTGAATCTTCGAAAATATCTTTGAATCTAAGCTTCTTTTGTATACCAAGTCCGATAAAGAAGTTCGCTACTACAACCCTTCTGCCCACTGCAACGTGCAACTATTAACCAAGTTATTAACCGAACGGTAGGCCTGTTTTTCAGACTTCCCATAGTGTAAACAAGATACAATTTTTTTTTTTAATTTTGCCAAACCTTTCAGAAAAATTGTCGCTGAGATAAACTTGTCAATATGAACTTCCTTTTTGATGACTCCAGTACGTAGAACGAACAAAATCTTTTATTACAGGCTCCCAGCCTGTGCCGGGAACTAGGTAAGGGATGTGCGCGCTTTTCTGTTCATCGAGGGTATCGCCATTATTTACGTCCTAACTGTCTCAGGCGAGTGCTACCTGTGCTACCCATTCTTGCTATTAAACAGCTGCTTTCTGTTAGCTTCCTGCAACCGTTTATAGGTTTGTAACCACAATAATTTTTTTTTATGTCAGTTTCCCGTTAAAGGATAAGGACTTTGAAGCAAACGAAACATACATTTTTCAAAACATGTGGTCAACATCCTTTGATGTTTTGTTCCATCGCATATGTTTGGGTTGTTACTTGGTATTTTCTTACTTATCCTTTGTTGAATTTTTTAACGCTCAACGATCTAGTATTATTCAAAACCTAAAAAGATGAAGATATTTTTCAAATTTCTAGTTACAAAAGAACACACAAATTAAAAACTGCAGCGTCTTAAAACCTCTTTCTGCAAGGTATGGTCATTAAAACCGGCTGTACAATGTATCTTCTTAAAATCTTCTCTTTTGCAAGGTATGGCGAATTTAAGCTTCTCTTTAAAAAAGAAAGACAAAATTCAGCGAGGTTTAACTGTGCGGCGGTGACTATTAGCAAGATGACCTCGCGATCATGCGATGAGAGGAATTGTTTTAAAGGCTTATCGCTGTTTTTTTCTCACAACAACTTAAAGCTTACCTTTCCAACAAATACTGACTAGGGAGCTGCTTGGTTGTCTTGAAGGATATCTTAAAGGAAGCAGAGAGCTGAAAATTTTTTGCTCAAGTTCGCAACGGATTCATTCCCTGGACTGACGTCAAGGGTTTCTTTGTTCAACGTAAACGTTTTGAATCATAAGGATAAACTTTCCGCGAAAACGGTTCAAATCAAGTTTCGTATGTACTCCCAATAAATGGTGTCCTTTCTTCAATTTCGCACCCTTTTAATAGTAAGAGTCCACGTGACGCTTGAGTTAATGTTCTAAACAGTTCTGACAGTTGCAGCTGTAATAGTCTATTAATAAGCCCTATATTTTTTTAGTTAAGTTTAACATCATGATTAAGCGGCCAGCAATTAAGCAGCCAGTAATGAAAGTCCCAAAATAATTGTAGAATTATGTTCACAACGTGCGTCGGACGATTTTTCGACCAGTTGAAATTTACGCGTTTAGGTTTTCTGTTCACACGGAACTACCTTAACCGTACAAAGAAATCAGACGTCTAGCAGTTCAAAGTCCCGTATGAACGAAATGTCCGGTCAACTTTTTCAGGCGCTCAAAAATTCGTCCGGTAGAGTGTGGCCTCGATCCTCTACAGGCATCACACTCCTGTATTTATGGGGAGAGAAAGGGGAGTAGCAATCCCTCGCCTTCTTTCCTTCTTTTCTCGTTCGCAGACTTCTTACAGTCAGAGTAACCAAGCAAACCTAAAGTACATAGGGTGGGTTTCCGCTGACGCGTAAAATTGAAATAAGTACACACGTACATTTTATGCGCGTAAATAAAATGGAGGCAATGTATTGAACGGGTCGGGCGTAAACGTAAAAGTTAATTAAAGTAAACTAAAAAGAGTCGCCTCTTTTATCGGGAGAAAATTGGCTATTGTTCTTGCGACATCTAATATTATTACAGTCGGTGAAAGCTTCTTGGTCTGTAATATCGCTTATTGTTATTCTAAAATGCTGAACCGGAGTCTTTTTCATTGGTTATCATGAACGCGCGGCAATACTCTTCATCGTGAAGTAGGCGGGTTAAACTAACGATAGCCAAATCTCTCTGTTGTTTTCCCGTTTGTGAGGCCAGATCACACCTTTACGCGTTCTAAGTACTCCTTAACTAACTGTTAAGAGTTTTAGAGCGCTATTTTACGGATCCGGTCCGGGTCAGCGAACAGATAACTGACCTAAAGACGTGTTGAAAATTGTAGTTTCGATTCCTCGCATGAGAGTTTTGACGGAGCTCTGACTGATTACTCTGTGAGTAAGACGGCACGTAAATTTACGTGCGTTCGCAAGTAGATTGAAGTTACGTGGCAGTGGAAAGCAATCCTAAAGGTTGTTCAACTGTTCCTGCATATTAGCTTACTGTGAATTTTTAACCTTGAATTTGACAAGTATTATCATATGAACTCGTGTACTGAGTATACCTTTTTATGAAATTTTGAAAACTTCATTTAAATACTAAAAAGACTCAAATATTATTCGGAATAATTGCTGATTTCTTTTTTCTTTTGTTCTTGCAAAAGCAAATATAAATTATTAACTGCTCTTTATTTAACAAATAGTGAGAAGCCTTGACTGTGCTCTGTTCCTTTGCACATGCCGCGCGATCAATTTTCCTTTTTAGCGACACAACGACTTATTCATCAGGGCTACAATTGTTATGATATGAACGTGTATAATGAGTATAGTCTTATACAACTCGCAAACTTCATTTAAATAGTAACAAAACCCGCATATTATTTAAAATAATTGCAGCTTCCTTCTGTTTTTCGTTCTAGTAAAAAGAAATATAAATTATTAACAGCAAACTACTTTTTAATTAACAAATAAAGCGTCCCTTGACTGTGCTCTGTTCTGTTGTAACTGAATCACGCCGAAAAAGGCTAGAATACGAAAGAATGGTTTTAAAGTGCGCGCGCTAATGGGACCAAGCCTACGTCAGACGCATCAAGTCATTCAAACTTTTCGATGCATTAGGACCGTATGATTAGAAAGATAACTACTTTTGTCTCAATTAAGGATTTTCACACGTCATAGCACTTAAGCATTTATCCATGAAATGAGCAAATTTAGTTTGAAACATCCTGTTTCGGTTTTGTTCCGCATCAAAAATGGTGGTCGCTTCTTGTTCAGCCTTGTGTGTATCATTGTGCACTTATAACTTTGGATTATGCAACGTAGTGTAAACTAAGGCAAAAAATACTGGTCAGCCCTGTAGGATAACACGTGACCTATAGATGAACCTCCATATGCGATCACCTCCCATAAGCGACCACCAATCCAAAACGTCAATTTTTTTCCACTCAAAGCCTTATAGTTCAGGTTGCTTGATATTTTCGTTCCTTTGTGGTTCGATGCTCATTACTACAAACTGTTCAATGTCTGATATTTAGTAGTCTGTGGTTAAAGTGATGCACAATTTTAACTGAGTCTTTTTATTTTTAACATGTTTAAAACCGTTGAAAGTGAACGCTGGAGGTGATCATGGAGACTTTTTTTTTTTTTTTTTATCTCAGTTCGAGCTCAGAGATTGAAGAGAAAGGTTCCAGAAATGTTATATAGATACTGGTGTATTTTCTCCAACTAGCATTTTTAATCTTTTGATCAAGCAAGAGGGGGTCCTAAGTCAACAGGCTGTTGAAATTAAGGCAAAAGAAAAATGACTGTATTTAACTTAGAGGATTAGAATTTTCCTCGGTAATAATAAAGGCCCACTTCCATCTTTCCTTCATGGAAATAATGAAAGAAAATGGTTAGGCTAGATTAAGACTGATATATGCATTGAAAAGAATTCTCTTAATCCCATTCCAGCGCTTTTTCCCTTTATACACAGTAAGAAAACAATATGCAGATTTAGCCAAGGCCTAAGGCGAAGCTCTAGAGGATTCTTTTAAGAAACGTCTTTTTGAAATAATTCTGCATTCGCTATATTAACAAGCGAGAAGCAAACTGGAAAAATGGACCCCAGCCTACGATCAATATATTGATTGAAAACCGATAACTGGTCAGCGAAGAACTTTAATTGCAATCAAGGTTACGTTGTTGCTGGCCGGATTCGATCCGAAGAAGTGTTGGCATTGTTAGGGGAAGAGACTGTTCCCTCAGCGAACTGCAGTGATGCTACGAGACACGAGTCAGAGTACCAGTGAGCGTCTCGGTCAATAAACTTAACCTCATCCCAAGGAGGATAATGTCCGGTATTATTGGCGTGTTCAGAAACGTCTGAGAGTTGAGTTCGCCATGGCGTATATCCCTTTCATAATCGTAAGACAAACGATAAAAACGGACCCTTTATACACCACACAACGATGATTAATATCTTTCATGATAGTAAAGGAGTAATAGTCTCACAATTGACAAAAAATTACGGGCTTTTGAGAGTTACCAGACAAGTTTGCCATACTACAGTGTAAGTGTCTTATTCCCATTTCGTAAAAATGCGTGACTCTCTACTTTAGAGATCGGCGTGACGCAGTTTCGCTCCGTCATTGAAATCGCGTCGAAATTACCGTTCATGTGTGAGAACAGAATCCCTATCCGGTATGATTTTCGTGGCGGCACAAAAGCTATCCAGTATATATCGTCTGACCGTAGCTAGCCTAATATGTACAACCTCTCCATCACTAAAACTTCATTTGCATATACCGCAGCAATTACGTAGCTCAAAGAGGCAAAACTTGTGACCAGGTACAACAACCACAAAAAAATGTCTTAATTAATTGAAGTTAATAATATTAAACTTAACAAAACTTATTTTGTCTCTTCTTCCTTATTTGAAGGGTCATTTCTCCCACCTACCTCTTGTTTTTGACTAGTCATCATTATGAACTTACAATGAAGTGTTACCAAGAGAGAATAAAAGGTACCAAGTCCTATTATGGCTCTTATTGGGAGATGTGAATTGTACCAAAGTTATTTTTAGTCCAATTACACGCTTAATTTTGATGTCCGTAGAGCTCCGGAAACTTTTATTCAGTGCCTGTGTTTCAAGAGGAAATTCAACAGTCGCAATAACAATCTTCTGCATTTGCAATTGTTTGCTTTGAGGCAATCGCGCGGGCGACCATGTTGTTGGTGTTTCACTGAATCGATGAAAATGTGCGGACGTCCCAGGAATTCCTTTTTGGTGTTAACGGGGATGAAGAAAAATAGCAACATTTTGTCTTTGTCGACGTTTAAATAATACCAATAACTCTGGCATTCTGATTGTGTAAAAAATGGGATTAACAAGCGAGTTTGTGTGGTATAGAAGAGAAAAAGATAATTTCAAGCGTAAATATGTCCGGATATAGAAACCCTATCCAGAACAAAAAAAGAAACAAAAGTATATACAACATATGGTAACCACAGCAGCAAAGATACAATGGTCATTATGAATAATGTGGCAGTCACTTTTCTTTGTCTATTGGCAGCACCATCGGACGGAGGACAGGCTCCACCCAAAATTTTAAAGCAATGGAGGTGTAAGAAACATATAACAATAAGGCAAAGGCAACAATATGACCGCAATAAGTACACAAAATATAACAATTGCCACTGTTGTTGCACGTTCAAATAGAGACCTATCAGCCGAAGGGGAATTACTATCATAGCAGTTAAAATCCAGACGCCAGCAATTGCTACCACGTAGACCCATGTGTTGATGTTGCGGTGCCTGAATGGGCGGAACGTTGATGCATCTGATCTAAAGAAATTACTGCAATGCCTATTAAAGAGGTGAGAGAAAGCTACACCTCGGTCATGGCAAGCACAAGCAAAATAGGTGGCCATTTATATTCCCTCTCAACAATAAAGATGAAAAATAAATTTCCAACTTCGCAACCGTAGAGGAGGAAATGAAATACTACAAAGAAAGTGGCACTTCCTTCAACAAACATATCAGCCACGGTCAAGTTTATAACCAAGTACATGGCACGAGTGCGAAGATTACTGTTGTTTGCAAAAAGAATAATTGATAGGAGGTTCACTATGACTACAGCAACAGTTATAGTAAGGGATACCACATACCATGTGCTGCACTCGGCTAAAGAGAACATCCTGGAGATGATTGTTTTCTTTTAAATTCTCTTTTCTCCTCCCTTAAGAAAGAAATCGAATAAAGTTTAGTTAGTTGAAAAAGGGAAGTTCATTAGAAGGTGGGCTAAGAGGGTTGACGTCGACTCCTTAAATATCGAGAAAGGAGATTGTACTTTGACAAAAGTTCATCGATAGAGTGCTCACCTTAACTTTAATTTCTTGATACTTTTGTTCACGCTGAAATCACCCCTTGCCTTAACCTGTGGAAAAACAAAACAAAAAAAAAATCAAAAGCAGCGGTTGAGGGGAGAGTACGTTGAGTTGCTTGACTGGAAACTGAGGGCAAAAAATATATGTGAATTTTAGCTGTTAATGTTGGCGCTCATTGAACTGCGAGTCACTAAGAAGTAATTGATCACCTGGTAGAAAGTTTATTGTCACTGGGAAGGAGGGAGTACTCAGGAAAGGTTTATAAGGGACGTAGGTCCAAGGACTTTTCCTTTTTGTGTACCAATTATGACAGAAAAGGTACCCTTATCACATACCTAGTTTGGAACTTTGTATACATTTTTAGCTGCTGTTTTGATCCAATGTCTGAATATGAATAAATCACAAAACTAGAACTTTTTTTTTTTTTGACTTTTTCACAGCCATAAAATGCATTGGTTAGCCCTTCGGGCCTTTTTACAGACCAAAATGATAAGTTTTCGTGCCCTTTTATATACTTCAGCCTGTAAATCCTCACTCTTTTATATACCTGAAGACTAAATAAGGTTTTCTTTTTGGACGGAGCCTCCCCGTACATGGGCCATTGTAGGGAGTACCTCCCCCCCGGGTACGTTTTAAGAATATGTCCACCATTAAACTCGAATTGCTATTAAATATTCACAAAGAGACTGGAAATATGTTGCATTGCAGACTAATTATGCCAGTTATCGTAGCTCGAAAAATATTTTTGAATAAATATATACGCCACTCAAGGATTAAACTTTTACTATCTTAGCTTCTTCTGTATACAAAATAAGATAAAGAACTTCGCTGCTACAACCCTTCTGCCCATTGCCAGGATTTGAGATTACTAACCGAACGGTGGGCCTGTTTTTTCAGACCAACCAAAAATGTATACAAGTTACTTTTTTATTATTATAAATTTCGCCCAAACTTTCACAAAAAATGATTGCTGAGTTAAAAGTTGATTGCTGGGTTTGCTACCCACTCATGCTAAAAGCTGCTTTCTGTTCGCTTCGTGTAATCATTTATGGGCTTTTAACCACCGTTATTATTTATGTTTTCCGCATAAACGGTAGGGCCTTTGAAGCAAACGAAACATCTGTTTTTCAAAACATGTTGTAACATCCTTTGTTGTTTTGACCCATTGCAAATGCTTGGGTTGTTATTGGTGTTTTCTTACCTGGGCCTGGCCTCCTGTCCTTTGCTATTTCTGTTAATGAACTTTTAAAGGTTCCACGATCCAGGTTGTAATTCAGAACCTAAAAAAGGAAGATATTTTTAAAATTTCTAGTTACAAAGGAACAAAACTCAAAGGTAGATCTAGGGAGAGGGGGGCAAGGGGTGCGCACCCTCCCCTAAGGTGACCTGCGGCTTTCTAATACAACTGCATGATTTTCTGGGAAAAACAAAAAAAAACAAAAACAAAAACAACAAAACAACAAAAAAAAACTCTGTCGTTTATTGGTGTTGAAGTAAAACATGAGACGAGGTTGAAGAATTTCTGTTAAACGCCGTAAAAATGGTAGTTGAAATGGTGATTCTTTAGTGGTGCACTCCCCTAAGAAAAATCCTGGATCCATCCCTGAAACTATAGCATTTAAAAATCTTCCTTCTACAAGCTAAAGGTATGGCGAATCTAAGCTTCGGGCTTAAAAGAAAGACAAAATTTAGCAATGTTTAACTGTGCGGTGGTGCGAGGACTTTGCTGTTCACTGGGAAATGTTAAATGGTTTTAAAGGCTTATTATTGTTTTTTTCAAATAATGACTTCTAACATAGCGCTTACCTTTCCAGCAAGTACTGTAGTGAGCTGATTGGGTATCTTGAAGGAAGAGAGATGGAAAATGTTTGCTCAAGTTAGCAACGCATTCATTCCCTGGGCTGACGTCAAGGGCTTCTATGTTGGACGTGAAGATAAACAGATTCCTACACCGTCCCTGAAATGATCGCTGTTTTAAATTATAAGGATAACCGTAAACTGAGAACTGTTCAAATAAAGTTTCTCTCAGTCCCACTTAATGGTTTCCTTTCCTTAATTTCAAAACCATTTTAAAAGCAAGCGTAACCTTGACGCCTAGTTAATGTTGTAAACAGTTCTGACAATTTAATTGCAGCCCCAATAGTCTATCATTTATAGCCTTATATTTTTTTGAGTATAGTTTAACCGCCATTAAGTTGCCACCTATTAAGCAGCCGCCATCTATTAAGCGGTCAGCGATCAAAGTCCCAAAATAATTGTAGAATTATCTTTACCAGTGCCGAGCGGACGAATTTTCGACCGGAGGTTTACGCGTTTTGGTGATCTGCTCTCACGAAACCATCGTAACCGTACAAAGGAAGTGGAAGTTGTCAGAAACCTCTAAAGGTTTCTGTTTCAGAATAAAGAGAAGTTTCTTCTAAAGATTTTGGAAATTTCTGACAATCCCCTTTTCAGCTGCCAACCTTCATTAACGGCCATCAAGCGGATGTCCCAAGGGTATAGCCGCTTAATGAAGGTTTATCGTCAAACTGTGCTTGCATAATATATAGGTTTAGCTCTAGCTCTTTCAGTCTATTGTCCACGATAGTGTAAACATAAAAAGACACGACTTTGTTGTTGTTTTTTTCTCTCTAAAAGTCCTGGCGGCCATTATTTCCTTCCAAATAAAACCTTGAGTTGCATTTGGGCTGCCATACCTCCTGAATGAGTTATTTTACATTGGTAAGCCTGTGGCGCGGACGGACGGTCGCTCGCTCGGTGTACGGTCACGTGATTAACAAATTTTCTCGGATGGGTAGATTACCACAATTCCTTAGCTATGGGGTTCCGCGCGTGGAGCTCCGCTACTAGCTTACTGTGAGTTTTTAAACCAGAGTTTTGCCTGTTTAATAAAGGAATACAGTACCAAGGTGAAAGCTAATGCTTGCTCCCATTTTAAGTGACACAACAATTAATTCATCCAGACTACAATTGTTATAATATGAGCGTGTTTAATGAGTATAGTCTTATACAATTCGCAAACTTCAAACTTCATTTAAATAGTAACAAAACCCACACATTATTTCAAATAATTGCAGCTTCCTCCTAGCTATTTTTGTTCTAGCAGAAACAAATCTAAATTATTAACAGCAAACTGCTTTTGCATTAACAAAAAAAGGCGTCCCTTGACTGTGCTCTGTTCTGTTGTAACTGAAGCACGCAGAAAGCGGCTAGAGTACGAAAGAAGTGTAGAGGTAAACACGAGACGTAGTCGAAAAGAGCTCAGTCAAGGCTTCGTTATATATTTGTTTCATGATAAAGAATCCCTTAAATTCCCCACGCATTGCTTTCTAATTTACAAAACAAACTATTGGCAGATGAAGTGACAGTTTTAGCTCCGTTTTTTATATACTCTCAAGCTCTCATAAAGCATTCAGCTCTTCTTCAACCAATCAGAGAGCGCGTTATAGCTGGACTAAATTCTAATTGTTTATTAATAAAAACAAATTTACAGCAACTGTGGAAGCACAGGTGGTGTCAGTGAAACGGAACATTGGCAAGGTTACTCCAAGATCAAAAGCCAACTACCGTTTGCGTCTTCTGCTGTCGTCAATCAACTCAGTTAGCAAGAGAGATCAAGAAGAAGATTACTTCCATGAATTAAAATCGAAAAGGCCATTGTTTGTGATGAGTGATTAGTGGTTTCAATCCATTTTTTGAGTTTTTATGTTTCAAGGTTTGTTGCTTGTGATCTTAGTTGTGATTGACGGTAGCGAAAACGTGATTCGGATAAGCTGGCTTTTAAACTTCATAGTTCGCGTCTTATGAGTGGTTTTAAATTGCGCTAATGGGACCAAGCCTACGACAGACGCATCGAGTTATTTAAACTTTTCGATGTTTTAGGACCATATGATTAGAAAGATAACTACTTTTGCCTCAAACGTCACAGCACTGAAGCATTTATCCATGGGATGAGGAAATTTAACTTGAAACATCCTGTTTCCTTTTTGTTCCGGAACAAAAATGGGGGTCGCTTCTTGTTTAGCCTTGTGTGCATGATTGTGCACTTATAAGTTTGGATTATCCAACTTACCATACTGACTAAAGCAAAAATACAGTTCCGCCCTGTGAGAGTACATGTGGTAACTATAGATGAACCTGCATGTGGGACCATCTCTCGTAAGCTCCACCTATCCACCACACGAAATTTTTCCCAGTCAAAACCTCACACTTGGAACCTCTCGTATACGACCACCTCCTGCAAGCGATCACGCCCCGCTTTTTTGGGCTGTCGTTTTAATGACTTTGCACTGTTTTTAACCTCTTGTAAACGATCACCTCACGCATTGTCTGACCTCTATGTTCACTGTGTGTACTATGCTATTTAGATTATACGAAGAACTTAGGCAAACACATGGGACCACGCATATCGTAGCTTAGAAATTACATGCAACAAAATTAATTATCTTCCATGATAAAAAAATAGATGCATCTGGACTATCTTCTCAGGAAAGACCCGCCGTGGATATTTTCTCGTAAGTGACCTCCCGCAAGTCGTCGCATTTTGGGCGGTTGCTTTACGGAAGGTTCGACTGTTATTTGTAGTGTGTAAAGGTCAAATGGTGAAAAAAAGTATATTACGTACAAGGTTAGGACGGGCCTTGGTCTGTTGGGATGAACCGGTTTTGGCTTAGTTTGTTTGACATTGTCGTTCTTTTGTCGTTCGTTACTCATTACTACGAACTGTTCAATGTCTTATACTGGGCAGCCTGTGGTTAAACTGATGCACAATTTGAACTGAGTCTTTTTAACATGTTTAAAACTGTTGAAGGTGAAACCTGGAGGTGATCTTGTAGACTTTCCTCGAATCTAGCTCAGAGATTGAAGAGAAGTTCCAGAAATATTGTATCTATAGATACTGGTGTATTCTCTCCAACTAGCATTTTAAATGTTATTATCAAGCAAGAGGGGGTCCTGAGTCAACAGGCTGTTGAAATTAAGGCAAAAGAAAAATGACCGTATTTAACTTCGAGGATTTGCAGTTTGCCCGGTCGAGTCGCACTTCCATTATTCCTAGATAAATCTGTTAAAAGAAAAGGTTTAGATTAAGGTATATTCTTTGAAAAAAGTTCTCTTAATCCCATTCAGGTGCTTTTTTCTTTCATTCAAAGTAAGCAAACAATATGAAGATAAGGCCAAAGCGAAGCTCTCGAAGATTCTTTAAGAAATGTCTTTTTGAAATAATTCAGCATTCGCTATATTACAAAGCAAGAAACAAACTCGAAAATGGATTTAAAATAAAGTAAAAACCAACAACTAGTCAGCGGAGAACTTTAATTGCAGTTAAGGTTGTTGGGCTTCGATACAAAGCATTGTTGGCATAATTTGAGGAGGAGACTGTTCTTTCAGCGATCCGCAGTGATACTGATCGGTTGTTGTGTTGTCTAATCGTAGGACATCTATACGATTCAGGAATCTCACTTCCACTTTTCCCGTTAATGTCTCATGATATTAAGGTGAAGTGTTATTTGACTATAGCCTCTTTAACTCTACGAGACACGAGAGTACCAATGAGGGTCTCGGTCAATAAACGTATCCTCTTCCCAAACCGGATAGTACCCGGTATTATTGCTGGCATGTTCAGAAACGGCTGAGAGTTGAGTTCGTGATGCCGAAAAATTTCCCATACTACAGTGTAAGTGTCTTATTCCCATTTCATCTTAGTCTGGTCTCCTTTCCCTGTGGCCTGAGCTATTAAAACTTTTCGAAAGTTATGATCACAGATAACACCACAGGTAAAATCATGTTCAAATAGTTTATTGAATACCCTAAATTGGTTTACTTTACTGACACTGACATTTTAGAAAGTCTAGCAACAGTTAACAAGCCCTATAAAGTAGATGTTAGGGTGTACAAAACAACATGATCTTGGCTTTATTTGACATACTCTGTCATATTTTATCAAAGAGCTCATACATATTAGACTAAAACAGCCCGTATTTTTGCCTGTTTAAGAACGTGCACAAGAGCGGTTAAGCGAAAGGAAGAATACGTGTCGCGCGAAAATCGCAAGCCGGCTCTTCGGGCCTTTGTATTACCAAATACACATACGTATTAGCAGCCTACCCACGTAGTATTGCTTCGCAAAGTAAAAAAAAAAAAAATTACACTATGAAATTGTGTATAACAACAAATACTAAAAAAAAATCAATATAAATGTATAATATTAACAGGCAATCTCTGAGTTGCCCCATCTGTTTCTAAGTGAAATATATGATTGTGATGAAAATCGGACTTTTTTTTACTCCCATGCAAATGAAACTTATTATCACAAAAAGATTTGCACTTCACCTTGCTTTGAAAGTGAGGGTTTGTGGAACTCGGAAATTGCCTGTTGATAACGTATATTTTATCTTGATTAAAAAAATCAAGAAAAGATCGAATTAGCTAAATAGAGTAAAAGCCCGCGACCAAGAGCCTGCATTTTCACAAGTTAACCTAAACAGGTTTTTACATAAAAGGTAATGACCATAAATTTAGGTTATCTATAGGTTCTTATAAATAGGTTCTTATTTTGTGCAAAAAAAAAAAATACATTGTATCCAGTTATTCCTTTTGGAAAACTCGCATACCATTGCAGTTGGAGCAATAAGTCTTCTATGTCTCCAAGGAGGACCCTGAATGTTGACTTATCTTACTTTCCCAAGTGTGCAGATTTATTTCATGGATTTTTAGCAAATAAGAACCTGTTTCAAATTTTAAGGCTAAAGAGGTTAATATATAGAAGGCCTAACTGACAAATTTGGCAAATTTAAAACGAAAGTTCTTAGTCGCTGGTTTTTACTGAAGTGTACGTAATGCTAAAACATCCCCCTAGTATTTTATTTCAATAGGATTGATAAATAATGCATCGCAAAATGGAAAACAAAAGCAGCCAAAATAACAAAGGCTGCATTGGTTAAATATTATGAAAATACATTGAACAACTGAAGTACACAGCCCCCGCTAAGGGGAGTTTTATACGGGGAACCCACCTCGCGGTCCAACCCCTTACACTTTTATATACCATTTTTGACACAAACGGTACCCCTTTCATATACCTTCTACTGGAAAATGACATTTCTTTCACATACCCAGTTAATGCTGCATCCCTGTAACTGCTGTAAATGCACTATCTTTTAAATATGAATAAATCGCTAAACTAGGATGTCTTGAAGAACACTTCTCTGCCATAAAATACGTCTGTTAGCCCTTTAATAGTTCCTTTCCCGCCCCTTTCATATACTTCAACTAGTGAAAACTGTGCCCTTTTATGTGTCTGAAGACTGAAAATAGTACCCCTTTCGGGCATTGTAGGGAGTACCCCCCCCCCCCCCCCGGGTTACACAGTTTAATAGGCGTCTATCTGCCTCAGCAATACGGCTATCCAAATGAACGAAATTTCTATCACCAGTTTGTAAATAATCGTATAGGTGGGGAAAAGAATTGCTAAAGGAAAGTGTAGATTCAATTGGACATTTCCTCAAGCGGTCATTGGACAATATCCCTACTGAATATTAGCGAGTTAATATTTAATAGGTTTTTTAATTACTTAAAAGAGCTATGACACGAGAATATTGCTGTTTTGGGTCAAATCTTTGATGACCTCATTACTTAGTGCCTTTAGCCACACACAAAAATGTTCCTGTAGAGTTATAAAGAAGATATCAAACAAATTTCGTCTGGGAGTCGACAAGGAGTCGACTAACCATAATAATTTTTAAGGATAGCATTACAACTTGAAAACGTTGGCTCAGCCTTGCCAACCATTTGCAACAACAACAGGAAACGTTTTCAATGCCTAAATATGTCATATAATCTAAAAAAAAACAACAAAAAAAACAAAACTGGACCATTATGTTTGGAAATCAATTGATGCGGAGAGAAAGTTTATCTCTCTAAAAAAGCCGTAGCAAATAGCGTCACGTTGCCCCTTTAAATGAGTAACAGCTTCTGTATATGTATTTATACTTTTTGTAGAGTGATTTTCGTATGACCTTGAAATGAACACGCGCGAACAAAGCACGAAACAATACACCAACGGAATTAGAGCGATTTGATTGGTTTATCGAACGGATACAAACGCGCGTGGCTTTTGGTTGGTTAAGCAAACACTCGGGTTAAAAACCTTCATGCCCAAAATTTTTCCGGAAATCAATCGATACTTTGCTTTGACGTCACACTGCAACACGATTGGCCAATCGAACAATACCTTCTCCGCATTAGGGTTTTCTTTGGAGGGAAAACGAAGAGTCCATGTTTTGATCTTTGATAAAACAAATAACGAACACTTACCGAAACCATTTTTTGAGGTCATGAAAAAATCGCTCTATCGATTTAAAGTTAGTTTTAGTAATAGTAGTTTTTTTAAACTACTATTTTCAAGAGATTTTGTTTCATTCAGCAAAACAGCAATAGTTGACATAGTTGACTGGTCATCATTTGAACTTACAATAAAGTGTTAAACATGGTAAATTAACGGGCTTGAAGAGGAATAGCAGCATTTTGTCTTTGTCGACGTTTAAATAATTTCAGGAGACCTCTTCTGAACTCTGGCATACTGATTGTGTAAACAATGGGATTAACAAGCGAGTTTGTTTGGTATAGTTGAGAAAAAAATAATGTCAAGCGTAAATGTGTCAGGAAAGAAAATCTAACTAGACCAGAACGGAGAACAAAAGTATGTACAACAAATGGTAACCACATCAGCAAAGATACAATGGTCATTATGAATAATGTCACAGTCAGTTTTCTTTGTCTATTGGCAGCACCATGGGACGGAGGACGAGTTCCACACCAAAATTTTAAAGCAATGGAGGTGTAAGAAACACAGATAACAATAAGGCAAAGGCAGCAATATATATGAGAGCCATAAGAACAAAGCAAAAAACAATTGCCACTGTTGTTGCAAGTTCACATAGAGACGTGTTAACGGATAGGGAATTACTATCATCGCAGTTAAAATCCAGACGCCCGCAATTGTTACCCCGTAGGCCCATTTTTTGATGTTGCGATGCCTGAATGGACGAAACGTCGCATGCATCCTATCTAAAGAAATTACTGCAATGCCTGTTACAGAGGTGATAGGGAGCCACGCCTCAATCGTGGAAAGCACAAGAAAAATAGGTGGCAATTCCCGCCGGATGAAAAATACATGTCCAAATTCGCAACCGTGGAGAAGGAAATGAAATACTATAAAGACAGTGGCACTTCCTCCAACAAACATATCAGCCACGGACAAGTTTATGACCAAGTACATGGCACGCGTGCGAAGATTACTGTTCTTTACAAAAAGAATAATTGATAGGAGGTTCACTGCAATCACAGCAACAGTTATAGTAAGCGATACAGCATACCATGTGCTGCACTCGGCTGAAGAGATCCTCCTGGAGATCATTGTTTTCTTTTAATTCTCTTTTCTCCTCCCTTCAGAAAGAAATCGAATAAAGTTTGGTTAGTTGAAAAAAGGAAGTTAATTAGAAGGTGGACTAAGAGGACTGAAGTCGACTCCTTAAATATCAAGAATGGAGGTTGTATATTGACAATAATTCTTCAATAGAGCGCTCACCTTAACTTTAATTTCTTGATACTTTTGTTAACGCTGAAATAAATTCCTTGCTTTCACCTATGGAAAGAAAAAATCAAAAACAGCGGTTAAGGGGAGAGTACGAAGAATAGGTTGACTGAAAACTGAGGACAAAATATTATATGTGAATTTTAGCTGTTATTGTTGGCGCTCATTGAACTGCAAGTCACTAAGAAGTAATGGATCACCTGGTAGAAAGTTTATTTCATTGGGAAGGGGGGAGTACTCAAGAAAGGTTTATACGGGAAGGCTCCGCCCCGAGGTCCAGCCCCCTACCCTTTTGTATATCATTTAATTATGACAGAAAAATTACCTCTATAACATACCTAGTTTGGACTTTTGCATACATTCTTAACTGCTGTTCTGATCCAATGTCCTTTAAACTATGAATAAATCACAAATCAAGAACGATATTTTATTTTATTTTTTTTTTACTTTTTCACAGCCATAAAATGTATTTGTTAACCCTATTCGGGCCTTTTTTTACAGACCGAAATGATAGATTTTCCTACTTTTTCATATACTTCAGCAAGTAAATCCTCACCCTCTTATATACATGAAGCCCAAATAAGGTATTCCTTTAGGCGGAACCTCCCCGTATAGGCCATTTTAGGGAATACCCCCCCGCACCTCCATCCCACGGGTTACGTTTCAAGAATATTTCCTCAAACTTGAATAAGTCAAAATATTCACAAAGAGCCTATATTGTATCGCACACTAATTGTGCCAATAAAAGTCAATCAACTTCCAAGTTATCGTACCTCGCAAATATCTTTGAATGAATATTGAAAAATCCAATAATTGAAGAAACTTCATCTAAGCTTCTTTGGTATACGAAGTCCGATAAAGAAGTTGGCTACTACAACCCTTCTGCCCACTGCAACGTGCAACGATTAACCAAGTTATTAACCGAACGGTAGGCCTGTTTTTCAGACCTCCCATACTGTAAACAAGATAATTTTTTTTTTTAAATTTCGCCAAACCTTTCAGAAAAATTGTCGCTAAGATAAACTTGTCAATATGAACTTCCATGTTGATGACTCCAGTACGTAGAACGAACAAAATCTTTTATTACAGCCTCCCAGCCTGTGCCGGGAACTAGGTAAGGGATGTGCGCACTTTCCTCTTCATCGCGGGTATCGCCATTATTTACGCCCTAACTGTCTCAGGCGAGTGCTACCTGTGCTACTCATTAATCTTGCTAACAGCTGCTTTCTGTTAGCTTCCTGCAACCGTTTATAGGTTTGTAACCACAATTTTTTTTTTTTATATCAGTTTCCCGTTAAAGGATAGGGACTTTGAAGCAAGCGAAACATATATTTTTCAAAACATGTGGTCAACATCCTTTGATGTTTTGTTCCATTGCATATGCTTGGGTTGTTACTTGGTATTTTCTTACTTATCCTTTGTTGAATTTTTAAACGCTCAACGATCTAGTATTATTCAAAACCTAAGAAGATGAAGATATTTTTCAAATTTCTACTGTTACAAAAGAACACACAAAATAAAAACTGTAGCTTCTTAATTAAAACCTCTTTCTGCAAGGTATCGCGATTAAAACGGGCTGTCCATTGTATCTTCTTAAAATCTTCTCTTTTGTAAGGTATGGCGAATTTAAGCGTCTGTTTTAGAGAAAGACAAAATTTAGTGAGGTTTAACTGTGCGGCGGTGACTATTAGCAAGATGACTTCGCGATCATACGAGGAGAGGAATTGTTTTAAAGGCTTATCGTTGTTTTTTCTCACAACAACTTAGCGCTTACCTTTCCAACAAATACTGAGCTGCTTGGTTTTCTTGAAGGATATCTTGAAGGAAGCAGAGAGCTGAAAATGTTTTGCTCAAGTTTGCAACGGATTCATTCCCTGGACTGACGACAAGGGTTTCTTTGTTCAACGTAAACTTTTGGAATCATAACGATAAACTTCAGTGAAAACGGTTCAAATCAAGTTTCGTATATACTCCCAGTAAATGATATGGTTCCCTTTCCTTAATTTCTCACCCTTTCAATAGCAAGAGTGAGCGTGACGCTTGAGGTAATGTTCTAAACAGTTCTGACAGTTGCAGCCGTAATAGTCTATTAATTAGCCCTAAATTTTTTTGAGTTAAGTTTAACTTCATGATTAAGCGGCCAGTAATGAAAGTCCCAAAATATTGTAGAATTATGTTCACAAGGTGCGTCGGACTATTTTTCGACCAGTTGACGCGTTTAGGTTTTCTGTTCACACGGAACTACCTTAACGGTACAAAAGAAATCAGACGTCTAGCAGTTCAAAGTCCCGTATGAACGAAGTGTCCGGTCAAATTTTTCAGCCGGTCGAAAATTCGTCCGGTAGAGTGTGGCCTCGATCCTCTGCAGGCATCACTCTCCTGTATTACTGGGGAGAGAAAGGGGAGTAGCAATCCCTCACTTTCTTTCATTCTTTTCTCGTTCGCAGACTTCTTACGGTCAGTGTAACCAAGCAAACCTAAAGTACATAGGGTGGGTTTCCGGTGACGCGTAAAATTGACGTAAGTACATACGTATATTTTACGCGCGTAAATAAAATAGAGGCCATGTATTGAAGGTCGCGCGTAAACGTAAAAGTTAATTAAAGTAAACTAAAAAGCGTCGCCTTTTTCATCGGGATAAATGGCTATTGTTCTGCGACATTTAATTACAGTCGGTGAAAGCTTCTAGGTATGTCATATCGCTTATTGGTATTCTAAAATGCTGAACAGGAGTATTTTTCATTGGTTACCATGAACGCGCGGCAGTACTCTTCATCGTGGAGTAGGCAGGTGAAACTAACAATAGCCGAATCTCTCTGTTGTTTTCCCTTTTGTGAGGCCAGATCACACCTTTACGCATTCTAAGTACTCCTTAACCAACTGTTAAGAGTTTTAGAGTGCTATTTTACGGATCCGGTCTTGGTCAGGAACAGATAACCGACTTAAAGATGAGTCGAAAATTGTAGTTTCTGTTCCTCGCATTAGAGTTTTAACGGAGCTGTGACTCTCTATGAGTAAGACGGCAGGTAAATTTTACGCGCGTTGCAAGTAGATTGAAATTACGTGGCAGTAGAAAGCAATCCTAAAGGTTGTTCAGCTGTTCTGGCATATTAGCTTACTGTGAATTTTAACCTTGAATTTGACATGTATTATCATATGAACTCGTGTACTGAGTACCTTATTATGAAACTTTGCAAACTTCATTTAAATACTAAAAAGACTCAAATATTATTCTGAATAATTGCTGGTTCCTTTTTTCTTTTGTTCTAGCAAAAGTAAATATAAATTATTAACTGCTCTTTATTTAACAAATACTGAGAAGTCTTGACTGAGCTCTGTTCTGTTGCAACAAGCCAAGTGATCAAACGCTTTCACAAATGCTAAAAGCCATGCCAGAAAGAAAGTTTTCTTCCTACTTCTCGAGTGCTCTACGTACAAAATAAAAGGGCACGGTCAAGGCTTCTTTATTGGTTTTATGATGAAGAATCGGTTTACTTCCCCAGGATTAACTTCTAA
>OZ037995.1:13481406-13543906 GCA_964035705.1 Porites rus
CTTTTCTTTATCGACAGTGAAACAAACGAAGCTATTCCCCTCAATTTCCGAAATGTTTTTCACTTTTTTAGCGACAAAAACTCTTTCAGTGAAACTTTTCTTGCTGAATGTATGCGAAGCGGCGTTGCAAGCTGCAATAAAAGGCGGGAATTTTGGCGCGAAACTCACACACCTCTGTGGCTTCTGATTGGACGTATCATTTTTTTCACACGTGAAAAAACACCGTTCGCGATTCTGATTGGACGTAATATTTTTTTCACGTGTGAAAACCATCGTTCGCTCCTCTGATTGGCTTGAACTAATTTGCGTACGAAAATTTACGACATAGCTTTTTGGTGAGTATATACCTCTTATTAGCCGAGTTTTCGGTCCGTACTGTAAATTACGGACCGAGTTTTCTATGGGAAAAAACGAGGATCCGTAATTTACAGTACGGACCGAAAAAACGAGGCTAATAAGATGTTTATTATATGGCTTCTTCCAGTTTCGAGGACCGGAAACAAGTGCAGGACGCGCGATTTGACAATCATTTGACAGGCGTCAAGAAAGAAAGTTTTTATTGGCTCACGAAAACAATAGCACACAACAAAGGGTTTCCGAGAAAGTGAAAACAAATTCGCCATGTTAAAAAAGTTTATTTGGTCAAAACTAAGAGCGCTGTAAGTTTTAGCTCTTTAAAGTAACGCTAGAGTATTTTGGAAACTGTGCACTGTGTCTTTCTCGAAGTCGTTTCCATCTTTCCTCCGTTGGTCCTTCTAAAAAAAACACAAAGAAGATTTTCAAGGTAAGTTTGTTGTCATTGTCGAAGATTCTCTCGTTAATTTTTTGGGGAAAACCTCTCGAATTTCTGCCAGTTCATTCTCGTCTTCAAGCGTGATCTGCGTTAAAATTTTCAAACACGGACCATATTTTCTTCCACGGAAAGGTTACGATTCAGTTTCTACATCAGCTTCGTTCTCGTTCAAACAAAGCTAGGTTAAAATCTGGAAAGGCAAAGTCAACATCCCAGTCCTCAGGGTTTACAGACATAGTTTAAGTATATTCGGACAAAACTAAGAGCACTGTAAACATTCACTCGCCAATGCGACGCTGGAGTCTTTTGAAAACTGGACATTGTGTCTGGCTCGTAGTCGCTTCTATCTTTCTTTCCTTGGTCTTTGGAAAAACACTGCAAATGACAAAGAAGCTCGTCAAGATGATCGGGTGCAGGCGTGTTTGTTATCATATTTGTCGAAGGAATTACTCATTTTCTCTTAGGCAAAACATCTCGAATCTCTGCCTGTCGATTTTCGTGTTATTAACTGTGTACTACGGTAAAATTTTCAAACACTGACTAGAATCCTCTCCGATAAGATTACGAGTTAGTTTCTTCGTCGCCTTCGTTGACAAATAAACACACGGTTTAAAATGTTGAGGGACAAAGTCAAAATCTAAGTCCTCAACGATGATAGACGTCTTGTAACTTAATTTCAATCTTTTTTTCCGAGGTAAAGGGATTTAGAGCATTTTATTTGAAATTTTGGTCCGTATAGCAAGTTACGGACCGCAAATTGACCAATCGCATGGCAAAAACAGACTCAGCTAGATAATAATTCTCATTATGTATATAATAAACAGTAATATGCCTAAACCCTGAAAATGGTACCACTTTCGGGCGGAGCTTCTCCGTGTAGGGCATTGTAGGGAGTATCTCTCCCGGTTAACACGGTTTACTGAATAGGCGTCTATTTGCCTTCGCAATGCGGCTCTCCACTAACAGAAATTTAGCAGTTTGATGATAATCGTACAGGAGGGAAAAGAATTGCTCAAGGAAAGTGTCAATTCCATTGGACAATTCCTCAAGCGGTTTTTGAACAATATGCCTTCTGATCATGAATATTAACGAGTTAGTATTTAATGGCGAGTTAATATTTAATGGGTTTTTTTAATCAGTTAAGGGAGCCATGACATGGGAATATTGCTGTCTTAGGTCAAATCTTTGCTGACCAGCTCATCACTTAGTGCCTTTAGCCATACACAAAAATGTTCCTGTAGAGTTATAAAGAAGATATCAAACATCAAACAAATTTCTTCAGGGAGCCGACTAACCATAATAATTTTTGATGGATAGCATTAAAACTTGAAAACGTTGGCTCATCCCTGCCAACCCTTTGCAACAATAACAAGAAACGTTTTCAATGCCTAAATATGTCATATAATCTAAAAAAGTTAAAACAAAACTGGACCATTATTTTTGAAAATCAATTGATGCGAGGAGACTGTTTATCTCTCTCAAAAAGATAGCAAATAGCAAGACGTCGCCCCTTTAAATAAGTAAAATCTGCTGTATACACATTTACAGTGTTTTTAGAGCGATTTTCGTATGACCTTGAAATGAAAACACGCGAACAAAACAGAAATAACAAACGAACGGAAATAGAGCGATTCGATTGGTGCGTCAAAAGGATACAAACGTTCGTGGCTTTTGGTCGGTTAAGCGAATGCTCGGGTGAAAAAACTTCATACCCGAGAACTTTCCGGAAATCAATCGATACTTCGCTTTTACGTCATACCGAAATACGATTGGCCAATAGAACAGTGTCTTCTCCACATGCATGAGGGAAAACGAAGAGTCCATGTTTTGATCTTTGATAAAACAAATAACGAACACTTACCGAAACCGTTTTTCGAGGTCATAGGAAAATCACTCTATCGATCTAAAGTTAGTAACAAAAACTATGCACTACTATTTTCAAGAGGTTTTTTCATGCAACAAAAGAGCAATAGTTGACATTTGACTGGTCATCATTTCGACTTACAATAAAGTGTTAGATATGGTAAATTAACGGGCTTGAAGAGGAATAACAGCATTTTGTCCTTGTCGACGTTTAAATAATATTAGGAGAGCTCTTCTGAACTCTTCTGACTGTGTAAATAATGGGATTAACAAGCGAGTTTGTGTGGTATAGAAGAATAAAATACAATTTCAAACGTAAAAATGTCGGGAAAGAAAGACTTTGTATAACAGTCAAAGAAAGAAAAGTCAATATAATATCTGGTACCCACAACAGCAAAGATACAATGGTCATTATAAATAACGTGAAAGTCAGTTTTCTTTGTCTATTGGCAGCACCATGTGACGGAGGACGGGTTCCACACCAAAATTTTAAAGCAATGGAGGTGTAGGAAACACAGATAATAAGGCAAAAGCAACAATATAACCGCCATAAGTGCAAAGGAAATACCAATTGCCGCTGTTGATGCAAGTTCCCATAGAGACTTATTAACGGCAGGGGAATTAGTATCATCGCAGTTGAAGTCAAGAAGCCAGCAATTGTTACCCCGTAGGCCCATTTTTTGATATTGCGATGCTTAAATTGACGAAAGGTCGCATGCATCCTATCTAAAGAAATTACTGTAATGCCTGTTACAGAGGTGAGAGAAAGCCAGATGTAAATCATGACAATCACAAGAAAAGGTTGCCATTCCTGCGCAGCGAGAAACTGTTTAGAGCGGAATCTCATTTCGCAACCGTTAAGGAGAAAATGAAATACTATAAAGACAGTGGCAATTCCTTCCACAAACATATCAGCCACGGTCAAGTTTATAACCAAGTACATGGCACGAGTGCGGAGATTACGGTTCTTAACAAAACGAATAATTGATAGGAGGTTCACTGCAACTATAGCAACAGTTATGGTAAGGTACACAGCAAACCATGTGCTGCACTCGGTTGAAGAGATCGCCATGGAGCTCGTTGTTTTCTTTTAATTCTCTTCTCTCTTCCCTTCAGAAAAAAATCCGGAAAAATTTTGGTTAGTTGAAAATGGGGAGTTAGAGGTGAACTTAGAGGGTTGACGACGACTTCTTAAATATCAAGAATGGAGGTTATACATTGACAACAATTCTTCGATAGAGAGCTCACCTTAACCTTTAGTTAATTTCTTGTAAGACGCGTATGGCTTTTGTTTCTTGATAACTTCGTTAACGCTGAAGCAAATTCTTGCCTTTCACCTATAGAAAGAAAAAATCAATAGCAGCGGCTGAGGGGAGAGGACGTCGAGTTGCTTGACTGGAAACTTATGGCAAAAAAAATTATGTAAATTTCAGCTGTTATTATTGGCGATCATTGAACTGCGAGTCACTGAGAAGTAATTTATCACCTGGTAGAAAGTTTATTGCCACTCGGAAGGGGTGGGGGGAGGGGGAGTACTCAAGAAAGGTTGAGGATAGCCTCCGCCTTGAGGTCCAATCCCTTACTATTTTGTATACCATGCATTCACGACAGGAAAGGTACCCCTTTCGTATACCTTCTATCGACAAATAGTACCCCTATCACATACCTAGTTTGGAGCTTTTCATACATTTGAACTGCTTTAATCCAATTTCCTTTAAACATGAATAAATCACAAAAGTTGAACGTTTTATCGGCTTTTTCACAGTTATAAAATGCATCTGTTAGCCCTTAGTCCTTTTTACAGACTTAAATGATAGATTTCCCTACCCTTTCATATACTTCACCTCGTTTATATACCTGGGCCAGGTTGTTCAAAGTAGGGTTAAGATAACCCAGGGTTAGTGGGAAATTTCAAGTCAGATATGAAAGCTTAAAAAAGCTAAATCACTTTTTTCCTTTTTGTCACCATTTAATGATTAGATGCTCTAAAAAGAATGGAGAAAATGACCCAGGAAAATGCTTTTGACCAAAAAGCCTGACCCTGGGTTAGCGCTAATCGACCTTCGAAAAACTGGGCCCAGAAGCCTAAATATTAAAGGTATTCTCCTTTGGCGGAGCCTCCCCCTTTAGGCTATTGTAGGAAGTACCCTCGCCCCCCCCCCCCCCTCCCCGAGTATTTTTCAACCACCATTAAACTCGAATAAGCCGTCAACACGCACATTGTGCCAATGAAAGTTCTCCAATTTCCAAGTTATCCAAGCTCGAAAAATATTTTTGAATAAATATTTATTAGCCAATCAAGGAATATTTTAACTTCATCTAAACTTCTTTTGTATGCGAACTCCGAAAACGAATTTTACTGCTACAACCTTTCTGCCCATTACCGGGATTTAAAGTTATTAACCAAACGGTCGGCTTGTTAGACTACCGAAACTTGCAGAAAGATATTGTCGCTGAGTTACACACGACTGCTAAACACTCACTGCTAACAGCTGCTTTCTGTTCACTTCCTGTAACCGTTTATAGGTTTTTAACCACAATTATTTTTTTATGCCAGTTTCCCGTTAAAGAATAGGGACTTTGAAGCAAACGAAACATATATTTTTCAAAACATGTGGTCAGCATCATTTGTTGTTTTGGTCTATTACAAATGTTTGGGTTGTTACTTGCTATTTTCTTACTTATCCTTGATGAACTTTTAGAGGCTCAACGTTCTAGGTTATAATTCAGAACCAAAAAAAAAATGAAGATATTTCTTAAATTTCTAGCTACAAAAGAACACACAATATTAAAACGGTAGCTTCTAAAAACCTCTTTCTGCAAGGTACGGCGAATCTAACCTTCTCTTTAAAAGAAAGACAAAATTCAGGGAGACGTTTAAGTGAGATGGCGATGACTATTAGCAAGATGACTTCGCGATCACGCGAGGAGGTTGCTGTTCATTGGGAAATGTTTAATTGTTTTAAAGGCTTATGGTTGTTTTAATTTCACACTACAACTTCTAACATAGCGCTTACCTTTCCAACAATATTGGACTGGTTCAAGCTATCTTGAATAAAGAGAGCTGAAAAATTTGCTCAAGTTTTCAACGGATTCATTCCTCGGACTGACTGACGTCAAGGCTTTGTTTAACATAAAACAGATTGCTCCCGCACCGTCCCTGAAATGATCGCCGTCTTAAATCATTATCATAAGGATAAACTTTAACTGAAAACGGTTCAAATAAACTTGAATTACGCTCACTCCCAGAATTGAAATGGTTCCCTTTCCTTAATTTGTCATCCTCCTTTAATAGCTATAGCAAATGTGAACGTGACGTTTAATTTACAGTTCTGACAGTTAGAGCATGATAGTCTATTAATTAGCCTTTTAAATAAATTTTTTGAGTAAAGTTTAACAAGATAAGAGATGAATAGATAGATCGATAAATTACTAATAGTTTGTAGCCAGAAGACTGAATCGCGTATTTACAAATGATGCAATAGATAAAATGTGTATTAAAACTAAGTACAGTAAAAATAAAAGTATAAAAAACCAAAGGTTACGGGGTGCGCGCGACAACGATCGGAGGTCCAAACGCTTTTGCTCCAACGCTGTGCTCTGCGTCAGTTTCAAGTGACAGATGGTCAAAACACGCGTGATCAGATTACAAGGAGTAGAAGAAAGAAACGTGCGTGATCAAATTGCGTTAGGTACATTCCTTTCCTTACGAATGCTAGCTACATACATGCGACGCATGCGTAATTACAACCTGGCTCCGGTTCCTGGAAAGCCGATTAGCGCTAATCGAGGATTAAATATCGCTAATCGCCGAATAAATTTTATCCCACTATTAGATTCTGTTCCTGAAAGCACGATTAATCTTAATCTAGGAATAAACTAAATGTTAAATTTAACGCACCTAGCGAGGACGATTAACTCGCTAATCGGGGGAAAAATTTTGTCAAAACAAAAGAAAATGAAGGACTTACTGTTCCCTCTAACTGACCCGCAAATACGCGAAAGAAAGTTCCAACAGCGAGAAATTAACCTCGACGAACTAACTGACGAAGAACTCCGTAGTAGATACAGGTTTGGACGGGTGTCAATAAAATTTCTTGTAGAAATCCTGAAAGACGACCTACAAAGGCAGACGCGAAGAAATCATGCGCTGTCGCCAACGCTACAAGTTCTTGTAGCGTTGCGTTTTTTTGCCAGCGGCAGTTTCCTACAAATAATTGGTGACACCGTTGGCCTTCCTAAATCCACCGTTTCAAGAATTGTGACCAACGTGTCAAAGGCTCTTGTGAACAAGCAGGAGGAGTTCATCAACTTCCCTACAGAACCTGCTGAAGTTCTAGAAGTCAAAAGAGGATTTTACGAGAAGGGAGGGTTCCCTGGTGTTGTAGGTTGTATCGACGGGACCCATGTGGGGATCCAAGTGCCCAACAAAAAAGAGAATGACTATGTCAACCGAAAGGGCTTCCATTCCATCAATGTCCGAGCAGTATGCAACCATAAAGGTAAAAAAGGAGTATATCATTTTCAATAAGCATCCAATATACAAATGATAAAGAACAAAGCAGAAATAATACATATTATCTGAGGGGGTGGTAGAAGTTCATGTGCTCCAAAGAATATTTGTTGAAAGTTCTATTAATATTTAAAAGACTTTAATTCTTCTGGTGAAAACATATTAATAATTAGCAAAGTAATAAACCCTGTAGTATGTTTTTATGGTAGGGACCCCATAAGAGAGTTGACAATTGACATGCTTGTCATCTCACTCAGATGTTTGAATTCAATTATCTCTGGGCAGAACGTAGATAAACATAGGTAAAAAAAAAAAATGTAGCTAAGGGACCGGTCATTATTTATCGCTTGGGGACATGGAGGATTTGGGACTAAACAAGGTGAAATTTAGCTGATCCCAACTATGAATGTTACTTCACTGAAGTAATCCCCCCTAACAACTTTAGCTGACTTTCGCAATCCCCCCCCCCCCCCCCCCATGTCTTCACTTTCCAAGCAAATTTGAGTGGTCCCTCTCTGAATCCTTCCAAAGTTCTCAGCGATCCCCCTTTTGGGTTCTCAGTTACGACGGATCCCCCCTTTTGTTCTCCTCAAAGTTAAGTGAGCCCCCCACTAAAATCCTCCCCCCGCCCCGGCGATAAATAATGACTGGTCCCTTAAGTCTAAATATTATATACTACAGTGCTTGAGGCCCACAATAAGTCAGATATCTTCGTCCTCTTCAAACAAAAAGATTGGAAGGAGGGGGGCTCAAATCCAAAAAAACTATCAGAAATCTATGAGATTTAACCATGGAATTTCTAGAAGGATGGAGTCTCTAACAATCAATAAAAACTCTCAATACGGGAGGTATGGATACTTTATGGACTTACACAATAAAGTACAAAAGTTATTGTTGAAATTTCTTTAGGCATGTTTACGAACATCGTTGCACGATGGCCTGGTAGCACACATGACAGCTTCGTATTTAGCAGTTCATTGATTGGTCAGAGGTTTGAGTCTCAGCCCCGCACATTGGAAGATGGCTTGCTTCTTGGAGATAGTGGGTACCCTTGTAAACCATATCTCATGACCCCATATCTCAACCCTACATCTGTAAATGAGGAAGCATTCAACCAGGCCCATAAAGCTACAAGGGTGGCCATTGAACAAACCTTTGGATGGTGGAAGCGAAGGTTTCGTTTGCTTCACTCAGAAGTAAGAATGAAGCCTGAGAAGGTCCGCCTTATTATTGGAGCTTGCGCCATATTGCACAACATCGCAATACTGAGGAATGAACCACAGGATTGCCACCTCCTGCATGAAGATGACCAGCCAGCAATGGCCCCCTTTCATGGCCCAGAGAATGGAGAGGCTGTGAGAGATCACATTTGCCACACCTTTTTTTTAAAATTCCCCTTTCTCCACTAGAGGTGTATCTTACAGTGTCAGCATCTAAATTCTTTAAATAACCTAAACATTGTCAATATTGCAATCTTCTAAAATGATGCCAGACTCTCTGTGTGGGTAATAGCTGCAGAAGTCTATTTTGTCACACATTTTCCTTCAAATCATCTGATTTTCAGGTAAAATTGTTGCATATCAAGAATCGTTTTGTGTTCCAGTGCTACTAGTGAGTTTTCCATCATTCAACGTCTAACATTGTCAAACTTGGTTGAAACATTCAAGCCATTGTCGCTTTAACTGCTAAGATTGTTGCTTCATCAAAAGTGGTCTTTGTGACTTATCGATTTTGTCTAAAATACCCAATACAGAGGCTCATAAGTCAAGAAGAGTATAAACTTTGTTGCATGTCTTTTGTTCCAAAACTGCTGTACTCTTTGAAGAACTTAATTGTTCAGCTATTGGTACTGTTTATGTCCTGACATAGTCACAACATCTCTCACCAAAATGTTCAAAATTGTCATGTCACTGACTAAGGCTTAACAGTTAATGTAAATACACTAATGGAAGTATTATGACCAAGTATCTCTGAGATAGTTTGGAAATCCTTAACATTTGGTATAATACTTCCAGTAGTTTGACATTCAAAATATTTCTCCGAGAAAACATTGTCAGAATGATCGTATATGGTAAAAATGGAAGTGACAGAAACCACTGTTAATACACTTGGAACTACAAGACATTTTCTGGATAAAAGGAAACCAGTACAAAGGAATAATTCCTACAATTCTACCTGTTGTAAACATTCCAAATAGAAATGACTTATCAGATCATTATAGGTTTCTGCGGAAACTGTCCACCTACCCCTTCCCTAAGCTTACATTAACACTTACATTTTGTAACACCAATATGGATCCTTCCTGTCAGTTTTACATGGATAATAAAAATGAAAGGAGAAGGCAAGAAACAAAAGATTCAATTCCACCTGTAATTTTTCTTGGAGGAAATGTAATTAGTACTGTGTGACCCCCACCCTATCTCAATCAGGTAATGTATATCTAGTAGCAATAACATAAATTCTATATACAGCTACTATGCCTGTCAAACTGCTGTAAAGTATTTTGTGATACAATCTATTATTTTGTGTTGCTCAAATAGCACCATTTGGATTTGTGGACAATATGCTATTCAGTTGAAAGTTCACTCAAAGGTTCTTTCAAAAGAGGCAAGAAGATGACATGTAATGTGAAATGGAAAAAAACCTTTCAATGATATAAGTGCTACCCATAAAGGAAAATATATCCCAATTATGGATTGGGCAAAGTTGTTTTTAATTTTATCATGGAATGTAATAGGCCATTTGCACTAAGAGGTCATGTGGCATCGTTTTTATGAAAATGAAAGTTATATGATTTTGGCTTCGAAAAACGATTAGTGGGTCATATCTTAAACAAAATAATAGTGATTTGGTTTGTCAAACCTTCACCATTTTCTTAAAATGAGTAAGTTCGTAGCTGGTCACGTGAAGAGAATGTGATTTTTAAAATTAGGAATTACATCTTTCAGAACACAAATTTTGCACTTAAAGCTCAAGGGAAATGTTGGAAAGATGATGTGGTAACGTTTACAGCACATCTGAGCGTAACTATCAAACGTTTAACAAGATAGAAGCAAAAAAAAGTAGTTTTGGCTGCCATGTTGGAGGGCAAGAGTATGCCCTCCAACATGGCGGCCAATACAAATCATACTGCTTTGTTGAAAAATCAAAGTGCCACAAAATACCTCCCTTAAATGCATTTCCCCTCAAATTTCGGGTGTAAGATAATTTTTATGGGCTAGGTCAATTTTTGGCATCAGCAAGATTCCAACTCATCGTTTAAAGGAAGCATTGGTCACGTGACCTCTTAGTGCAACTGGCCTATTGATAATAATAAAACTTAATTTAATGGAATATAAAATAACGTATTTGAATCAAAATGAAATATATTACTATGTAACTGGTCACAGAGACATTATTTCCATAACTGGGATAAACAAGATTTTGTGTATGAAAAAATATGCCTGAAATTTATGTAGAATCTGAAACATTTTACAAAACATTGTAAGCTTATGTAAAATCCCAATATCAATATAAAGTGTTCATAAAAATATCCTGCATTCAATTTGGGATGTTTTCCTTATCTTCTTCATCCATTTTTTTGCTGATAAGAAGAATTTCCATTGGAAGCTTTGTTCTCTTTAGCTCTAGCATTTCTTGTTGCAGTTTTAATGTCTTGTGCTGCTGTTCAAGAACATTAGCTTGTGAAATTCGTCTCTTTCTATTTGGTGGCAATGATGAATGATCTTCCTTAACCTGTGCTATCAGACCAAGTTTCATCATATCTTCACTTGATAGTGTTGGCAAATCTTGTTGGTCTTCCACAATATCTGCTTCAGCTGGTTCTACTATATTCAATTGAAGAAAATGTTGTGCATTTAGAATCAGAAATTTGAGCTATAGGTGAAATTTTGAAAAAGATAGGATATTTACGTGAGCTTGTATTGATGTTTTTTATAAGCAATCAGCGGCCTTTTTTCAAGTCCTTCTATTACTGAGATTGAGATTTCCTTCTCTGTTGACCCTTTCGTATGTTGTTACATCGAAATAAAACTTGCCTTCGAAACATTAATGCAAGCTTGACTATAAAAAAAAAAGTAAGCTTTTCACTGAAAAGCAAAGGAGAACAAATTCTTCTTCTCGAATTACGAGTTCATCAGAGCCTAAATTCGAACGTTTCTCGGTGTAAGAGAGAATTCAAAGAAGATAACACAACAGAACCAAGAAAAACAAAGTTCACAGGCTCTTACACCGAAGTTAGCCCCGTTTTTGCTGCTGTCGGGGATCCTCGAGTTGGTAAATATTAAAACCAACACTATTTTGTCTAAGCCAACCATAAACATTTAACGTAAAAATGAGGTTGCCTCACAGTTTGCAAAGTAAAATGGCAGAAACTGGGGAGGAAACCCTGCAAAATAATTTAAAAACTTAAGTACTTATCTTAAAATGCTCCACGAACTGTTCCCGGATAAAAACATACCAAAAATGGCGGACAAAGCTACAGCTTTCTAGGAAATCACATGACCAGTAAAACAATGAAATATTTACATAAACTTTCTCACCAAGCCCTTCGCCGCCACCAGTCTCAAATTCCCCCAGTCCGGAGAAGGCGGGTGTGTCCTCAAAAATTTCTATGATTTGCTCACTTGACTGGGAAGGGGGCTTGGGTGGAGGTCCACCGCCAGTCTTCTTGTACTCTTTCTTGTAATTACTAAATTCTTTTTTGGCTGTTGAGTGGAGGTTCTTCCACTTGTGTTTTATTTCTTGGACGGAGCGATTCGCTCGGCCAACAGCATTTACGTCCTTGGTAATCTCCTTCCAGACTTGACTTTTTTTTTTTGTTGTTATATTATTCGTTAGCTTTGACTGGATCACATCAATATGTTTTTTTTTTTTACACTTTCTGTTATTACGGAAATCTCAAGCGGTGAGAAATTTGGTTTTCTTTTTCTTTCCTTTACTTCAATATCTTTCACCTCACTTTCCGCCATTTTGATTTCTTCACCGGCCCCGCAATCCGCGCCAATTTTTCGCGCCATATGTTTTAGAGGCAGGCGGTCGAAAAACTCGTTAAACAGGTTTTCATTCAGCACTAATCTGGGATTAGTAAATCGCGGGATAATTTCGCTTTCAGGAAGTCCTTTTCAACCACGATTAGTTATCCGAGGAATAAGAAAATTTAATCGTGGATTTGACGCTAATCGGAGGATAGATTAATCTGCTTTCCAGGAACCCGCGCCTGGAGATTAGGATTGCGGGTTCCTCTTGTCGCCCGCAATTATCAATACAGAATCTATCAGTAAAACTATTCCTAAATCCAGACACCCGCAATTGTTGCTCCGTAGGCCCATCTTTTGATGTTGCGACGCCTAAATGGACAAAACGTCGCATGCATCCGATCTAAAGAAATAACTGCTTTCAGCAATGCCTGCTACAGAGGTGAGAGGGAGCCACATGCTGATCATGGCAAGCAGAATAAAAGGTTGCCATTCCCGATTAGCAATAATAGAGCCGATTGGGAATAATTCATTTCCAACTTCGCGACCGTAAAGAAGGAAATGAAATACTATATCGAAAGTGCCCATTCCTCCAACAAACATATCAGCCACGGTCAAGTTTATTACCAAGCACATGGCACGAGTGCGAAGAGTACTGTTCTTTACGAAAAGAATAATTGACATAGGGTTCACTGCAATCACAACAACACTTATAGTAAGGAATACAGGATACCATGTGCTGCACTTGGCTGAAGAGATCACCCTGGAGATCATTGTTTTCTTTTAATTCTCTTTTCCCCTCCCTTCAGAAAGAAATGGAATAAAGATTGGTTAGTTGAAAAAAGGAAGTTAGGAGATGAACTAAGAGTGTTGACGTAGACCCCGTAAATGTCCAGAATGGAGATTGCAACCAGCAACCTTTGCGGGTCAATAACCCAATTTTTGATGAACTGTTTTTGTATTTCCGTAGTATGCATACTGTACTTGTAGGACCTTTCTGTATGTACGAACTGATCGACAATATTTGTTACCGTCTTTCTCGATAAATTAAACTGGTGTACTGCTTGGAATGGTTTCGAACCCTCTAACCATTTGTCTACAGTAAATCATTTCACAGGCCTCACACGGTAACCCTTGCCCTGTTTAGTAAAAGGATTCGGGTTCATTATGTTGCAGTTTCCTGTTTTTAAAAAAAGATATGAAGTTATGAAGTTCAGTAGTACCAAAGTTGACAAATACGTCTCAAAGTTTGCAATTTGATTCCCTAAATCGCAATGGTATTGGTTACTTCGTAGTACCCAATTTGCCAACGAACTTTGCAACGTGGTGCAGTAAAGGCATGTGAAATCAACTGTAATTACACCTACATGTCCGTATCGCATTTGCTATGAAGCTTGAGAAATTACTTATCAATCACAGCTTTGTGTCAACCAACATGTCTCCCTAGCATTATATCAAACATTGAAGACCACAAAAATGAAATCTAAAAAACTGTTAGGCTAACAAGTTTCAAAAGGACCAATTGCCATCCTTTTCAATTTTTTTAAGTCTGTCCATCTGTTCCTCATTTTAACACCAAAAGCAATTTTTATTTGTACTCACTCTTGCTCTTTGCTTTGTTACTTAAACCTTCTTTTCATGTTTTGAGCAGTGTTTTTATGTTTTACCGAGATCGGGGGTGGTTTACACTGCTGTAGTTTTGACAAATTTCGTGACACTGCTCCCTTAAGTTGCTAAGTACTAGTTATTGATCAGTGGTTAAAGAACCTTAGATTTGGTACCAGGGCAGCTTACCTCGTCTTGCTATCTGGATTTTCCATCACAGTGTTCAGTCTTGGATGGCCTTAGCACAATCAAACACTCCAAACTTTCAAATTATTCTTGCCCATCACGAGGTTTTTGTCTCACATTCTGCTCAACTGTTTCACAAAAGGGTCGCTTTATGAGAGAAACGATCGATTACTGAAGGCCAATGGGTGACAAATGTACATAACAACCCTTAGATATCTTGTGGTCCAATCGAAAAGCAAAAATATACAAACTCCACGCTCCTAGCACCTACAGAAGCTGGCAAATCTGAAACTGTTGCAAGCACTTTTAAAATGGACGCCACAAAGAACGACAGCAATGAGCATGAGCAAAAGAAACGTCCGCTGACCAGCACTTCGCTCTGTTTTAGGCCCCATTCTCCCCATTCTCTCTTGTTTTCTCAGTCTTAGATCATTTTATTTTTACGCTAGTACTGATTAAGATTATTCTGGCAAATATCAACAGCTGTTGGTATTCTCTGCGATTTTAATCACTTAGAATCGAAAACAGTCGTAACCTCGCGCACTTCACAGTCGTTGCATCAATGCAACGCGCGCGAGTATTAAATGCATGAGAACCGTTTAATGGCCCGATCTCGAGAGTAAATTTACCTTTATTTACCTTGATTGTACGCAAAGGCAAAATTTCTGAAACATTTATCGTGCGGTCTTGGATATGGGTTTTTAAAAAAACGTCACCGGAAACATAACGGAACCAAGAAGGAACGAAAATATGATAACAGAAATGTGGCGGAAACATGATCGTTCGTTTCCGACTCGGAAACCTAACGGGAACGCGTCCCGTCCATGAAAAACTAGATCACCATGTTTCCGCAGGGAGGAAAGGTGACGGATTTAAGCAATTTTACGTTTTCGTCGAGTTTCCTAAATACGGAAACACGTTATTTCGTCTTAAATAATAACACGGGGAAAATCATGTTCAAATAGTAAATTTATTGAATTCTCTTAAACTAGTTAACTTAACTGACTTAGAAACAAGTAACAAATCTAGTGTAAAGCAGAAGTTAAGGTGTACTGAACTTGGCTTCATTGGCTTCTTTTTAAATACTGTTATATTTTATCAATGACCACATACGTATTAAACAGTAAAACATCCTTAATTTTTGCCTTCGTTAAGAACGCGCGCGCGAGCGGTTAATCGAAAGGTGGGAAGGTGAAAAAAGGCGAGTGATACTGGCGTAAGAGCGTGTGAGGCTCCCGCACTTCGTGCGAAAATCTCAAGCCTGCCCTTTGGGCCTTTGTATTACCGATTATGAGGGGAAAACCGACTGTTTTGCAGCTTACATACGAAGTAGTACTTCACAAAGTAAAAAAAGAAAAAAGACACTATAAAAACGTGTATAACAACTAATTCGAAAAATCTAAATGTATAATATTAATAGGCTATCTCTGAGTCACCCCAACCTTCTGTACGTTTTTAAGCGAAATAACTGTGACAAAAATGACTTTTTTTACTCCCATGCAAATGAAACTTATTATCACAAAAAGGATTTGCACTAGGCCTTGCTTGGAAAGTGACGGTTTGTTTGCTTGTTGATAACGCATTTTTTGTCTTGATTAAAAACATTGATTACGAAAAGATAAATTAGCTAAATACATTAAAACCCGCGACTAAGAACCTGCATTGATAGGTTCTCATTTTCTGATGAAAAAATACATTGCATCCAGTCATTCCTTTGGTAAAACCCGCCTACCATGACATTGCAGTTGGAGCTATAAGGCTTCTATGTCTCCAAAGAGGATCCTGAATGTTGACATATCTTACTTGCAAAAGTGCACAGATTTATTTTACGGATTTTTAGTAAAATAAGGTGCTGTTTCAAATTTTAGGCTGTACAGGTTCTTGTATAGAGGAGACCTAACTGGTAAATTTTAGCCTTACATTTTCTTAAAAACCAAGTTCTTAGTCGCGGATTTTACTGTAGTTAATGTGATGTTCAAAACACGCGCTGTGAGTGATCTGAACAGTTTCAAAAACGTTCCCTTAGAATTTTATTTGAATAGGATTCTTAATAATGCATTGAAAAAGGAGAAAGCTGTAAAAATAACAAAGGCTACACTGGTCAAATACTATGCAAATAGATGGAACAACGCAAGTACACAGCCCAAGGGAGGGTGGGAGGGGGGCTACTCAACAAAGTTTTATACGGGGAGGGTCCGCTCAGTGGTCCAACCCTTTACCAGCTTTTATATTCTCTATTTTCCAATTGCCCACAATACACTCTGTTTGCCCACCAAATTCTGCATAAACCATTGTTTTTAAATGCTCCTGGGAGTATTACATTTTCCCAAGAGCATTTTAAGACAATGAGTTATGCAAAATTTGGGGGGCAAACAGAGTGTATTATTGGCAATTGGAAAATAGTCAATACCATTTTTGAGAGAAAATGTACCCCCTACTGGGAAATGATATGCCTTTCACACACCTAATAAACGCTGCATCCCTTTAACTGTTGTAAATGCACTATCCTTTAAATATGAAATACTAGCTAAACTACACTTGAAGCCTGAAAATGGCACCCCGTGTAGTGCATTGTACGGAGCACCCCATCTCCCCCCGGATGCAAAGTTTTTAAAAGCGTCTATTTGCCTTCGCAATAGGGCTCTCCAAATGAAATAAATTTCAGCAGTTTGATGATAATCGTACAGGAGGCAAAAAAATTGCTTGAGGAAAGTGTCATTTCCATTGCACAATTCTTCAAGTTCTTTAAACAATAAGCATGCCTACTGAAAATTAACGAGTTAATATTTCAGCATGTTTTTTTAATTGTTAAAGGAGCTAGTACGAGGATATTGCTGTTTTAGGTCCATCTTTGCTCCCGTAGAGTTATGAAGAAGATATAATAGTAATAATAATAATAATAATAATAATAATAATAATAATAATAATGATAATAATAATAATAATAATAATTTTTTTGGATAGCATTAAAACTTGAAAATGTTGGCTCAACTTTTTCAAGTCAATCCATATTCATCCTTGCCAACCCTTTGCAAAGACAACAGGAAACGTTTTCAACGCTTAAATGGCATGTAATGTAAAAAAGTTAAAACAAAACTGGACCATTGTTTTTCGAAATCAATTGATGTGAAGAGACCTTTTATCTGTTTTAAAAAGATATTAGCAAATAGCGTAAGGTAGCCCCTTTAAATGAGTAACAGCTTCTGTATATGTATTTACAGTCTTTTTAGAGCGATTTTCGTATGGCCTTGAAATGAAAACACGCGAACAAAACAGAACATCAAACGAAAGGAAATAGAGCGATTTGAATGGTTTATCGAACGGATACAAACGGGGATGGCTCTTGGTTGGTTAAGCAAACATTCGGGTGAAATTAAAACCTTCATGCCCGAGAGCTTTCCAGAAATCAATTGATACTTTGCTTTGACGTCATACAGCAACACGATTGGCCAATCGAACAATGTCTTCTGTACGTTAGGGTTTTTTTCTTTAACGGGAGAACGAAGAGTCCATGTTTTGATCTTTGATAAAACAAATAACGAACACTTAGCCGAAAACATTTTTCGCGGTCATAGGAAAATTTCTTTATCCATCTAAAGTTAGTAATAAAACTATGAATTGAACTACTATTTTCAAGAGATTTTGTTTCATGCAACAAAACAGCAATAGTTGACATAGTTGACTGGTCATCATTTGAACTTACAATAAAGTGTTAAACAAGGTAAATTAACGGGCTTGAAGAGGAATGGCAGCATTTTGTCTTTGTCGACGTTTAAATAATATCAGGAGAGCTCTTCTGAACTCTGGCATTCTGCTTGTGTAAATAATGGGATTAACAAGCGAGTTTGTGCGGTATAGAAAAAAAAAAAGAAAATCTCAAGCGTAAATATGTCAGGAAAGAAATCTTATCTGAAACAGAAAAAGAAATCAAAGAATATACAACAAATGGTAACCACAGCAGCAAAGATACAATGGTCATTATGAATAATGCAACAGTCAGTTTTCTTTGTCTATTGGCCACACCATGGGACGGAGGACGAGTTCCACACCAAAGTTTTAAAGCAATGGAGGTGTAAGAAACACAGATAACAATAAGGCAAAGTAAACAATATGACCGCCATAAGTAGAAAGGAAATAGCAATTGCCACTGTTGATGCAAGTTCCCATAGAGACTTATTAACGGATGGGGAATTATTATCAACGCAGTTGAAATCCAGACGCCTGCAATTGTTACCCCGTAGGCCCATTTTTTGATGTTGCGATGCCTGAATGGACGAAACGTCGCATGCATCCGCTCTAAAGAAATTATTGCAATACCTGCTAAAGAGGTGAGAGGGAGCCACGCCTCGGTCATGGAAAGCACAACCATAATAGGTGGCAATTCCTTCCAGGGCCATGATATATTTCCAGCTTCGCAACCGTAGAGGAGGAAATGAAATACTACAAAGAAAGTGGCACTTCCTCCAACAAACATATCAACCACAGTCAAGTTTATAACCAAGTACATGGCACTAGTGCGAAGATTACTGTTCTTTACAAAAAGAATAATTGATAGGAGGTTCACTGCAATCACAGCAACAGCTGTAGTAAAGGACACCGCATACCATGTGCTGCACTCGGCTGAAGAGAACGTTATGGAGCTCATTGTTTTCTTTTAATTCTCTTTTCTCTTCCCTTCAGAAAGAAATCGAATAAAATTTGGTTAGTTGAAAAAAGGAAGTTAATTAGAAGGTGGACTAAGAGGACTGAAGTCGACTCCTTAAATATCAAGAATGGAGGTTGTACATTGACAACAATTCTTCAATTAAATGCTCACCTTAACTTTAATTTCTTGATACTTTTGTTAACGCTGAAATAAATCCCTTGCTTTCACCTGTGGAAAGAAAAAATCAAAAACAGCGGTTATGTGGAGAGTACGATGAGTAGGTTGACTGAAAACTGAGGACAAAATATTATATGTGAATTTTAGTTGTTATTGTTGGCCCTCACTGAACTGCAAGTCACTAAGAAGCAATGGATCACCTGGTAGAAAGTTTATTTCCCTGGGAAGGGGGGAGTACTCAAGAAAGGTTTATACGGGAAGGCTCCGCCCCGAGGTCCAGTCCCTTACCCTTTTTGCATACCATTTCATTATGACAGATAAAGTACCCCTATCACATACCTAGTTTGGAACTTTGCATACATTTTAACTGCTCTTCTGATCCAATGTCCTTTAAACTATGAATAAATCACGAAACAAGAAGGTTTTTTTTTTTTTTTACTTTGTCAGCCATAAAATACATTTGCTAACCCTTGGGGCCTTTTTAACAAACCGAAATGATAGATTTCCTAACCCTTTCATATACTTCAGCTAGTAAATCCCCACTCTTTTATATACCTGAAACTTAAATAAGATATTCCTTTTGGGTGGAGCCTCTCCGTATAGGCTATTATAGGGAGTATTCCCCCCCCCCGGGTACTTTTCAAGAATACTTCCTCCATTAAACTCGAAGTCATTAAAAAAAATATTCACAAAGACACTGTATCGTACCGCGCTCTATTAAAAGAGCCAATGATTGAAGAAACTTCATCTAAGCTTCTTTGGTATACGAAGTCCGATAAAGAAGTTTGCTACGTATACTACAACCCTTCTGCCCACTACAACGAGCAACGATTAACCAAGTTATTAACCGAACGGTAGGCCTGTTTTTCAGATCTCCCATAGTGTAAACAAGATACAATTTCTTTTTTTAATTTTACCAAACCTTTCAGAAAAATTGTCGCTGAGATAAACTTGTCAATATGAACTTCCTTTTTGATGACTCCAGTACGTAGAACGAACAAAATTTTTTATTACAGCCTCTCAGCCTGTGCCGGGAACTAGGTAAGGGATATGCGCGCTTTCATGTTCATGGCGGGTATCGCCATTATTTACGCCCTAACTGTCTCAGGCGAGTGCTACCTGTGCTACCCATTCTTGCTAACAGCTGCTTTCTGTTAGCTTCCTGCAACCGTTTATAGGTTTGTAACCACAATTATTTTTTTTGTGTCAGTTTCCCGTTAAAGGATAGGGACTTTAAAGCAAACGAAACATATATTTTTCAAAACATGTGGTCAACATCCTTTGATGTTTTGTTCCATTGCATATGTTTGGGTTGTTACTTGGTATTTTCTTACTTATCCTTTATTGAATTTTAAACGCTCAACGATCTAGTATTATTCAAAACCTAAAAAGATGAAGATGTTTTTCAAATTTCTAGTTACAAAAGAACACACAAATTAAAAACTGCAGCGTCTTAAAACCTCTTTCTGCTAGGTATGGCGATTAAAACCGGCTGTACATTGTATCTTCTTAAAATCTTCTCTTTTGCAAGGTATGGCGAATTTAAGCTTCTCTTTAAAAGAAAGACAAAATTCAGCGAGGTTTAACTGTGCGGCGGTGACTATTAGCAAGATGACTTCGAGATCATATGAAGAGAGGAATTGTTTTAAAGGCTTATCGTTGTATTTTCTCATAACAACTTAGCGCTTACCTTTCCAACAAATACTGAGCTGCTTGGTTTTCTTGAAGGATATCTTGAAGGAAGCAGAGAGCTGAAAATTTTTTGCTCAAGTTTGCAACGGTTTTATTCCCTAGACTGACGTCAAGAGTTTCTTTGTTCAACGTAAACGTTTTGAATCATAAGGATAAACTTTCAGTGAAAACGTACGGTTCAAATCAAGTTTCGTATGTACTCCCGGTAAATGGTTCCCTTTCCTGAATTTCTCACTCTTTTAACAGCAAGAGTGAACGTGAAGCTTGAGTTAATGTTCTAAACAGTCCTGACAGTTGCAGCTGTAATATAAAGTTTAACCTCGTGGTTAAGCGGCCACCAATTAAGCGACCAGTAATGAAAGTCCCAAAATAGTTGCAGAATTAATGTTCACAAGGCACGTCGGACGAGTTTTCAAAGGGTTGAAATTTACGCGTTTAGGTTTTCTGTTCACACGGAACTACCTTAACCTTACAAAGAAATCAAACGTCTAGCAGTTCAATTCGCGTATGAACGAAGTGTCTGGTCAAATTTCTCTGGCGGTCGAAAATTCGTTCGGTAGAGTGTGGCCTCGTCTGCAGGCATCACTCTCCTGTTTTAATGGAGAGAGAAAGGAGAGTAGCAGTCCCCCACTTTCTTTTCGCCTTTTCTCGTTTGCAGACTCCTCACAGTCAGTGTAACCGAGCAAACCTCTATAAGGTGGGTTTTCGCTGACGCGTGAAATTGACGTAAGTACACACGAATATCTTACGCGCGTAAATAAAATTATAGAGGCGATTTATTGAAGGTCGCACGTAAACGTAAAAGTTAAAGTACGTAAATTAAAAAGCGTCGCCTCTTTTTTATTTAGGCACGTAACTTTTACGCGAGATCGCAACACATTGCAATTACGTGGCAGTGGAAATAAATCTTGGTTGCTCAACTCTTCTTGCATATTAGCTTACTGTGAGTTTTAACCTTGAAATTGCACGCGTTAAAGGAAAACAGTGCTTCGGTTAAAGTTCATACTCCCTCCCTTTTTGAGCGACACAACGATTTATTCGTTTGGACTCTAACACGTATTATCGTATGAACTCGTGTACTGAGTACCTTTTTATGAAACTTTGCAAACTTCATTAAATATTAAAAAGACTCAGATATTATTCGGAATAATTGCTGGTTCCTTTTTTCTTTTGCTCTAGCAAAAGCAAACATTAATTATTAACTGCTCTTTATTTAACAAATACTGACAAGTCTTGACTGTGCTCTGTTCTGTTGCAACCAGCCACGTGATCAAACGCTTTAACAAATGCTAAACATGAGCCATGCCAGAAAGAAATTTTTCTACCTACTTCTTGAGTGCTCCACGTACAGCAGAAAAGAGCACAGTCAAGGCTTCTTTATTTGGTTTATGATAAAGAATCGGTTTGATTCCCCACGATTAATTTCTAATTTCCAAAACACAGCGTGAGAGCTTACGCCAAGCTCAAAAGTCAAGCCAATCAACTTTAGCGGACTAAAGCAGGTGGACCCAGCCTAATATAAGAATCTGTATAGGAAATAAAGAGTTATGGGAGGTATGGGAAATAAAACTCAGATCTTTATTATAATTGTTTACTACTAAAAACAAAATTGCAGCAACCGTTGACGCACCGTGTCAGTGAAACGGACAATTGGCAAGGTTATTACGGCTTTCAATAACACGCCAAGCCCAAAAGTCAAGTCAATCATAGACCATAGCAGGTGGACCCAGCCTAATAAAAGAATCTGTATAGGAAATAAAGAGTTTGTGTGGGAAATAAAACTCAGATTAGAAAAATGAATAAAAGCGGTAATCAATAAAATGTAAATACAGCTGTAAATAATGTCTCCTGGTGTCATTGTCTTTCTTTTTATGAAGTTTCAGCTCCATTTGAATACTTTTTTTTTTTTTTCATTTATATGAGGCTAAGTTTTATTTCACACGTCATTCACACGTACGCAATTTTCATTGGCGACTACGCAGGGGAGTATCGGGGGGTGAGTACCCTCAAAATGCACTAGTTAGATTTAAAACTTGTATTAGAATGTTTAAAATGGTTGATTACGCTGAATTTGTAAGGTCATGCGTTTACTGGTTCGAAAATAGCATCTAATGGCTGGACGAAACAGTCGAGAGAGAAAGAAATTCGAGAAGAATTTTCAAACTTTTACTTAACACTTGTGTTGTTAAAACAAATCGGGGAAGAGAAGACGAATTAAAAAGCTGCTTTTATTTAAATTTGAAGGAGACATTTTGGATAAATAAAGAACAATTTTGCCCGCCTGAAGGGGGGAGGACAAATGGCCAAAAGAAGCTCGAAAGCAGTAGCTACAGTATGAAATTGCTTGGCCAGATGATCTTCCCATACAGGCTTGAGATGTTTTCTTTAGTAAGCATTTTCGTCAATATATTTTGTTTTGTCAGCTGAATAGATAAGGAAAAACTGCCACCGTGTGATGACCACACTTAATTTCCGATGCTGATGTTTTCTTTTTTTAGGCTAGATATAGCCTACCGCGCGTCCGAGTGAATCAAGAAGTTGTGGATTTCGTGTCGCATATCAGTAGTCCAGACTTTCATAGCGCGTTTGTTACCGCCATTGAAAATTTTAAAGCAATGGAGGTGTAAGAAACACAGATAACAAAAAGGCAAAGGCAACAATATGATAACCCGAAGTATAAAGGAAATACCAATTGCCACTGTCGATGCAAGTTCCCATAGAGACTTATTAACGGATAGGGAATTAATGTCATCGCAGTTAAAATCCAGACGCCCACAATTATTACCCCGTAGGCTCATTTTTTGATGTTGCGATGCCTGAATGGACGAAACGTCGCATGCATCCGCTCTAAAGAAATTACTGCGATGCCTGCTACAGAGGTGAGAGGGAGCCACGCCTCCATCATTGCAAGCACAAACAAAACTGGTGACCATTTCGGCCACAACAAATATATTTTTTCAGCTTCGCAACCGTAGAGGAGGACAAGTAATACTATAGCGAAAGTGGAACTTCCTCCAACAAACATATCAACCACGGTCAAGTTTATGACCAAGTACATGGCACGAGTGCGAAGATTACTGTTCTTTACAAAAAGGATAATTGATAGGAGGTTCACTGCAACTACAGCAACAGTTATTGTAAGGGATACAGCATACCCTGTGCTGCAGTCGGCTGAAGAGATCCTCCTGAAGCTCATTGTTTTCTTTTTAATTCTCTTTTCTCTTCCTTTCAGGAAGAAATCGAATAAAGTTTGGTTAGTTGAAAAAGGAAAGTTAGGAGGTGAACCTTGGAGGTGAACTATATAAGAGGGTGGACGTCGGCTCCTTAAATATCAAGAATGGAGATTGTACACTAACAAAAATTCTTCGATAGAGTGCTTACCTTAACTTCAATTTCTTGATACTTTTGTTAACGCTGAAATAAACCCCTTGCCTTCACCTGGTGGGGAGAGTACGTTGAGTTGCTTGACTGGAAACTGAGGGCAAAAAATATATGTGAATTTGAGCTGTTATTGTTGGCGCTCATTGAACTGCAAGTCACTAAGAAGTAATTGATCACCTGGTAGAACGTTTTTTGTCACTGGAAAAGGGGGAGGACTCAAGAAAGGTTTATAAAGGACGTAGGTCCAAGGCCTTTTCCCTTTTGTGTACCAATTATGACAGAAACGATAGCCGTATCATATATCAGTTTGGAACTTTGTATACATTTTAACTGCTGTTCTGATCCACCGTCCTTCAAACTATGAATAAATCACAAAACTAGAACGTTTTTCATTTGTTAGCCCTTCGGGCCTTTTTACAGACCGAAATGATAGATTTTCCAACTTTGTCATATACTTCAGCTAGTAAATCCCCACTCTTTTATATGCATGAAGCCCAAATAAGGCATTCCTTTTGGGCGGAGCCTCCCCGTATAGGCTACTGTAGGGATTATTCCCCCCGGGTACGTTTCTAGAATATTTCCTCCATTAAACTCGAATAAGTCATTTTAAAATATTCACAAAGAGCCTATATCGTATCGCACAGTAATTGTGCCAATATAAGTCGATCAACTTCCAAGTTATTGTACCTCGAGAATATATTATTTGAATGAATATTAAAAGAGCCAATGATGGAAGAAACTTAATCTAAGCGTATTTGGTATACGAAGTCCGATAAAGAAGTTCGCTGCTACAACCCTTCTGCCCATTGCACGGATTAACCAAGGTATTAACCGAACGGTAGGCCATAGTAGCTCATAGTGTAAACAAGATACAATTTTTTATCATTTTTTTAAAATTTACCAAACCTTTTAGAAAAATTGTCGCTGAGATAAACTCGTTGTCAATATGAACTTCTTTTGTAATGACTCCAGTAGAACGAACAAAATCTTTTATTACAGCCTCTCAGCCTGTGCCGGGAACTAGGTAAGGGATGTGCGCGCTTTCCTGTTCATCGCGGGTATCGCCATTATTTACGCCCTAACTGTCTCAGGCGAGTGCTACCCATTCTTGCAAACAGCTGCCTTCTTTTAGCTTCCTGTAACCGTTTATAGCTTTGTAACCACAATTATTTTTTTTATGTCAGTTTCCCGTTAAAGGATAGGGATTTTGAAGCAAACGAAACATATATCTTTCAAAACGTGTGGTCAACATCCTTTGATGTTTTGTTCCATTGCATATGTTTGGGTTGTTACTTGGTATTTTCTTACTTATCCTTTATTGAATTTTTAAACGCTCAACGATCTAGTATTATTCAGAATCTTAAAAGATGAATATATTTTTCAAATTTCTAGTTACAAAAGAACACACAAAATAAAATTTTGAACTGCTAAGCGTCTTAAAACCTCTTTCTGCAAGGTATGGCGATTAAAACCGGCTGTACATTGCATCTTCTTAAAATCTTCTCTTTTGCAAGGTATGGCGAATTCAAGCTTCTCTTTAAAAGAAGGACAAAATTCAGCGAGGTTTAACTGTGCGGCGGTAACTATTAGCAAGATGACTTCGTAATCATGCGAGGAGAGGAATTGTTTTAAAGGCTTATCGTTGTTTTTTTCTCACAACAACTTAGCGCTTACCTTTCCAACAAATACTGACTAGGGAGCTGCTTGGTTGTATTGAAGGATATCTTAAAGGAAGCAGAGAGCTGAAAATTTTTTGCTCATGTTCGCAACGGATTCATTGCCTGGACTGACGTCAAGGGTTTCTTTGTTCAACGTAAACGTTTTGAATCATAAGGATAAACTTTCCGTGAAAACGGTTCAAATCAAGTTTCGTATCTACTCCCAATAATTAAAATGGTGTCCTTTCTTCAATTTCGCACCCTTTTAATAGCAGGAGTCCACGTGACGCTTGAGTTAATGTTCTAAACAGTTCTGACAGTTGCAGCTGTAATAGTCTATTAATAAGCCCTATATTTTTTTAGTTAAGTTTAACGTCATGATTAAGTGGCCAGCAATTAAGCAGCCAGTAATGAAAGTCCCAAAATAATTGTAGAATTATGTTCACAACGTGCGTCGGACGATTTTTCGACCAGTTGAAATTTACGCGTTTAGGTTTTCTGTTCACACGGAACTACCTTAACCGTACAAAGAAATCAGACGTCTAGTAGTTCAAAGTCCCGTTTGAACGAAATGTCCGGTCAACTTTTTCAGGCGCTCGAAAATTCGTCCGGTAGAGTGTGGCCTCGATCCTCTGCAGGCATTACACTCCACTATTTATGGGGAGAGAAAGGGGAGTAGCAATCCCTCGCTTTCTTTCCTTCTTTTCTCGTTCGCAGACTTCTTACAGTCAGAGTAACCAAGCAAACCTAAAGTACATAGGGTGCGTTTCCGCTGACGCGTAAAATTGAAATAAGTACACACGTATATTTTGCGCGCGTAAATAAAATAGAGGCAATGTATTGGACGGATCGCGCGTAAACGTAAAAGTTAATTAAAGTAAACTAAAAAGAGTCGCCTCTTTTATCGGGAGAAAATTGGCTATTGTTTTTGCGACATCTAATATTATTACAGTCGGTGAAAGCTTCTTGGTCTGTAATATCGCTTAGGCATAGGTCGCACTTGGGAAAAGTTTTCATCTTTGCCGGCTAAAAAACCACGAAAATTCGAAACCGCAACCGGAAAAGAAAACTTTTAGTCAAATCGAGGAGGGTCGCACTAGTATTTACTAGTGGGAGTTAATTGTCAGGGGCACCCAACGAGAGTATAGTCCAAAACCACTTAAACATAGCATTGTTGAACGTATTTTAGTATTTAAACGGTAGATATAGGCATATTTTTATCCCCTAAAAATTTTCATCTGTTCGGATTTCCTAGCTGAAAGCCTAGTGATCCGAAAATTATAGGGATCAAAACTTACCTTTTCGAAAATTTCAGCCAGAAAAAAGGCTCCCGAAAATTCTAGGTGACCTTTTTAGGGTAAAAATCCGTTTAAACTAGGCAATTATACCATTTTTTTGATGTTCGAAAATCCTAGGAGAGGCAGGCAAGCAAGAAATTTTACAACAAATGTTCCGAAAATTCTAGATCTAAAATCGCCTTCCGAACAGATATTCTTCCGAAAATTGTCGTTGGGTGCCCCTGAATTGTCGTTGTTTTGACACATTGAGAACTAAAGTAGGCCAGATACCAGAGAACATTATCTCTTCGTCGTCCGATCATTTGGCGTAGGATCGTTTTCCTCCTTTCCCAGTTTCAGGAGGGTGGGAGAAATAAAGAAAATAAAGTGCTTGGCTGCAAAAACTGCATTTAGCTCGGAGAATAACAAACCTGTGACGGTGCCTGGGTAGACTATAATTGGCTCGCCTGTAGAGAGTTCCCGTAAAAACGTTGAAATAGCGAAGGATTACAAGCTTATGAATTGCTCGCCCGTAGAAAGTTTTCGCAAAAACGTTAAAATGGCGAAAGGTAGTGGTAGCCTCGTCCGTCCACAACGAAAACGCGAAGGCCAGAAAATTTCAACGATTGATTCAAATTGATCGTGTTTCAAATTGGTCACGTTTCGCTGACAAGTGCTGACACTTACCGCCGTGATTTCTATTGTTTAGCTCGAGTTTTCCAAAATCTGCCTGCCCCACCCATGCAATACGGCGTCTTTGATGTTTTTCGCGATTTTCAAAGTTTTTTCCAACTTGAAAACTTGGGGTCGCACTTGGCAATGTGTCCCGATGACAGATTTTTACCGCAAGGTAAACAAATTCTCCCAGAAATTTGCCAAGTGCGACCCATGCCTTATTGTTATTCTAAAATGCTGAACAGGAGTCTTTTTCATTGATTACCATGAACGCGCGGCAATACTCTTCATCGTGAAGTAGGCGGGTTAAACTAACGATAGCCAAATCTCTCTGTTGTTTTCCCGTTTGTGAGGCCAGATCACACCTTTACGCGTTCTAAGTACTCCTTAACTAACTGTTAAGTGTTTTAGAGCGCTATTTTACGGATCCGGTCCGGGTCAGCGAACAGATAACTGACTTAAAGATGTGTTGAAAATTGTAGTTTCGATTCCTCGCATGAGAGTTTTGACGGAGCTCTGACTGATTACTTTAAGAGTAAGACGGCACGTAAATTTACGTGCGTTCGCAAGTAGATTGAAGTTACGTGGCAGTGGAAAGCAATCCTAAAGGTTGTTCAACTGTTCCTGCATATTAGCTTACTGTGAATTTTTAACCTTGAATTTGACAAGTATTATCATATGAACTCGTGTACTGAGTATACCTTTTTATGAAATTTTGAAAACTTCATTTAAATGCTAAAAAGACTCAAATATTTTTCGGAATAATTGCTGATTTCTTTTTTCTTTTGTTCTAGCAAAGCAAATATAAATTATTAACTGCTCTTTATTTAACAAATAGTGAGAAGTCTTGACTGTGCTTTGTTCTGTTGCACATGCCGCGCGATCAATTTAAGAATTTGTTCATGCTTAGCGTGCGTATATCGAGTTATGGATGCACGCGGGAAGTTTAGAGAGCACGAAAGATGCGTAAGAGTTGCACGAGGCGATAGCCGAGTGCAACTCTAGCTTCTTGAGTGCTCTCCAACCTTCCCAAGTGCTCCCATAACTCGATATACGCACAGCTAAAAGCATGAGCAAATTCTTTTATAACATAGCTGACAAAAATGCTTGCTTTTTGATTAACTACAAAATTCTCGTAACGCGCTACATAATAACAAACGCTTCTATTGGCTGATTACGAACACACCACAATCATCTAGTTTTAATGAAAATATTCTTTCTGTAGCTTTTCTGTAAAACTGAGCGAGAAAATTTGCTTCTTTATTCGTTAACGATCAATGGAAACTAAGCAGAAACAAAGGTAAAAGAGTCTTAAATTTCTCCTAAAGTTAAAATACTTAACATGTTCGTAAGAAGTCGTGGAGTATGGTTTGGATTTGCTGAAAAGATGTTTACGTTTTGCTCGGCGAAATCCAGAAAACATGTTTTTAGCGAAGACGACTGTCATCCTTCTTTAAACTCATATTCATTTACAAACATTGGCTGGTCATTACGGCTTCTTGAGAAGACCTGGCAGCAGTTGTTTTTGTGAGTAATAAATTTATGTCTTCTTGTGTAATTTGTGTTGTTATTGCGAGAGAAATCAGTCGGATTGTCCGGAGATAACAAAAGTGCATAACAAATTTAAAAACAACAATGAAAACGGAAATTTAACCTCTTAATGTTGCTGATGACCAGTTGGTGTCTGTTCTGTTCCCAGTGAATGTCTTTCGGCCAAAGTTTGCTGCAGCTGGTCTTCCGACAAATTTGCGAAACGCGCAACATGCGAGTTTTGTTAATTCGGCTCTATTTTTGCTGCTTGTTGGATCAGGACCTAAAAGGTCAATGCCGATAGAAAAATTGGGCAGTTCTTCGCTGGTTTCTTCCATATTTTAAAGAGAAGGAAAACTGCACTGCAGCTTAAAAGACGACAACTCTGCAGCCAGGTAAAACAAAATACTTACGTCATCTTATTTACGCACGGGCGTGCTTAAATAAAGATTTTGTTCATAGCGGCTCAATATGACTTATATAGGGCAAGCACGCGCGCTATGTTATAATTTTCCTTTTTAAGCGACACAACGACTTATTCATCCAGGCTACAATTGTTATGATATTAACGTGTATAATGAGTATAGTCTTATACAACTCGCAAACTGCATTTAAATAGTAACAAAACCCGCATATTATTTAAATAATTGCAGCTTCCTTCTGTTTTTCGTTCTAGTAAAAAGAAATATAAATTATAAACTGCAAACTACTTTTTAATTAACAAATAAAGCGTCCCTTGACTGTGCTCTGTTCTGTTGTAACTGAGTCACGCCGAAAGCGGCTAGAATACGAAAGAATGGTTTTAAAGTGCGCGCGCTAATGGGACCAAGCCTACGACAGACCCATCAAGTCATTTAAACTTTTCGATGCATTAGGACCGTATGATTAGAAAGATAACTACTTTTGTCTCAATTAAGGAGTTTCACACGTCATAGCACTTAAGCATTTATCCATGAGATGAGGAAATTTAGTTTGAAACATCCTGTTTCGGTTTTGTTCCGCATCAAAAATGGTGGTCGCTTCTTGTTCAGCCTTGTGTGTATCATTGTGCACTTATAAGTTTGGATTATGCAACGTAGTGTAAACTAAGGCAAAAAATACTGGTCAGCCCTGTAGGATAACACGTGACCTATAGATGAACCTCCATATGCGATCACCTCCCATAAGCGACCACCAATCCAAAACGTCAAATTTTTTCCTCTCAAAGCCTTATAGTTCAGTTTGTTTGAAATTTTCGTTCCTTTGTGGTTCGATGCTCATTACTACGAACTGTTCAATGTCTGATATTGGGTAGTCTGTGGTTAAAGTGAAGCACAATTTTAACTGAGTCTTTTTAACATGTTTAAAACCGTTGAAAGTGAACGCTGGAGGTGATCATGAAGACTTTTTTTTTTTTTTTATCTCAGTTCGAGCTCAGAGATTGAAGAGAAAGGTTCCAGAAATGTTATATAGATACTGGTGTATTCTTTCCAACTAGCATTTTTAATCTTTTGATCAAGTAAGAGGGGGTCCTGAGTCAACAGGCTGTTGAAATTAAGGCAAAAGAAAAATGACTGTATTTAACTTAGAGGATTAGAATTTTCCTCGGTAATAATAAAGGCCCACTTCCATCTTTCCTTCATGGAAATAATGAAAGAAAATGGTTAGGCTAGATTAAGACTGATATATGCATTGAAAACAATTCTCTTAATCCCATTCCAGCGCTTTTTCCCTTCAAACACAGTAAGCAAATAATATGCAGATTTAGCCAACGCCTAAAGCGAAGTTCTCGAGGATTCTTTTAAGAAACGTCTTTTTGAAATAATTCAGCATTCGCTATATTAACAAGCGAGAAGTAAAGTGGAAAAATGGACCCCAGCCTACGATCAATTGAAAACCGATAACTGGCCAGCGGAGAACTTTAATTTCAATTAAGGTTACGTTGTTGCTGGGCTTCGATCCGAGGAAGTGTTGGCATTGCTAGCGGAAGAGACTGTTCCCTCAGCGAACTGCAGTGATCCTACGAAACACGAGTCAGAGTACCAGTGAGGGTCTCGGTCAATAAACTTAACCTCATCCCAAAGAGGATAATGTCCGGTATTATTGGCGTGTTCAGAAACGGCTGAGAGTTGAGTTCGTCATGGCGTATATCCCTTTCATAATCGTAAGACAAACGATAAAAACGAACCCTTTATACACCACACAACGATGAATAATATCTTTCATGACAGTAAAGGAGTAACAGTCTCAGAATTGACAAAAAATTACGGGCTTTTGAGAGTTACCAGACAAGTTTGCCATACTACAGTGTAAGTGTCTTATTCCCATTTCGTAATATTCTCTCCTTTTCCAGTGACCTAAGCTATTATTAAAAAGTCATGATCACGCAAAACACCACTGGTAAAACCATGTTTAAATAGTATGTTTATTGAATACTCTAAATTGGTTTACTTTACTGACACAGACATTTTAGAAAGTCTAGCAACAGTTAACAAGCCCTATAAAGTAGATGTTAAGGTATACAAAACAACATGATCTTGCCTTCATTATACATACTCTCTTATATTTTATCAATGGCCACATACTTATTAGACGGCAAAACAGCTCGTATTTTTGCCGAGGTTAAGAACGCGCGCGTGAGCGGTCAAACCAAAAGTTCGGAGCGAGAGGGTGAAAACGGAGAGTGAGATTGTGCCTAAGGGCGTGTGAGGCTCGCGCGCTTTTCGCGAAAATCTCACTCCGGCCCTTCGCGTCTTTGCAAAACAAATTATGAAAAAAAAAACCCGACTGTTTTCCAGTCTACATTCATAGTAGTGCTTCAGAAAGTAGAAAAAAAAAGACGTAATTTACACTGAAACCGTGTATAACAACAAGTGAGTTTGATAACAAGTAATTCTGAATGTAAATGTACAAGATTAATTGGCTATTTCCGAGTTGCTTCAAGCCTCCGTTTCAAAGCGAAATGATTTGGATAAAATGATTTGTTGTTCTCATGCAAGTTAAACTCGTGATCGAAAAAAGGAGTTTAAACTTCGCCTTGCTTGCTTGAAAATTGAAAGTTTTTGGAACTCGGAAATTCCCTGTTTAAGAAGCATACTTTATACTGATTAAAAATGCCAAAAAAAAGATTAGCTGAATAGTGGATTTAATGTTTAAAACACTTGCTGTAAGTGATTTAAACAGCTTCAAAAACGTGCCCGGACTTTTTCATCTCAATAGAATTGCTAGATAATACATAAAAAGATGGCAAACAAAAGCAGTCAAAAGTAAGCCGACACGACAAGTTGTCCGGCAAAGTATAAACACCTAATGTATCCAATGCGTGACTTTCTACTTTAGAGATCGGCGTGACGCAGTTTTGCTCCGTCATGGAAATCGTGTCGAAATCACCGTTCATGTGTGTGAACAGAATCCTTATCCGGTATGATTTTCGTGGCGGCACAAAAGCTATCCAGTATAGTTTGACCATAGCTAGCCTAATATGTACAACCTCTCCATCATTGCTGGAACTTCATTTGTACATACCACAGCAATTACGTAGCTCAAAGATGCCAAACTTGTGGCCACGTACAACGACCACAAAAAAAGAAGAAAATGTCTTAAGTAATTAAAGTTAAGAATTAAACTTAACAAAACTTATTTTGTCTCTTCTTCCTTATTTGAAGGGTCATTTCTCCCACCTCCCTCTTGTTTTTGACTTGTCATCATTATGAACTTACAATTAAGTGTTACCAAGAGAGAATAAAAGGACAAAGAACGCCCAGTCACGCCCTTGATTGGTACCAAGTCCTATTATGGCTCTTGTTGGCACATGTGACTTTCTCCGAAGAATTTTTAGTCCAATTAAACGCTTGAAATTAATCAGAATTTGGTGTCCGAAAAGGTCCGCAAATGTTTATTCAGTGTTTTTAAGAGGCAATTCGACAGTCGCAATAAAAATCTTCTGCATTGTTTCCTTTGAGGCAATCGTGCGGGGGACCATGTTGATGGTTTTAAACAATGGAAAAAATGTGCGGACGTGCCAGGAATTCCCTTTTGGTGCTAACGGGCATGAAGAGGAATAGCAACATTTTGTCTTTGTCGACGTTTAAATAATATCAGGAGAGCTTTTCTGAACTCTGGAATCCTGATTATGTAAATAATGGGATTAACAAGCGAGTTTGTGTGGCGTAGAAGAGTAAAAGATAATCTCAAGCGTAAATATGTCAGGAAAGAAAACCTAGTATCTAGAACAGAAAAAGGAACAAAATTATATACAACATATGGTAACCACAGCAGCAAAGATATAATGGTCATTATGAATAATGTCACAGTCAGTTTTCTTTGTCTATTGGCCGCACCATGGGACGGAGGACGGGTTCCACACCAAAATTTTAAAGCAATGGAGGTGTAAGAAATAAAGATAACAAAAAGGCAAAGGCAACGATATGACAGCCATAAGTACGAGTGCAAGTTTCCATCCAGACGTGTTAACGGAAAGGGAATTAACATTGCGGTTAAAATCCAGACGCCACCTATTGCCACCCCGTAGGCCCATTTTTTGATGTTGCGATGCCTGAATGGACGAAACGTCGCATGCATCCGATCTAAAGAAATTACTGCAATGCCTGCCACAGAGGTGAGAGAAAGCCAGATGTCGATCATGAGAAGCACAAGAAAAGGTTGCCATTCCTGCGCAGCAAGAAACTGTTTAGAGTGGAATATGAATTTATTTCCAACTTCACAACCGTAGAGGAGGAAATGAAATACTATAGCGAAAGTGGCTACTCCTCCTACAAACATATCAACCACGGTCAAGTTTATAACCAAGTACATGGCACGAGTGCGAAGATTACTGTTCTTTATAAAAAGAATAATTGATAGGAGGTTCACTGAGACCACAGCAACAGTTATAGTAAGGGATACAGCATACCATGCGCTGCACTCGGCTGAAGAGATCCTCCTGGAGAACATTGTTTTCTTTTAATTCTCTTTTCTCCTCCCTTCAAAAAGAAATCGAATAAAGTTTGGTTAGTTGAAAAAGGAAAGTTAGAAGGTGAACTAAAGAGGGTTGACGTCGACTTCTTAAATGCCAAGAATGGAGATTGTAAATTAACAAAAATTATTCGATAGAGAGCTCACCTTAACTTTAATTTCTTGATACTTTTTTAACGCTGAAATGAATCCCTTCCTTTCACCTGTGGAAAGAAAAAAATCAAAGGCAGCGGTTGAGGGGACAGTGCGTTGAGTTGCTTGACCGGAAACAGAGGGCAAAAAAGTATAAGAGAATTTTATAGCTGTTATTGTTGGCGCTCATTGAACTGCGAGTCACTAGGAAGTAATTGATCGCCTGGTAGAGAGTTTTTTTGTCATTGGGGAGGGGAGCACTCAAGAACGGTTTATAGGGAAGTAGATCCAAGGCCTTTTCCCTTTTGTATACCATTTAATTATGACAGAAAAGGTACCCGTATCACATACCTAGTTTGGAACTTTGCAAAACTTTTAACTGCTGTTCTGATCCAATGTCTTTTAAACTAGGAATAAATCACAAAACAAGAACGTTTATTTTTTTTTGTTTCATAGCCATAAAATAGATTTGTTAGCCCTTCGGGCTCGATTTCCCTACTTTTTCATATACTTTAGCTAGTAAATGCCCACTCTTTTATATACATGAAGCCCAAATAAGGCACTTCTTTTGAGCGGAGCCTCCGCGTATAGGCTATTGTGGGGAGTACTTCCCCCCCGGGTAGGTTTCAAGAATATTTCCTACGTTAAACTTGAATAAATCATTAAATACGCACAAAGAGACTGTATCGTATCGCACACTAATTGTGCCAATAAAAGTCAATCAACTTTGAAGTTAGCGTAGCTCAAAAATATCTTTGAATGAATAAGCCAGTGATGGAAGAAACTTCTTCTAAGCTTCTTTGGTATACGAAGTCCGATAAAGAATTCGCTACTACAACCCGGTCTGCCCATTGCAACGATTAACCAAGTTATTAACCGAACGGTAGGCCTGTTTTTCAGACCTCCCATAATGTAAACAAGAAAATTTGTCGCTGAGATAAACTTGTTGTCAATATGAACTTCCTTTTTAATGACTCCAGTACGTAGAACGAACAAAATATTTCATTGCAGCCTCTCAGCCCGTGCAGGGAACTAGGTAAGGGATGTGCGCGCTTTCCTGTTGATCGCGGGTATCGCCATTATTTACGCCCTAACTGTCTCAGGTGAGTGCTACCTCTGCTACCTATTCTTGCTAACAGCTGCTTTCCGTACGCTTCCTATAACCGTTTATAGGTTTTTAACCATAATTATTTTTTTATATCAGTTTTAAGGGTGGGGGTTTTGAAGCAAACAAAACATATATTCTTCAAAACATGTGGTCAACATCCTTTAATTGTTGTTTTGTTCCATTGCAAATGTTTGGGTTGTTACTTGGTATCTTCTTACTTATCCTTTGTTGAACTGTTAAACCCTCAACGATCTAGAATTATTCAGAACGTAAAAAGATGAAGATATTTTTGAAATTTCTAGTTACAAAAGAACATAGAAAATTAAACCGGCTGTATCTTCTTAACTCTTCCTTTTTGCAAGATATCAATGTAAGCTTCTCTTTAAAAGAAAGACAAAATTCAGCAAGGCTTAACTGTGCGGTGGTGACTATTGGCAAGATGACTTCGCGATCATGCGAGGAGAGGAATTGTTTTAAAGGCTTAACGTTGTTTTTTCTCACAACAACTTCTAACATAGCGCTTACCTTCCCAACAAATACTGAGCTGGTTGGTTGCCTTGAAGGAAGCTGAAATTTTTTTGCTCAAATTGGCGACGGATTTTTTCCCTAGATTGACGTCTGGGGTTTCTTTGTTCAACGTAAACGTTTTGAGTCATAATTTATAAGGATAAACCTTCAGTGAAAACGGTTCAAATCAAGTTTCGTATGTACTCCCGGTAAATGGTTCCCTTTCCTTAATTTCTCACCCTTTTAAGACCAAGAGTGAACGTGACACTTTGGTTAATGTTCTAAATAGTTCTGACAGTTGCAGCTGCAATAGTCTACTAATTAGCCCTATATTTTTTGGAGTTAAGTATAACCTCATGATTAAAGTCCAAAATATTTGTAGAATTATGTTCACAAGGCACTGCGCAAGACAATTTTTCGACCGGTTGAAGTTTATGCGTTAAGGTTTTCTGTTCACACGGAACTACCTTAACCGTACAAAGAAATCAGACGTCTAGAAGTTCAAAGTCCCTTATGAACAAAGTGTCCGGTCAAATTTTTCAGGGGGTGGAAAATTCGTCCGGTACTGTGAGATCTCCTCTGCAAGTATCACCCTCCTGTTTTAATGGGGAGAGAAAGGGGAGTAACACGTACAGTCCCCCACTTTCTTTTCTCCTTTTCTCGTTCGCAGACTGACCTCACGGTCAATGCAACCAAGCAAACCTCTATAAGGTGGGTTTCCGCTGACACGTAAACAGGGCCGAAACTAGATTTTTTGTAACGGGGCGCATTATCTCGAGCGCCGAGGGCACGCGCCTTGTAGTGGGGTCTCGGGGTGTCCTCCCCCAGAAAATGTTCAAGTTTGGAGGCTCCGAAACGCTATTTTTAGCACTTGTCATGAGATATGTCTCCGAAAAATCGACCTCGAACCTGAAAATGGCAAACAAATCAAAATAACTGAGTCTGAAGAAAACAACTCCATCCACAGACTTGATGAGTCTGGTTCAACAGGTCCAGGGGGGCAGCTGCCCCCCTTGGCCTTCCCGCTAGCTACGGCTCTTGTAAAATTGACGCATGGATAATAGGAAGACTGGTTCCAACATAGTGGAAAAATGTGACGTCACATTATCGAGAGCCATTCAACCTCTTACATTCGATGTTTTGCGCGTCTTACTTTTCATCAGATATTTCATATCTCTGCCTTCGACTATACAAATTGCCCATGTTTTGAAGTAAAGGATGAAGAGGACTTGCTCTCGGAGAAAACAGATGGTACAAAACCGGTAGAGGCAAAAGACAGAGTAACTGATTATAAAACTTGTGAGAGCGAAGAATGACTCCAGCGCTCGATAATTTTATGCACCAAACGGGAAGCCTAACTACATAAAAACTATACGAAAACTTACATGTATACAGTTACAAAACACCTATAAAAAAAGGCACAGCCTAATTTTCTACAAACCTCAGGAAAACCGAAAACTCTTTTTATCACGGTTTTGACAATCAGTTGCTTTCTGCTTTTATCGACAAGCTCAGCGAGTGTCAAATTTTATAAGTTAATAACACTTGACAAAATGATTTTATTAGCAGGTAGAAGTACTCAGCTCAAATTAAATAAGCGTTTAATTTCCCCTTCAATTTCATTTACGGACAACCAAATGTGTTAGCCTATCATTTTAGCATTAAATTTGACCAACATTTTGTGGAGCGATTTCTACGGTCAAGATTGCCTTCAAACTTGCAGACATGAAACTAGAGAGCTCTGAGGCTTATTTGCTGAAGTTAGGGAAAAATCTGTCGTGGGATTTCGAAGTTATTTTCATTTTTCGTAAAAATGATGTTTCAAATATATGTCGATATCTCAAACGTTTTTATACTTATAAGAAAATAAATAAAATTTTCTTAAAGTTTTATTATTATTTATTAAGGATGCAAAAAATCGTAGAAATCGGTTGAATCTTTCATTCTGAAAAACGCCAATCAAAAACATAACCAACACGCATATATATAGGAACGGGCCACCGAATCTATTTATATGCGTGCTAGTTATGTTTTTGAATCGCCTTTTTCGGCAGGAAACGTTTAACCGATTTCTATGATTTTTGGCATCCTTAATAAACAATGGTCGAACTTAAGGAAAATGTTATCTATCTTCTTGCAGGTATAAAAAAAGTTTGAAATGTCGGCACATGTTAAAAACCGCTTTCTTACAAAAAATGTCAATAACTTCGAAACCCTAAGATAGATTTTTCTCTAACTTCAGCAAATAAGCCTCAGAGCTCTCTAGTTTTATATCTGCAAGTTTTGAAGTCAATCGTGACCGTAGAACTCGCTGCACAATTAGCTGGTCTAATTCAACCTTAAAATGCGACGCTAACACGTTTGTGAAAGTTGACGCACAAATAGAGGAAAACTGCCGGCCGACGGACCATCTCCTATCTGAAAGGATATTCTTGCCCAAAGCGATCAGTCGCAAGAAACTGAGTAGTCAAAAACCTGCGGCAAATACAATTTGCAATACAAGAAGAACAACTTTATGCTGAATGCGGGGCAAGAGTAAAGAACATCTATTTATCAAAGTTACTGTGTATTTGCCTTTCTCTTTTCGAAAAAATCTTAACAAAGAAAGATATAGCATCTACGGAAATCTCCTACCAGTTTTTAGCACCGAAGGTTTCCGTCTTGAGGTGAAATATACCCACCAACTCCAGTACTTCAACCGATCCATTTTCAGCTGCAACGAAAACCCTTAGGTAATTTATTCAAACTTGTTTGATTTGCCATCCCATTCGCAGGGAAGTTTGCCATTGGGGATAATGAAAAGAATAAGATGATTATTAAATTTTCTTTATCTTTATCCCCAAGTGGCAAACTTCCCGTGCGAATCTGATGTCAGGTCTAAAAAGCTTGAATAAATTATCAAGTACGAGGGCGTTCAGTGCAGCTGAAAAATGGACGGTTAGAAGTACTGGAATTGGTGGCTTTATTTCTCCTCAAAACGGAAACCTGAGACGCTAAAAACTTTTGAGAGTTTTTCGTAGATGCTATATTTTGCCTTGTTAAGATAGGTTTCGAAAAGAGAGGGACAAATACAAAAAAAGTTTAATGAATGGAAGTTTTTTAATCCTGCCCCGCATTCAGTATAAAGTTATTCTTCTTGTATTGCGAACTGTATGCGCCGTAGGTTTCTGATTACTCCGTTTCTTGCAACTGAAGCTTTGGGCAAGAATAGTTTTCCCCTATTTGTGCGTCAACTTTCTCGAATATGTTAGAGTTGCATTTTAAAGGCCCATGTTCACCCTAGATGCATTGCGCGCCCTGTACTCCAGAAAAAACATTTCGCGTAGTTGAAAATCTCTGCCTTTAGTGTGTAAAGTCAATCTTTGTTAATCTTCCTACAGTTCGCTAAATCTGGTTTAAAAGAAAGTCTCAACAAGTTCTTTTGGTATTTTTCTTTACATCTTTTTGGATATTTTGGAATGGTATCGAGCCTTTTTGTTTCTGTGAGTGTTTGTTTCACTGCAGCACTTTCGATGGCGGCTCCATCGAAACGAACGGTTGGAAGAATGGTTGGAAGACCGCGTCGACGGGGGTCGCCGAAGTATATTCGTCTCCGTGAATCCGCTTTTTTAATCCCTGGAGAGATGGGAAAGAAACTCTTGGCTGTAAATTCTACAGACAGCGTGTTTGCCGAGTTCCTTCTACATCGAATGTTCAATTGTAAACAAAGGTCCCGTTGAAATCAGTTGAAAGCAAAACAAGCGAGTCAATCTAACATGAACAATGCTTTATTTAATTTAACCTATGAAGCGAGTGATATCCTTAACGTAAACTTATCGTCTGGCGTATCACGATTAAAGCCGGCTCTAAAGTAGCGAGAACTCTTACTAGCAAACCAATCCTTAGCAAAACCTAAAGAAAGTGTAATACAGCGATTACAGCGATTACAGACTGTATGCAGTGCTGATTCGGCGCTTTGCAACACAACTTCTCGCTTATTCTTTCGAGAACACAGACCTAAAAGCTTCCTAAGAATTAACACAAAATAATAGATTGAGGAATCAAAACATTTCACAGTCGAATCGGGCTTCAGGAAAACATCACCTGGTGCTTAGACGTTTCGTAATTTATGACCTTCATTATGTTCATCGGACTCAACAAGGCATCCATATGCATTCACTACCAGTTTAAATTTTGAGGTGCTTTCTGCGGTGACATTTAACGAAGTCGGCGATATATCTTCCTCCATTTGAAAAAGAATTAAAAGTCTTACTGGCCTCTTTGATACTGTCTCTCTAAGCTTCGGTCAAGCGTGAAAAAAGCTACAATTGTAGTCTCCCTCGCAGTCGTTTTTAGTATCGTCACGCAACGCTCCTCAAAGTGGAAGCCAATCAAAACACTGCATTTGACAAAAGAATCGTTTCAAAACAAAAACACAAGCGCGCAAAGCCGTTTGGGTGAACATGGGCCTTTAAGGTTGGACCAGCTAATTTTGCGCGAGTTCTACGGTCACGGTTGACTTCAAACTTGCACTCGGAAACGCAGTCGGATATAAAACTAGAGAGCTCTGAGGCTTATTTGCTGAAGTTAGAGAAACATCTATCTAAAAGTTTCGAGGTTGTTGACATTTTTTGTAAAAATGCGGTTTTAAACATATGCCGATATCTCAAACCTATTTGTACCTACAAGAAAATAAATAACATTTTCCTATTAAAGTTCGACCATTGTGTATTAAGGATGCCAAAAATCATAGAAATCGGTTAAATATTTCCTGCCAAAAAACGCGATTCAAAAACATAACCGACGCGCATGTAAATAGGTTCCGCCCACCTTAAGTGGACCAAAGCAGGTGGACCAAGCCTAATATAAGAATCTGTATAGGAAATAAAGAGTTTGTATGAGAAATAAAGCTCAGATCAGAAAAATGACCTAAAAGCGGTAAAGGTCATCAATAAAATGTAAATATTGTCTACTGGTGTCATTTACTTTCTTTTTATGAAGTTTCAGTTCCATTTGAATACTTTTTTATGTTCATTTATACGAGGCTAAGTTTTATTTCACACGTCATTCACACGTACGCAATTTTCATTGGCGAATCCAGGAGAGTATCGGGGGTGAGTACCCTAAAAATGCACTCATCAGATTTGAAACTTTTATAGAATGTTTAAAAATGGTTGATTACGCTGAATTGTAAGGTCATGCGTTTTCTGGTTCGAAAATAGCATACAACGGGTGGATAAAACAATAAATAAAAGAGAAGAAGAGAAGAATTTTCAAACTTTTACTTAACACTTGTGTTGTTAAACAAGTCGGGGAATAGAAGGCGAATTGAAAAGCTGCTTTTATTTTAATATAAAGTAAACTTTTGGATAAATAAAGAACAATTTTGCTTGCCTGAAGGGGGAAGGACAAATCGCCAAAAGAAGTTCGAAAGCAGTAGCTACAGTATAAAATTGCTTGGCCGGATGATCTGAGATGTTTTCTTTAGTAAGCATTTTCGTTAATATATTTTGTTTTGTCAGCTGAATAGATAAGGAAAAACTGCCACCGTGTGACTACCATCCTTGATTCCGATGTTGATGTTTTCTTTCTTGAAGGTTAGATATAGCCTATCGCGCGTCCGAGTGTATCAAGAAGTTGTGGATTTCGTGTCACTTATATAGTTAAGACTTTCATAGCGCGTTTGTTACCCCCATTGAAATCACCTGATGCTTCAGTTATAAAAATGCTGTAGATGCAACTTTCTTTATTATTATTATTATTATTATTATTATTATTATTATTATTATTATTATTATTACTGCAATTTCGTCACATCTATTTATGTCACAAGGTAACGGAAACTTTTCTTGAGAATGACTCAGAGTGTATGATCGCCCCATGTAAGGTCTAACAGAGTTTCCAGAATCCAGGAAATTTTTTCTTGTTAGTAGAATCCGGAATACAGCTCAAGAAACTCAGAATCCCACTAACGACTGGAATCTTGAATCCAACTTCCACTGACACTGGGAATCTGGAATCCAGTATCTGGTGATCCGGATTCCAAGGAGTAAAATTTAGAATCCAAGACTGTCTTGGATTCTCTTACATGTAGATTGTTTACAGTAGTCATAACATAACATAACATAACATGACATGACATGACATGACATGGCATGACATAAGGACAGCAACATTCCCGCCAATCCAACTTACGGTGTTTATATATCTCAACTGGTGAGATATGCTAGAATTTGCACGTCCAAAGTTGACTTCATAAATAGACTTCGTGGACTTTCATTACGTATCAGACAGCAAGGCTTTGAAACCAATGTACTTCAGAAATCATTTAATAAATTCTTCAGTCGCCATGGTCTTATCGTCGAGAAGTATGGAGGCTTGAATTGCACCATCATATCCTTAAATTACTTATTTATTGCTTAGTTTTGTATTTCAGTTGTATCTCGGTACGTGTGCGCGTACAATTTTATTTTGAGCGCGCGCATTATTTGTTTATTTGTTTAATTGACGTGTATTTAGTTCGTTAATTGACGTCTTAATTTTACTTTGCGTTATTTTCCTCACTTATATGTGTTGTCCGTGACTGTGCTCACATGGTGGGTGGCTCCTCCTAAAATGTTCTCCAATTGGTGTAGGATTTAACGGAGCCGAAGCCAACAGTGGAATTGCACGCATTTTAGGCATCCTACTGATGAACAGTTGCGACACCTAGATATACATTTTTTAGCAACTAATATAACTTGCAGTCTGTCTACTTTGAATAACGTAACATAACATATGGACAACTAATGGATTTAAGGAAGCGCTTTAGCGCACTCTTAAAACGGTTCAGGAGAAAATTTATGTGGATTACACTTTGCTGGCATGACATATAGCTTATAGAGGTGGCTTACGCGCGTCGATCGTCAGGATCGAGCGCTTAAGGCTACGGGCGACCATCTTGACTATCTTGAAGTTCATATGTACCCCCTGGGTACATATGAAATCGAGATGGGCTGTCTGTACCGGTAAGCGCTCGATCCTGACAATCTTAAAAAAACATAGGGCACTGTGAAGAGTTTATTGTCGAGGTTAAGAACGCGCGGTCAAACGAAAAGTCTGGAGCGAGAGGGTGAAAACGAAGGGTGAGACTAGGCTTACTGGCGTGTGAGGCTCGCACGCCGCTTATCGCGAAAATGTCATGTCGGTCCCTCGCGTCTTTCCAAAACCGATTACGGAAAAAATAAAAGCGACTATTTGCAGTCCTGACATATATACGTAGAAGTGCTTCAGAAAGTAAAAATTAAAAGGCGTAATTTAGAGTGAAACCGTTATAACAACCAGAACTTTGATAACAACTAATTCTCTCACATTACCTAGTTAAAGCTGCATCCCTGTAACTGCTGTAAATACGTTATCTTTTAAAGATGAATTAACCGCTAAACTAGGATGTCTTCAAGATCATTTCCCAGCCATAAAGTATGTCTGTTGGCCCTCTTAGTGAAATCCCTACCCTTTAACATAACATAACATAACATAAACTTTATTACGACTCCTCTTTAAGGGGCTATTCTCTCGTAACCTACAATAATAACAAATCAATATACAATAATAAAAATTACAATGGGGCAAAAATATTTACATGTGTTACGAAAAGAAATATTTACATGTCTTGAGTTTATATACAGTAAAATGCCTAAACCCTGAAAATGGTACCCCTTTCGAGCGGAGCTTCTTCGAATAGGGCATTGTAGGGAGTTTCTCTCCCGGATAACACGGTTTAATAGGCGTCTATTTGCCTTCGCAATACGGCTCTCCAAATAACAGAAATTTTAGCAGTTTGATGATAATCGTACAGGAGGGAAAAGAATTGCTCAAAGAAAGTGTCAAGGGTCATTGAACGATATGCCTACTGATCACGAATATTAACGAGTTAATATTTAATGGGTTTTTTAATTAGTTAAAGGAGCTATGACACGGGAATATTGCTGTTTTAGGTCAAATTTTTGCTGACCAGCTCATTACACAAAAATGCACCCAACGAGGATATAGTTCAAAACCACTCAACAGAGCATTGTTGAACTTATTTTAGTATTCAAAAGGTAGATATAGGCATATTTTTATCCCCTAAAAACTTTTCATCTGTTCGGATTTCCTAGCTGAAAGTCTAGTGATCCGAAAATTATAGGGATAAAAACTTACCTTCTCGAAAATTTCAGCCAGGAAAAGGCTCCCTAAAATTCTAGGTGGCCTTTTTTAGGGTCAAAATCCGTTAAAAATGGGTAATTATGCCATTTTGTAGATGTTCGAAAATCCTAGGAGAGGCAGGCAAGCAAGAAATTTTACAACAAATGCTCCGAAAATTCTAGATCTCAAATCGTCTTCCGAACAGATATTTTCCCGAAAATTGCCGTTGGGTGCCCCTGAAAAATGTTCCTGTAGAGTTATAAAGAAGATATCAAACAAATTTCGTCAGGGAGCCGACTAACCATAACAATTTGTATGCATGGATAGCATTAAAACTTGAAAACGTTGGCTCATCCTTGCCAACCCTTTGCAACAACAACAGGAAACGTTTTCAATGCCTAAATATGTCATATAATCTAAAAAAGTTAAAACTGAACTGGACCATTATTTTTTTGAATCAATTGATCTGAGGAGACTGTTTATCTCTCTAAAAAAGAAAGCAAATAGCGTGACGTTGCCCCTTTAAATGAGTAACATCTGCTGTATAATTATGCATTTACAGTCTTTTTAGAGAGATTTTCATATGACCTTGAAATGAAAACACGCGAACAAAACAGAAACAACAAACGAACGGAAATAGAGCGATTTGATTGGTTTGTCGAAAGGATACAAACACTCGTGGCTTTTGGTTGGTTAAGCGAATGCTCGGGGAAAAAAACTTTATACCCGAGAACTTTCCGGAAATCAATCGATACTTCGCTTTGACGTCATACTGAAATACGATTGTACCGTCTCCACATGCATGAGTGAAAACAAAGAGTCCATGTTTTTTGATAAAACAAATAACGAACACTTACCGAAACCGTTTTTCGAGGTCACAGAAAAACCGCTCTATCGATCTAAAGTTAGTAATAAAACTATGCATTGAACTACTATTTTCAACAGGTTTTTTCATGCAACAAAAGGGCAATTAATAGTTGACATAGTGACTGGTCATCATTTGAACTTACAATAAAGTGTTAAACAAGGTAAGTTAACGGCCTTCAAGAGCAATAGCAGCATTTTGTCTTTGTCGACGTTTAAATAATTTCAGGAGAGCTCTCCTGAACTCTAGAATTCTGATTGTGTAAATTATGGGATTAACAAGCGAGTTTGTGTGGTATATAAGAGTTAAAGATAATAGCAAACGAAAAAATGTCACTAAGCTGGGTATAACACTCAAAGAAACAAAAATATATATCACATATGGTAACAACAACAGCAAAGATACAATGGTCGTTATGAATAATGTCACAGTCAGTTTTCTTTGTCTACTGGCTGCACCGTGGGACGGAGGACGGGTTCCACACCAAAATTTTAAAGCAATGGAGGTGTAAGAAACACAGATAACAACAAGGCAAAGGCAGCAATATGAGAGCCATAAGTACAAAGGAAATACCAACTGCCACTGTTGTTGTGACCAGTTCCCATACAGAATCATTAACGGAAAGGGAGTTGATAGCATCGCAGTTAAAATCCAGACGCAAGCGATTGTCACACCGTAGGCCCATTTTTTGATGTTGCGATGCCTGAATGGACGAAACGTCGCATGCATCCGATCTAAAGAAATTACTGCAATGCCTGTTACGGAGGTGAGAGGAAGCCACATGTTGATCGTGGTAAACAAAACAGCTTGCCATTCCCGCTTGAAAAAGCTCTGAAGTATATTTTCACTTTCGCAACCGTAGAGGAGGAATTGAAATACTACATCGAAAATAGCAATTCCTCCAACAAACATATCAGCCACGGTTAAGTTTATGACCAAGTACATGGCACGAGTGCGAAGATTACTGTTCTTTACAAAAATAACAATTGATAGGAGGTTCATTGCAACTACAGCAACAGTTACAGTAAGGAATACAGCCAACCATGTGTTGCACTCGGCTGAAGAGATCCTCCTGGAGAACATTGTTTTCTTTTAATTATCTTTTCTCCTCCCTTAAAGAAGAAATCGAATAAAGTTTGGTTAGTTGAAAAAGAGAAGTTAGGAGGTGAACTAAGAGAGTTGACGTCGACTTCTTAAATATCAAGAATAATGGAGATTGTATTAGAGAAAGATTCTTCGATAGAGAGCTCACCTTAACCTTAATTGCTTGATAATTTCGTTAACGCTGAAGCAAACTCTTGCCTTTCACCTATTAAAAGAAAAACTCAAAAGCAGCGGTTGGGGGGTGAGTAAGATGAATTAGTTGACTGAAAACTGGGGGTAAAAAAATATATGTGAATTTTAGCTGTTGTTGTTAGCGCTCATTGAACGGCAGGTCACTAAGAAGTAATGGATCACCTGGTAGAACGTTTATTATCGGCTGGGAAGGGGGGAGTACTCAAGAAAGGTTTATACGGGAAGGCTCCGTCCCGAGTTCCAGCCACTTACCCTTTTGTATACCATTTATGACAGAAAAGGTACCCCTTTTGTATACCTTCTATCCTTCGCGACTACTTGTACTCCTTTCACATACCTAGTGTGGAACGCTGCATACATTTTAACTGCTGTAATCCAAATTCCTTTAAATATGAATTAATCACAAAACTAGAACGTTGTGTAGACTTTCACACAGCCATAAAATGCATCTGTGAGGCCTTCGGTCCTTTTTACAGAGCGAAATGATACATTTCCCTACCCTTTCATATACTTCAGCAAGTAAATCCCTACTCTTTTATATACCCAAAGCCTAAATGAGATATTCCTTTTGGGCGGAGCCTCCCCGTATGGGCCATTGTAGGGAGTACCCTCCGGGTACGTTTTAAGAGTATGTCCACCATCAAACTCGAATAATCCATCAAATATTCACAAAGAGACTGGAAAATTGTATCGCACACTAATTGTGCCAACGAAAGTCAACCAACTTCCAAGTTACCGTGGCTCGAAAAATATTTTTGAATGAATAAGCCAATCAAGGAATACACTTCACTAGCTTTTTTTAATTTGTATACGAACTCTTATTACTCGGACCTTCGCTGCTACAACCCTTCTACCCATTACCAGGATTTGAAGTAATTAACTGAACGGTAGGCCTGTTTTTTCAGACCAATCAAACGAGTAAACAAGAGACAATTTTTTTTAAATTTTACCTAAACTTTCAGAAAAATTGTCCCTGAGTTAAACATGTTGTCAATATGAATTTCCTTTTTAATGACTCCAATAGAAGGAACAAAATCGTTTATTACAGTTTCTCAGCCTGCGCAGGGAACTAGGTAAGGGATGTGCGCCCTTTCCCATTCATCGCGGGTATCGCCATTATTTGCGCCTTTACTTTCTCACGCGACTGCTACCCACTCATGCTAACAGCTGTTTTTTGTTCGCTTCCTGTAACCGTTTATAGGCCTTTAACCACAATTATTTTTTATGTTTCCCGTTAAAGGGTAGGGCCTTTAAAGCAAACAAAACATCTGTTTTTCAAAACATGTAGTAACATCTTTTGTTGTTTTGTTCCCTTTGCAGTTGTTTGGGTGGTTAAAGTGGTATTTTCTTATTTATCCTTCCATGAACTTTAAAAGGCTCAACTTTCTAGGTTATAAGTCAGAACCTAAAATAATGAAGAGGTTTTTTTTGGTGATTTTCAGTTACAAACGCTTCTTAAAATCTTCTTTCTACAAGGTATGATGAATCTGAGCTTCTCTTTAAAAGAAAGACAAAATTCAGCGAGGTTTAACTGTGACGCTGACTACTAAAATCTCTGCTGTCACCCAACTACGACGTGACGTTAACAAGCGGCGGCGAATTTTTCTTCGATATCTTTTTAAACTTGAGTGCGGTTGCCAAAATATCAACTCCAGAGAAATTCGCCCACATTTGACATTTCAAGCGAACTGGAATATACGCAGGAAAGTTTGAAAAAACGACAATTCATTTTTAAAGTGACGTTTTCGCTACCGTTGCCGTCGTCGGTGCTAAAGCTAATTTTTCTTAAACTTCGCCATGCGAGGACTTTGCTGTTCATTGGGAAATGTTAAATGGTTTAAAAGGCTTATCGTTCTGTTTTTTTTTTTCACGCAGTAAGTCCTAACATAGCACCTACCTTTCCAACAAATACTGAGCTGCTTGGCTGTCTTGACGGAGGAGAGCAGAAAAATTTTGGCTCAAGTTAGCGAAGGAATTCATTTCTTGGACTACCGTAACTGATGTCAAGCGTTTCTTTATTCAACGTGAAGATAAACAGATTGCTCCACCGTCCCTAAAATGATCGCCGTTTTAAATCATAAGAATAAACGTTCACTGAAACTCTTCCAATATAGAGTCTCGTACACCCTCAGTAAATGGTTCCCTTTGTTAATTTGTCACCCTTTTAATAGCAAGAGTGAACGTGACGCTTGAGTTAATGTAACAGTTCTGACAGTTGCAGCCGTAATGACACGTTCTAAAGTTATACTTGATATTCTAAAGTAGTATTTAAGGGGAAACAATGAGTATTTCGGCGATTTTTTTTGCCCAAAAGCTACGAAATTTAGCCAAAAATACCCTTTTGTCATTATTTGAAAGAATGAAACCTCTTTAGTCGCAATTTGCTTTGACTGCCTAAATTTTGCTAAATACAACAATAAAGCGTTAGGTTAAAAAATGAGGAAAAGGAGGATCCAATGAAATCTTGCAAGTACCGTCTTTGTATTTTCAATTGTGGTAAAGATATAGCTCAAAGCTAATAAAATTGCCGTCGTCTCATGATAGAAACTACGAAATATGTTTAATACGTCTGCTGTTAAATGGTAATTTTTTGCCAAAACTGCCAAATGAATATTTTGGGGTTTTTTGGCACTCAAACGCCTGAAACTCAGAGTACTTACAACTGCCAAAAACTAAGACACACCGTCAAAAATAGAGTTAATTAAGGATATTTCTGCAAAAGGAACATGGGAATTTCCATGTTCCTGCCAAGCAGCTGTTCAAAAGGAACAAGGAAATTTCCATGTACCTCGCGACAAAGCTGCTCATAGGAACATGGGAATTTCATGTTCCTCCTGTAAACGTTGATAAAGTGGTACATGGAAATGTCCATATTTTCGCACAGTGATACTCTCACAAGCTGAATAATACCGTAAGGAGAAGTATTGTATCCCTAGAAACAAAACATCGAAATAAGTCAGCCAGTCAGTCAGCTTGGGAATCTTTCTCCCTCGGCAAAGAAGAGTTGTCATAAATAGATATTTAACATAGAAGTTATTAGCATTAAATTTTTCTCAACAGCAGTTCTGATGAAATTTTATTTAGAGTTTGATACTCAAGAAAAAAAGTACCGATTCGTTATTTTCTCTCGTAAAATGTTTTTGTTTTATACATTAAGACGCATCACATTATAGTTTATATATATATATATATATATATATATATATCTGTCAGTGAGTTCACTATAAGTGTGGTCCTTGCAATTCCGAAAAATTACAAGAACGTAGCAAAATTCACGACCCATTAATTTCTCCATTTTGCATAAGATGTCCGCGACGTGAGGACCTTGGATGATGTGGATGTACTTTTTGGTTTCAAAATCTTCCTTTAAAGTCATATGGCTTTGTATCTTCATGCCCAGTAGGCTAGTAAAGATCACTCGACTTCATTCCTTCATCGACGGGCGACTCGCTCAGAGGTCATGTCACTCCGTTGTTTTTTCATAGGTGGAACGAAATCACTTTGAAGGCACTGTACCTTACCGACAAGCTAGAGACAACTAACTACTGCATTTTCCTCGTATCAATTTACTGAAAATGTCCTACAGAAAACGCTGGAAATGGCATTTCGAGACCCTAAATTAAAAAAAGTTTCTGGAGGAGCATGCCCCCAGACCCCCCCCCCCCCCCTCCAAGATTAGGCCGCCTTCGGCGCTGCTAACTTTTTTCCTCACGTGGCGCACACTTTCAAAATCTTACGCTACGCACCTGTAAGGAGCAACTTGACGTTACTTGGAGGGTGGGCGGCGCTTCGTGGAGGTTCAACTGTAATTGCATATTAGCAAAGTGTGAATTTTTACCCTGGATTTTAACACGAGTTTAACAAAGAAAACTAACAGTACCTAGGTTAAAGCTACTGCTCGTGCTTGTTCCCTTTTTAAATTTACGACTCAACGATTAATTTATCCAAGCTACATGTATTATAATATGAACGTGTATAACGACTATGGTCTTATACAATTCGCAAACTTCACTAACGACCCACATATTATGCAAAATAATTGCAGCTTCCCTCTGTCTTTTGTTCTAGCAAAAACAAGTAATAAATTACTAACTGCTTTTTAATTACCAACGACGTAGTCGAGAGTTTCTCCTAACAGAACAGAGCTCATTCAAGACTTCTTTATTAATTCTGTTTGATAATAAAGAATCTGTTAAATTCCCCAAGCATTACTTTCTCCTTTTCGAAATTCTCCCTTTGGTAGATGATGTGGGAGCTTTAGCTCCGTGTTTTACATTCATAAAGCACGCTTTTTCAACCAATCAGTGCGCATTATAGCTGCACTTTATTGTAACTGTTAATTAATAAAAACAAAGTTACAGCAACATTAACCGTGGAAGCTCACGTGGTGTCAGTGAAACTGAACATTGGCAAGGTTACTGTGGCTTTCAATTCTTTGTTTTCACATGACGTCTCCAAAATTCAAACTAAGAAACTATCGCTTCTTCTGAATGAATGGCTTTTAAAACTCATTGTCTTCTTAAAAATTTTTAAGTAAATTGACCATGTAATTTTAAAAAATCATATCTCTGCTGTTATTTACAGTTCCATATAAAGCTATACATCATTGGAAATGGAAAAGAATAAACTTTCAAAAAAAAACTTTCGGTCTCAGACCCATAATATTCCGCAAAAAAAATTAACAAAACATTTTTCTACATAATAATTAAAAAAAATTATAAAAAACATCATTTTGATAACGATTGATTACATACATTTTAAAAGAAAAATCAACGATAAATTAAAGTAACACGACGTTTCGGTGACATTCAAGTGGACTCCATGCGGGCGAAACCTTTTATTTAATTGTTAGTTTGCTCCATTTTCACGCCTCCATTTAACTTGACATATTCCTGACACTTTCTTTTTCTGAATAATTATAAATCACCAAATCTTGCTAATTTTCTTCGCATTTGATAATGATGACGTAGAGTCATCGAAACGCCGTGTTACTTTTTATCGTTGATGTTTCTTTAAAAAAAAAATTCATTTTGACAGAAAAATTGTCTATTTTGCGTAATATGGTAGTAATAAACATTTCTCTTCAATATCTAAGCAAAACAGTGCATCCCGAAAATCGATCGAAAATGTAGAGCGGCTAAGAATTTTATATGCAGATTTAGAGGACTCGGCGACTAGCACGCATAGATTCTTACTGTTTTCTTACCTCGATTTTTGCGTTTGTTTTGCTTGTTATCCTCCAGAATCCTCGACTGAATCAAGAAGCCTCGACTGCGTTCTATGTTCTGTTGAATTGAAGCACGCCGGAAGCGGATAGAGCACGGAAGAAGTGTGGAAGGAAACACGAGACTGGAAGGCTGCAACTAGGCACATAATTGGCTAAATCTAGTAACTTCCTGTGGGCCGAATTTGGAGGCAATCCGAAGTAACGCAATTTTTTGCCATTTTTTCTCCTTATTGTACGATTTCGAACGATATTTATAAGGAGCGAAGACTTAAACTTCATATTTCGCGTGTTATGAATGGTTTTAAATTACGCTAATGGGACCAAGCCCACGACAGAGGCATCAAGTCATTTAAACTTTTCGATGCATTAGAAAGGTAACGACTTTTCGTCTAAATTTAGGATTTTCAAACGTCACAGCGCTTAAAAATCTATCCATACTGGCATGGGGATATTTTTATTGAAACATCTCGTTTCCTCTTTGTTCCGGAAGAAAATTGGTGGTCGCTTCTTGCTTAGCCTTGTTTTCATTATTGTGCACTTATAAGTTTGGATTATCCAACTAAGTATAAACTAAAACAAAAACTGCTGGTCCGCCCTTTAGGAGTACATGTTTTCTACTATGGATGAACTTCCATGTGCGACCACTTCTGGTAAGCGACCATCTATCCAAAACACCAAATTTGTCCCAGTCAAAGTCTTACAGTTGGAACCTCTAGTATACGACCACCTCCTGTAAGCGATCACGACCACTTTTGGGAGCTGTCGTTTTAATGATTATCCACTGTTTTTAACCTCTTGTGAAACGATAACCCCACGTATTGTCTGACCTCTATGTTCACTGTGTGTACTATGCTATTTAGAATATACGAAGAACTTATCAAGAAAAAACATGCAACTAGGCACGCTAAAAGCCCACGCGTACTTCGATGGTTCTGAATATTGAATGAGTGCAATTTGTCTTGAAAAATTGTGAAATACTGCATTTTGTATGAGGTCGACGTCTGTATGATGATGTAGCTTAGAAATTACATGCAACAAACTATACTATCTTCGATAAAGTAGATGTGTCTGGGCATCTTCTCGGTAAAGACCCCCCTGTGGTTCCTTTCCCGTAAGTGGATACCTCCCGCAAGACGTGGCATTTTGGGTGGTCGCTTACAGAAGGTTCGACTCTTTTGTAGTGTGTAAAGGTCAAATGGTGAAAAGAAGTAAATTACGTATCGTACAAGATTAGGGCGGGCCGTGGTCGGTTGGGATGAACCGGTTTTGGCTCAGTTTGTTTGAAATCGTCGTTCTTTTGTGGTCCGTTACTACGAACTGTTCAATGTCTTATATTGATTAGCCTGTGGTTAAACCGATCCTCAATTTGAGCTGAGTCTTTTTAACATGCTTAAAACTGTTGAAGATGAACGCTGGAGGTGATTTTGTAGACTTTCCTCGGGTCGAGCTAAGAGATTGAAGAGAAGTTCCAGGAATATTATATAGATAATGGTGTATTCTCTCTAACTAGCATTTTTAATCAAAAAATGATCAAGCAACAGGGGGTCCTGAGTCAACAGGAAAGGCAAAAGAAAAATGACTATTTAACTTAGAGGATTTGCATTTTCCCCGGTCGAGTCGCAGATCTATCATTCCTATATAAATCGATTAAAAGAAAAGAGCTGAAGAGGTTTAGACTAAGGTATATTCTTTGAAAACGGCTCAGGCGCTTTTCCCCTTCATTCACAGTAAGCAAACAATATATAGATAAGGCCAAAGCGGAGCTCTCGAAGATTCTTTTAAGAAATGTCTTTTTGAAATAATTCAGCATTCGCTATATTACAAAGCAAGAAGCAAACTCGAAAAATGGACCTAAAAAAAGTGAAAACCAATAACTAGTCAGCAGAGAACTTTAATTGCAATTAAGGTTGTTGGGCTTCGAAACGAAGAACTGTTGGCATAATTTGAGGATGAGAATGTTCTTTCAGCGATCTGCAGTGATACTGATCGGTTGTTGTGTTGTCTAATCGTAGGGCATCTACGATTCAGGAATCTCAATTCCACTTTCCCTGTTAATGTCTAATGTTGTTAAGGTGAAGTCTTATTTGACTATAGCCTCTTTAACTCTACGAGACACGAGAGTACCAGTGAGGGTCTCGGTCAATAAACTTATCCTCTTCCCAAACCGGATAGTACCCGGTATTATTGCTGACGTGTTCAGAAACGGCTGAGAGTTGAGTTCGTGATGCCGACAAGTTTCCCATACTACAGTGAGTGTAAGTGTCTTATTCCCATTTCATCATAGTCTGTACCCTTTCCCAGTGACCTAAGCTATTAAAAAGCCATGATCACAGATAACACCGCAGGTAAAATCATGTTCAAATAGCAAGTTTATTGAATACCCTAAATTGGTTTATTTTACTGACACAGACATTTTAGAAAGTCTAGTAACAGTGAACAAGCCCTATAAAGTAGATGTTAAGGTGTACAAAACAACATTATCTTGGCTTCATTTTACGTATACTCCGTTATATTTTATCAATGGCCACATACATATTAGACCGTAAAACAGCCCGTATTTTTGCCTTGGTTAAGAACGTGCGCGCGAGTGGTTAAGTGAAAGGAAGGTTGAGTACGTGATACTGGGCCTACGGTCATGTGAGGCTTGCACGGTTCGCGCGAAAATCTCAAGCCGGCTCTTCGAGCCTTTGTATTACCGATTACATAGCATTAGCAGCTTACATGCGTAGTAGAAGAAACAAATAAAAATATTACACTATGAAACCGTGTATAACAACAAATTCTAAAAACTTAATGTATAATATTAATAGGCCATCTTTGAGTTGCCCCATCTGTCTCCAAGCGAAATGATTGTGATGAAAATCGGACTTTTTTTTACTCCCATGCAAATCAAACTTATTATCACAAAAAGGATTTGCACTTAGCGTTGCTTCGGGAAAGTGAGGGTTTGTGGAACTCATAACGCATATTTTATCTTGATTAAAAACATCAAGAAAAGATCGAATTAGCTAAATACAGTAAAAACCCGCGACCAAGAGCTTGCGTTTTCACAAGTTAGCCTAAACAGGTTCTTACATAAAAGCATGCATTGTATCTAGTTATTACTTTTGTAAAAACGGCATACATTACATTACAGTTGAAGCTATAAGGCTTCTATGCCTCCAAGGAGGACCCTGAATGTTGAGTTATCTTCTAGTGCTTAAGTGTACAGATTTATTTTATGGATTTTTAGCAAATAAAGACCTGTTTCAAATTTTAGGCTGAACAGGTTAATATAGAGAAGGCCTAACTGGCAAATTTAAAACCAAAGTTCTTAGTTGCTGGTTTTTACTGAATTGTATGTAATGCTTAAAACACGCGCTGTGAGTGATTTGAATGAAGAGCTTCAGAAACGTCCCCTTAGTATTTCATTTCAATAGGACTGATAAATAATGCACTGCAAAATGGAAAACAAAAGCAGCCAAAATAACAAAAGCTGCATTGGTCAAATATTATGAAAATACATTGAACAACGGAAGTACACAGCCCCCCGAGAAGAGGAGTTTAATGTGGGGAACCCACCCTGCGGTCCAGCCCCTTACCCTTTTAGATACCATTTTTTACAGAAACTGGTACCCCTCGCATATACCTTCTATTGGAAAATGATATGCGGTTCACATACCTAGTTAACACTGCATCCCTTTAACTGCTGTAAATGCACTATCTTTTAAATATGAATAAATCGCTAAACTAGGATGTCTTTAAGACCATTTCCCAGCCATGAAATTCCTCTGTTAGCCGTTTTTTTTTTTCCTTTCCAGCCCCTTTCATGTACTTCAACAAGTGAAATCCCTACCCTTTTATATGCATGAAGACTGAAAGTAGTACCCCTTTCGGCCGGAGCCTCCCGGTATAGGCCGTTATAGGGAGTACCCCTCGGGTTACAAAGTTTAATCGTCTATCTGCCTTCGCAATATGACTATCCAAATGAAGGAAATTTCAGCAGCTAAGTTTCATAATAATCGTAAAGGAGGGAAAAAATGCTCGCGGAGAGTGTCAATTCTATTGGACAATTCCTTAAGTTCATTGGACATTACGCACGCCTACTGAATATTAACGAGTTAATATTTAATGGGTTTTTTAATTGGTTAAAGGAACCATGACACGGGAATATTGCTGTTTTAGGTGAAATCTTTGCTGACCAGCTCATTACTTAGTGCCTTTAGCAATACACAAAAATGTTCCTATAGAGTTATAAAGAAGATATCAAACAAATTTCGTCAGGGAGCCGACTAACCATAATAATTTTTACGCATGGATAGCATTAAAACTTAAAAACGTTGGCTCATCCTTGGCAACCCTTTGCAACAACAACAAGAAACGTTTTCAATTCCCGAATATGTCATTAAAAAAAATAAAACAAAACTGGACCATTGTTTTGGAAATCAATTGATGCAAAGAGACTGTTCATCCATTTTAAAAATATATTAGCAAATAGCGTGAGGTAGCCCCTTTAAATGAGCAACAGCTTCTGTATTTACAGTGTTTTCAGATCCTTTTTAGAGAGATTTTCGTATGACCTTGAAATGAAAACACGCGAACAAAACAGAGACAACTAACGAAAGGAAATATAGCGATTTGATTGGTTTATCGAACGGACACAAATGCAAGTGGCTTTTGGTTGATTAAGCAAACGTTGGGGTGAAAAACCGTCATGCCCGAGAACTTTCCAGAAATCAGTCGATACTTCGTTTTGAGGTCATACTGCGACACGACTGGCCAATCAAACAATGCCTTCTACGTATTAGGGTTTTCTTTGGCGGGAAAAAGAAGAGTCCATGTTTTGATCTTTTCATATATTCATTGGCTGATAAAACCAATAAGGAAATACTTACCGAAACCATTTTTCAGTTAAGGTCATAGGAAAATCACTCTATCGATATAAAGTCTAGTGATAAAACTGTGCATTAAACTACTATTTTCAAGAGTTTTTTTCATTCAGCAAAAGAGCAAAAGTTGACATAGTTGACTGGTCATCATTTGAACTTACAATAAAGTGTTATACATGGTAAGTTAACGGGCTTGAAGAGGAATAACAGCATTTTCTCTTTGTCGACCTTTAAATGATATTAGGAGAGCTCTTCTGAACTCTGTCATTCTGATTGTGTAAATAATGGGATTAACAAGCGAGTTTGTGTGGTATAGAAGAATAAAATACAATTTTAAACGTAAAAATGTCGGGAAAGAAAGAATGTGTATAACAGTCAAAGAAAGAAAAGTCAATGTAATATATGGTAACCACAACAGCAAAGATACAATGGTCATTATGGATAATGTGACAGTCAGTTTTCTTTGTCTATTGGCAGCACCATGTGACGGAGGACGGGTTCCACACAAAAATTTTAAAGCAATGGAGGTGTACGAAACACAGATAACAACAAGGCAAAGGCAACAACATGAGAGCCATAAATAGAAAGGAAATAGTAATTGCCACTGTTGCTGTAGCCAGTCCCCATACCGAATTATTAACGGAAAGGGAATTACTATCAACGCAGTTAAAATCCAGACGCCCGCAATTGTTACCCCGTAGGCCCATTTTTTGATGTTGCGATGCCTGAATGGACGAAACGTCGCATGCATCCGATCTAAAGAAATTGCTGCAATACCTGCTTCAGAGATGCAAGAAAGCCAGATGTCGATCATGAAAAGCACAAGCAAAATAGGTTGCCATTCCCGCTTAAAAATAGAGGTGAAAATCACATTTCTAGCTTCGCAATCGTTGAGGAGGAAAACTAATACTATTATACTGATAGTGGAAATTCCTCCAACAAACATATCAGCCACGGTCAAGTTTATGACCAAGTACATGGAACGAGTGCGAAGATTACTGTTCTCTACAAAAAGAATAATTGATAGGAGGCTCACTGCAACTACAGCAACCGCTATAGTAAGGGATACTGCCAACCATGTGCTGCACTCGGCTGAAGAGATCGCCATGGAGATCATTGTTTCCTTTCAATTCTCTTTTCTCCTCCCTTCAGAAAGAAATCGAATCAAGTTTGGTTAGTTGAAAAAGGAAAGTTAGGAGATGAATTAAGAGGACTGAAGTCGACTTCTTAAATATCAATTCTTTGATAGAGTGCTCACCTTAACCTAAATTTCTTGATACTTTTGTTAACGCTGCAATAAAACCCTTGCTTTCACCTGTGGAAAGAAAAAAACAAAAGCATCTGTTGAGGGGAGATAAAGATGAATAGGTTGACTGAAAACTGAGGGCAAAAAAATTGAAAAAATATGTTTTTTTGACAACCACAAGTATACAAGATACTTTTTTCATTACATTTTGCCAAAAATTTCACAAAAAATGATTGCTGAGTTAAAATTTTTGTCAATATAAACTTCCCTTTTAATGACTTCAGAAGAACGAACAAAATCGTTTAATTTCTCAGCCTGTGCGGAGAACTAGGTAAGGAATGTACGCGCTTTCCCCTTCATCGCTGGTATCGCTATAATTTGCGCCCTAACTTTCTGACGCGACTGCTACCCATTCATGCTAACAGCTGCTTTCTGTTCGCTTCTTTTAATCATTTAAAGGCTTTTAATCACAGTTGTTACTTATGTTTTCCGTATAAAGGGTGGGGAATTTGAAGCAAACAAAACATTTGTTTTTCAAAACATGTTGTAACATCCTTTCTTGTTTTGACCCATTGTAAATGTTTGGGTTGTTACTTGGTATTTTTTCACCTATCCCTTGCTATTTCTGTTATAATTCAGAACATAAAACAAAGGGAAATATTTTTAAAATTTCTAGTTGCAAAAGAACAAAAAACTCAGGGGTGGATCTAGGGGGAGAAGGGAGGGGGTGCGCACCCTCACCTGGGGTGACCTGCGGCTTTCTAATAAAATTGATTTTCTGGGATGAAAAAAAACTTTGTGGTTTATTGGCGTTGAAGTAAAGCATGAGACGAGGTTGAAGAATTTCTGTTAAACGCCATAGAAATGGTAGTTAAAATGGCAATTCTTTAGTGGTGTACGCCCTGCCAAGACTGGTTCCGTCCCTGAAACTATAGCATTTTAAAATCTTCTTTCTACAAGGTATTGCGTATCTAAGCTTCGGGCTTGAAAGAATTAAAGACAAAATTCAGCCATGTTTAACTGTGCAGCGGTGACTACTAGCAAGATGAAAAAAACTTCGCGATACGAGGGCTTTGCTGTTCACTGGGAAATGTTGAATGGTTTTAAAGGCTTGTTACTGTTTTTTCACACAATGACTCCTAACATAGCGCTTACCTTTTCAGCAAATACTGAGCTGATTTGCTGTATTGAAGGAAGAGAGCTGAAAAATGCTTGGTCAAGTTAACAACGGATTCAATCCCGGGACTGACGTTAAGGCCAGCGATCAAAGTCCCAAAATAATTGTAGAATTGTCTTCACAAGTGCCCAGCGGACGAATTTTTGGACCGGTTGAAGATCACGCGTTTTGGTGTTCTGACACGAAACTACTTTAACCGTACAAAGGAAGTGGAAGTTGTCAGAAACCTCTGAAGGTTTTTGTTTCAAAATAAAGGGAATTTTATGCTAAAGATTTAGGAAATTTCGGACGATCCTCTATTCAGCTGCCAACCTCCATTAAGTGGCTACTTAGCTTTGCCCCAAGGGTACAGCCGGCCGCTTAATAAAGGTTCATGGTCAAACTGTGCTTGCATATTAGCTTACTGTGAATCTCTAAACCTGGAGTTTTCCGCGTTTAATAAAGGAATACATTACAAAGGTTAAAGCTAATGCTTGCTCCCTTTTTAAGCGACACAACGATTAATTCATCCAGAATACAATTTTTATAATATGAACGGCGTATATAATGAATATAGTCTTAATAATTATACAACCTGCAAACTTCATTTAAATATTAACAAAATCAACATATTATTCAAGATAATTGCAGCTTCCTTCAGTTTTTCGTTCTAGCAAAAACTGGAAACATAAATTATTAACTGCTTTTTAATTAACCAATATAGAAGCCCTGTCTCTTCTCTGTTCTGTTGTAACTGAAGCACACAGAAAGCGGCTACAGCACGGAACAAGTGTAGGGCTAAACACGAGACGTAGCCGGTCAAACAGAGCTCAGTCAAGGCTTGTTTATTTGTTTCACGATAAAGAATCCTTTAAATTCCCCACGCATGCTGCTTTTTCCTACACTCTAAAGTGTTCAACTTACATATATTCAAGAGTTCTTGGTAGGACAATGATTTCCCGTGCCCTTTCAGAGTCCTTAATATATAATGATTGGCGTTTTCAATATTATTGGCCTGGACTTTCCCCACCCCGAACAGGAGGGGACTACAGTATTTTAGATGTGGCAAAATGAAAGACGTATAATGCTAGCATAACATATAACATCCATAGGTACAAAATGCCTAATTCTCCTAAGTGCGCCAGTCTTCGCATACGCCTTTTTTTATCTGACTAGAGATATGCTCTATAAAATTTAACATGCTATCAAATTCCACGCCCAAGATTCTGATAGAGGGAAGTTTAGTAACGCCAGAACCATTCAAAGTTAAGTCAAAATCGTACTTGCAGGGACCGATCGGAAGGGCTTGCGTCTTGGCATTGTTTATCAACCAATAGTTTGCATTGAACCACTCTGACATGCGGCTGAGACCCCGGTTCACAACAAATTGCAGGGCAATGGGAGAGACATCTGATGCATACAGAGTCGTGTCATCAGCGTATAATCTCAAAGACACGTCCGGGACCGCATAATTCAAGTCATTAATGAATATATTAAACAAAAGTGGCCCGAGGAGGGACCCCTGTGGAAGCCTCGCCCTCAACTCTGAATAACTTGAGCACACACCGTGCAAACAAACCCTCTGTTTACGACCCAGTAGATAGGATGACATCAAACTCATGGCGGATTGAGAGAGACCGTAGGCTTTCAACTTTGCCAACAGAAGATTGTGATTAATAGAGTCAAAAGCCTTTAATAAATCAACGGCCACGGCCATGGCTGACTCTCTCATGTCAAGGCTCCTTCTCCAATCCTCGGTCATTTTCAGAAGAGCGACGCAACACGAATGGTTCTTTAGAAATCCAGAGAGGTTTTGTGACAAGTGGCGACAGAAAGTGTTATAAAGTTGATCGTACATAACTTTCTCATAGACCTTTGACAACGCCGTAAGGACCGAAACAGGGCGATAGTTCTCTTTTCGCGTGTCTTCATCCTTCTTGAACGCGGGTGTCAAATTGTCGCACTTCCATTTGTCTGGCCAAGAGCGATTAGCAATCAAAAAGTTGATCAAGCGTATAATCTCCTCGGCCATGACTGGTGCCGAGAGCCTCAAAAGACGCGGTGAAATGCCGTCGGCGCCAACCGCCTTTCGTGAATTTAAATTATCTAGAATCTCTTTCACATAACTGGAGCTTACTGGTTACGCATCAAGTCCTTTAAACTTGTCGATGCATAAGACAGATAACGAATTTTGCCTAAATTAAGGAGTTTCAAGCGTCACAGCACTTAAAAATTTATCCATACTGGCATGGGGATATTTAATTTAGAACATCCCTGTTTCCTTTTTGTTCTGGAACAAAAATGGTGGTCGCTTCTTATTTAGCCTTGTGTGCATTATTGTGCACTTATAAGTTTGGACTATCCAGTTTACCATACTGACTAAAGCAAAAAATACTGCTGGCCCTGTGAGAACACATGTGGTAACTATAGATGAACCTGTATGTGCGACCAGCTCTCGTAAGCGACCATCTCCCATAAGCGACCACCTATCCACAGCACCAAATTTTTCCCAGTCAAAGCCTTACAGTTGGAACCTCTCGTATACGACCACCTCCTGTAAGCGATCATGCCCCGCTTTTTGGGGCTGTCATTTTAATGATTATCCACTGTTTTTAACCTCGTGTAAACTATCACCTCACGCATTTTCTGACGTCTATGTTCACCGTGTGTACTTTGCTATTTAGAATATACGAAGAACTTAAGCAAAAACATGCGACTACGCATATCGTAGCTTCCATAAAGCAGATGTGTCCGGACATCTTCTTAGGAAAGACCCTTCGTGGTTCTTTTCCCGTAAGTGAATACCTTCCGCGAGTTGTGGCATTTTGGGTGGTCGCTTACGGAAGGTCGGACTGTTGGTAGTGTGTAAAGGTGAAATAGTGAAAAGAAGTAAATTACGTACAAGGTTAGGACGGGCCGTGGTCTGTTATGGGATGAAACGGTTCTGGCTCAGTTTGTTTAAAATTGTCGTTCCTTTGTGGTTCGTTGCTCATTACTACGAATTGTTCAATGTCTTATATTGGGTAGCCTGTGGTTAAAGTGATGCACCAGTTTTAACTGAGGCTTTTAACATGTGTAAAACTGTTGAAGGGGAAGGCTGGAGGTGATCTTATAGACTTTTCTCGGTTCGAACTCAGAGATTAAAGAGAAAGGTTCCAAAAATATTATATAGCAGTACTGCTGTATTCTCTCCAACTAGCATTTTTAATCATATGATCAAGCAAGAGAGCAAGAGAAATGACAAAAATGGACCCTTTATACACCACACAACGATGAATAATATCTTTCATGACAGTAAAGGAGTAATAGTCTTAGAATTGACGAAAATTTACGCGCTTTTAAGAGTTACCCGACAAACTACAGTGTAAGTGTCTTATTCCCAATTAATAATATTCTCTTCTTTCCCTGTGACCTAGGCTATTAAAAAGTCATGCTCATAGATAACACCACAGGTAAAATCATACTCAAATAGTAGGTTTACTTTACTGACACAAAAATGTTAGAAAGTCTAGCAACAGTTAACAAGCCCTGTAAAGTAGATATTAAGGTGTACAAAACAACATGATCTTGGCTTCATTTTACATACTCAGTTATATTTTATCAATGGCCACATACGTATTAGACTGCGAAAATCTCACGCCGCTCCTTCGCGTCCTTGCAAAACCGATTATGACAAAACAAAACCCGACTGTTTTCCAGCCTCTATACGTAGTATTGCTTCAGAAGGTAAAAAAAGACGTAATTTACACTGAAACCGTGTATAACAACAAGAGCTTTGATAAAAAGTAATTCTGAATATAGATGTACAAGATTTATAGGTAATTTCCGAATTGCCCCAAACTTCTGTTTCAAACTGAAATGATTTTGATAAAAATTACTTTTTTATTCTCATGCAAGTGAAACTCATTATCGCAAAAAGAAGTTTGAACTTAGCCTCGCTAGCTTGGAAAGTGAGAGCTTTTGGAACTCGGAAATTGCTTGTAAATGAAGCAGCTGATTAAAAACCTCAAGAAAGGATAAGCTGAA
>OZ037995.1:13548906-13636406 GCA_964035705.1 Porites rus
ATCATTCACATGGAAGTGGGTAAAGAACAGGGCATTCTCATTATCCCCTTTTGGTAATCTGCTCATTGGTGGCCGTTGGTGTCTCGAACCCCCGGGGTTTTCCACCCTTTTGTTCTTGACTGGCGGGAGATTCCTTTACATGAGTCTACTTTCCTCCCTGGTTCCGCAGCCGCGGATTTTTTCGGGCATGGTATTCCCTCGTGTAGGGTATTTGCTTTGAGAATTGTATTTCCTTAGTTTTGCTGTAAAACGTTTTTCGGGTATTAGATGAGTACCTTTAACGAGTTGTTCAGCCTAATTATTTGTTTTTGTTTTGTCTGAACCTTTTTGGCCTAGGTGTGGGCCTTTGCTCTGTGCAAGTCAGTGGACTTGGAACTGTACTAGTGCGCACGAGTTGTGCAGCTGAAGCAAGCCGAGAGGGCAGTGCCGACACAGTAGTGTGTTCATTTTAGAGTCAAGTGGACTCCTCCTATCCTTTGTGTGGATTTGCTTACCAGTTGACGCCGAGTGGGCCAAGCCTCCATGTGCTGGAGTGTGTACTGGTGCTGTGTTAACTTGCCATGTGGGCAGTTTTCGTTGCAGACGATGTGTATCTTGCGCGTTTAGTGCTGTGTAGCAATTGGATGTTGTTCCTGTCTTTAAAGTGCCATGTTTTGGACATTGTTGATTTTCACTTTAGGCTTGTCGCCTTGCCAACGGAGCAACGCAGAGATTCAGAGGCTTGTAGAACTGTTAAAGACTGTCATACTTAATGACTGTGCCACTTCAACAGTGTCTTCGTATGCAGGGGCAGCCAATCGATGGATTGACTGGTGCAAGTCTTACTCGTTTCCTCCTTTACAGTCTAACCCAACAGCAGTTGCTCTCTACTTAACAAGTCTTTCAGACCTTGGCTTATCTCGCTCTTCAATCCTTGGAGCAGCTTATGGCATTGCATGGCTACATAAGAAACTTGGATGTCCTAATCCTGTCGACGATCCGCTCGTTTCTCAGACCTTGGCTGGTTTTAAACGCCTCCTGGCTGGCCCATCTAAGAAAAAGCAGCCTATTCAATCTCATCACGTCAGGGCGCTGATTCGTTCCTATGGTCACCCTCGTGCTTCTCTACCGAACTTACAAATGGTGTCGCTGGTTGCGCTTGGTTTTTGTGCCTTCCTACGTTGGTCAGAGCTGCGTGACTTACGTGCCTGTGACTTAAAGTTTTGCTCCACCCACATGTCTGTTTTCCTAGACAGACGTAAGAACGATCAATTCCGTCAGGGATCTGTGGTTAAAGTTTCTCGTTTACCTTCTAGCTCTTGTCCAGTGAAACTGTTTGAGTTATTCCTTGAGCGCGGAGAGCATCAACCATCTCAGTCGTTATTTTGTCTCTGCCAGAAATTGGGTACCGGGTACAAGCTGCGACAAGCTCCTCTGTCATATTCTCGGGCACGGGAACAGTTTCGCCAAATGATTTCCGAACTTGGTTTAGACTCAAACGAATTTGGTTTACATAGCCTTCGTTCAGGTGGTGCTTCCCAAGCAGCACGCAGCGGAGTTTCTGGGAGAGTATGGCGTAGACATGGGGGTTGGCGCAGTATCCAAGCCGCAGATGGTTATGTCGATGAATCTTTGGAAATTACCCTTGTGGTATCTAGAAATTTGGCTCTTTAATTTTCAGTATGTGATTTGCTTGATAAAATTGCGCGAGTTGTGTTGTATGCAGCAGTATGGAGAGATTTACATTTGCTCAATTAATTCTGATGGCTTAACGATGCTTGATGACACAGTATCCTTGCCGCAAGTGGATATGCTTAACAATTTTTGGACAGTACCGTTATGGTATCCAAGCGATTAGCTATTTATTATACAGTAAATATGTTTGCTTAAGGAACATTGCCTTATCTTGTATCCTTATATGCTTTTGCCACTGATTGTGAATTTCTGGTTCTGGTTGTCAGTTTTTTGGGTGCGGGGAATTCAAGAATTGTTCATTTATCTTTGCCTGAATGCAGCGAAGCGTAATGAAACAAAAGATAAATGGTTTCTTGAATTCCCAAGAACAGGTGCATTTGTCGGCAGTGTGTTTTAAGTGCCGGCATGAGATTATGACAAGAAAGTGTGATATGTAAAGTAGCAAGTATATATTCGCTGAACAGCGAACAGGTTTCATTGTGGATTTTTACAAGCGGACAGTTAAATTCTTGTTCTTTTTTTATATTTTGATTGAAATCCTGTAATCCATTTCCTCGTAACGATTTTAGTTGTGTTTTCCTGATGATTGACAGTTATTATAAGTAGTTTTGTTTATTCAATTTACTTTGGCCGCATCAAACGTATACAGTTTGTTTGATTTTTTGGTGTCTAAACAGTGTAAACAGTTGTTTTTGTTTTGTGATTAGTTGGTTAGTTCAATAAATGGGCTAAGAATTGTCTGCTTATCCTGCACCGCATTTCTGGTTGTCAGTTTTTTGGGTGCGGGGAATTCAAGAATTTTACATTTTATCTTTTCAATTAGCTATTTTGTATATACTTACATTATAATTATCTATTCCTTTTCAATCTTTTATTTCAATGTGTAATACCAAAGTAGTTAGTGAATTTTCTCGCCAAAAGCTAAGACGGTATTTTAGTCTACTGAATAAACTTGACTTGACTTGCTTTGTTGAGATATGTCCAATTAAGTTTGCACGCAGTTGCAACTGGCTTTCAAAAAATTGCCAACCTGCCATTTTTCGCAAACACACGAAAAATCGCCATTTTTGCACCTGCGTGGACATAAGTGACTATTTGGGCCCCCACTTTTTAGAGCGAATGATACCCCACCTCCCTGCCCCATTCCCCCGGCACTCATACTAACAGCTGCCTTCTTTTCGCTTGCTGTGACGGTTTATAGGTTTAAACACAATTACTTTTTATATTTCTCGTTCAAGAATTTAAAAATTATCTTTAAAAAAGACAAAAAAAAATAAAGCGAGGTTTAACTGTGCTGCTTTGCCGGACTACTAGCAAGATAACTTCACGGTGCGAGGAGGACATTGCTGTTCACTGGGAAATGTTTTAATTTTTTTAAAGGCTTATCGTTGTATTTTTTACACAACAACTTCTAACATAGCGCTTACCTTTGAGTTTCCACAAGCTGGGCTTGTAAGGAAGAGAGCTGAAGATTTTTTGATCAAGTTTGCAACGGATTCATTCCCTGGACCTGGCGTCAAGTGTTTCTTTTTGTTGAACGTAAAGATAAACAGATTGCTCCACCTTTCCTGAAATGATCACCGTTTTAAAATCATAAGGATAAATTTTAACTGAAAACGGTTCAAATCAAGTTTCGCACACTCCCAGTAAATGCTGCCTTTCCTTTCAGAGTGAACGTGACGCTTAGTTGATGTTCTTACCTAGTTACAGCCGTAATAGTCTTTTAATTAGCCCTATATCAGTTTTTTGAGTAAAGTTTAATCTCATGATTAAACGGTCACCAATTAAGCGGCCAGCAACGAAAGTCCTAAAATAATTGTAGAATTATGTTCACAACGTACGTCGGACGAAGTTTCAACCGGTTGAAGTTTAAGCGTTAAGGTTTTCTGTTCACACGGAACTACCTTAACAGTACAAAGAAATCATACATCTAGCAGTTTAAAGTCCCGTATGAACGAAGTGTCCGGTGTAATGTTTTCAGTCGGTCGCAAATTCGTCCGGTACTCTTTGGCCTCGATCCTCCGCAGAAATCACTGTCCCGTTTTAATGAGGAGAGACATGATGATGCAAATGATCGACCAAGCACCGCGGCGCTTATTTCATTTTCCCTATTATAGGTACGGCGCTTATACGAGAGCGGCGCTTATTTAAACTACGGGTAAAACACTGAGGGGAATATAGGGAGAATTAAGTGGGGCGTGTGCTAGGTATGCACAATTCAATATGAAATGTGAACACCCCGAACTGTTGTAATTATGAACTCCAGTTTCAAGAGTTTCCCTACATTAAAAAAAAAAACTCACGAGTTGGTCGAGGTCTTATTTCTCAAGCGCTATGGCTTTGATATCTCTTTATATCAAGCGCCGCAACGAAGGTGGAGCGTTAATTTGTAAATACCCAAATAAGCGCCGCGGCGCTTATTACGTTATTTCCGGTAAAGGTGCGGTGCTTAGTCGATCATTTACGGTAAAGTTGAAGTAGGTACATTTTACTACCCCTTCACACTCAAAGTAGATTCCAAGTACACTTAGATTATGCCAAGAGTCATTACTTGGCTTCACACTAGAAGCTAAGTTTGTTTCAAGTAAGAACTTGATTCAAGTGCACTTGGAAATCTTAAGTTGCTCTGTAGAAAACATGGCTTCACAGTTGTTGACAAAGTATATTACGTGAAGTAAAAGCTGTTAATCTCTCCGTTCATTAGAATCTTGAAACCGCGGCACGTGCACATCGTGCACATGGCTGTCATTTCTTATTGGTTAAGTTTGTTCTCAAGTGTAGTGTAGACCATACTTGGCGGCGAACTCCGGCTTCTTTTAACTACGAACGTTTCCATAGTCACCAAGCAAAGATGAAGTAGATGCATTTTACCCCTTTAAACTCAAAGTAGGTTCCAAGTACACTTAAATTATACCACAGGTAGCCCAAAACTACAGAATCTGTACGATTCCGTACTTTGTTTTGAAAGAGGAAATTTTTCACTTCTCATTCAAATTTCGCCAGTTTGAGCTCCGATTGGTCAATGAGAACAATGCGTGCGAGTTAGCCTTTGCGAGGGTCGGGCCCAAGGGTATTGATGTCATCGGGAGCAAGAGACTGTCTCCCACCCCGAGTGTGAGTAATTTGAATCTCAGGCCGGGTCGCTAAGCTATCTTTCAACCGTTTGGGTAATGCGGAGCTCATCCCGAGCCTCTGTCGATGGCTTCAATCGGGAAGGTTTGCAGAGATTGGCGACCTTTGATTCGCTCTCGGTACAAAGGCGTCTTGAAGCAAGGTAACGAATGGAAAGGAGGACTATCGTGTGTTACCTAGGCGGAATTTGGAGGCGATTGGAGCAGTTGGAGCGAATTTACGGCCGTTTTCCTTCGGTGGATCAGTCGAGCCGTTTCGCTAGAGTGCCTAACCTTGGTAAACCTTTATACAGAGAGAAAACCGTTTACATAAAAACCCATAAAACGGCGATAAATCGGCCAGTGGACCACACAGGAGAGATGTAACACACATTTTAAGTAAGGTAAGCTATTTTTTATTGAAATCCTTTCATTTTCGTAGGTTACAGAAACGATAGGTTTTTTTCCCATACAAATCCTTATATTTTGAGTGTTACACAACAACGCCGATGCTCGCCGATGCTCATATTTCGAGCTTGGGCTACCTGTGATTATACATGAAAATCTAGTGTAAAGCCAACAATTATGGCTCTTGATTATACTTGAGAGCCCTAGTGTGACTCCAACAAATAGAATTTAGATTACGCATAGGAGGCTTGCAATGGAACATTTAGCTTTTTCTCCGCGATTAAAGACACCTTCCAACTCACTTCTCTCGTTGCCTAACCCCTGAACGTAATGAAAGACAAAGTAATATTAAAAGTATACTTTGGCCAGCGTTGCCGGAACGTTCGCGCAAATGGGCCGAGTATACAAATTTTTGACAAACCGTGGAAATCGTGCGTAAATGATAATGCTAAAGTAACGTTTACATGAGGTACGACCCAAACGACAATTTTGAGAATATTGTGGTATTTTTCGAAGTGGCCTATCCTTGCATTTTGTCACCTCTATTAAGCGACCACCAATCGTTTGATTCTTGACACACTTAGTTTGACTCGGCTTAGTTTTAAAAATCGATAAAAGTATGACGAAAGAAAATACAGTAGCCAGAGATAAGAGGTGACGAAAATTTGTCGACTGAAAGTTTCTCAGATTTTGTTAGTGTTAAATATCAATCTTGTCAATAAATGTAGCGCATTAGTGTATATATCATAGCTTGTAAGGTATCCTACAATTCAGTCTTCCGACTGCAAAAGGGACAATAAAACAGTGATTTGACGAGTGATTATGGATTCGTAATGTAACGCGACTAAGTTTACTCCACAGTCATAATTTTTATACTAAAGTATTGTTCATGAAAAGTTGGCAGAAGCTCACCACGACTTTGACAAGACTCGCTTTTTCGTTAAAATACTCTAGTTTTGACCAGTAAGATATAGCCTGTCTCTTGTGCGGAAGTTGCAAGAAACCTGAAAGTCCTCTGAAAGTGTTTGTTACGTTGCAGAATAAAGTGAGGTTTTTTGCTAATGGTTTGGCTAATTTTTAACGATGTTCTATAATTAGCAATGAATCTCCATCAAGCCCAGGAGCGTAGCGTCCATATACGCAAGTAGGCCTGTCCGCACAGGTACAGCTGAAATGTGGAAAAACTATGCCTTTTTTGTTTCCTGAAAAAGCCTTTTTTCATCATTAAATAGGGATGACTGATACATTTTTCGCTCCATATTAGCGACCACAGTTGTTTTTTACATTTCATTATTCCATAATCCTGATGGCGTCACTGGACTTTTTTTTTCTCGTAAACACTACTGTACCTTACCGACAACACTAGAGATGGGTAAAATAAACAACACACTATACTACATTTTCCTGCATATTAATTTACTCAAAATTACCTGCCCTAAAGGTTGAAAATGATATTTCAGAGACCCTTGATTGAAACTTTTTTCTGAGGGAGCATGCTCCCAGACCCAGCCCTTCCCCCTCCCCCCCCCCCCCCCCCTCCGAAAAAAACAAGGCCGGCTTCGACGCTGCAACTTTTCTTCCCCGAGTGCCTACACCCTCAAAATCTTACGCTACCCCCCTACAAGCGGCAACTTGCCGTTACACCGAGGGTGGCCGCCTCATGAATAGAGGTGGTAGTGTTTGGTGTTATTACAGATAACTAATTAAATCTATAGCCCTTGGAAAACGTAAAACTAGAAAAAATGAGTTAAACATATTGTCAATATGAACTTCCTTTTTAATGACTCCAGTAGAACGAACAAAATTGTTTATTACAGTTTCTCAGCCTGCACAGGGAACTAGGTAAGGGATGATTCATCGCGGGTATCGCCATTATTTGCGCCATTACTTTCTCACGCGACTGCTACCCACTCATGCTAACAGCTGCTTTCTGTTCACTTCCTGTAACCGTTTATAGGCTTTTAACCACAATTTTATTGTGTATTTCCCGTTAAAGGGTAGGACCTTTGAAGCAAAAAAAACATCTGTTTTTCAAAACGTGTCAGGTAACATCTTTTGTTGTTTTGTTCCCGTTGCAAATGTTTGGGTTGTTACAGTGGTTTTTTCTTACTTATCCTTTGATGAACTTTTAAAGGTTCAACGTTCTAGGTTATAATTCAGAACCTAAAAGAATGAAGAGGCTGTTTTGGTAATTTCTAGTTACAAACGCTTCTTAAAATCTTCAACGATTAATTCATCCAGCTGTACATGTATTATATTAATATGAACATGTACAACGACTCCGCCTGTATAGTCTTATACAACATTAACTCGCAAACTTCATTTTAAAAGTAAAACGACACACATATTATTCAAAATAATTGCAGCTTCCTTCGGTCTTTTGTTCTAGCAAAAACAAATAATAAATTATTGACTGCTCTTAAATTTTACCAAATCCTGACTGTGTTCTATGTTCTGTAATTGAAGCACGGAGGAAACGAATAGAGCACGGAAGAAGTGTGGGGGGAAATACGAGACGTAGTCGAGAGTTTCTCCTAACAGAACAGAGCTCAGTCAGTCAAGGCTTTTTTTATTAATTTTGTTTGATGATATAGAATCCGTTTAATTCCCCAAGCATTACTTTCTACTTTTCGAATGTCTCCCTTTGGCAGATGATCTGACCGCTTTAGCTCCCTGTTTTATACACTCATAAAGCACGCTTTTTCAACCAATCAGTGCGCATTATAGCTGGACTTTATTATAATTGCCTGTTTATTAATAAAAACAAAGTTACACCATCTGTGGAAGCACAGGTGGTGTCAGTGGAACGGAACATTGGCAAGGTTACTGTGGCTTTCAATAACACGCCAAGTTCAAAAGCCGACTAACGTTTGCGTTCCCTGCTGTCGTCAATCAACTTAGCAAGAGAAGTTTACTTCAATGAATAAAATCGAAAAGGCCATAGTTTGTGATGTGTAATTAGTGGTTTCAATCCATTTTGTGATTTTCTATGTTTCAAAGTTCGTTGCTTGTGATCGTAATTATGATTGACGGTACCAGCGAAAAACGTCGGTGAATGGCTTTTAAAACTCATTGTTGTCTTGACCATGTAACTTTAAAAAATCATATCTCTGCTGTTATTTACAGTTCCATATAAAGCTATACCTCATTGGAAAGGAAAAAGAATAAACTTATGGGAAAATTGTGGGTCTCAGGAGACCCATAATATTCCGCAAAACAAAATTAACAAAATATATTTCTGCATAACAATTTTTAAAATTTACAAAGAAAGTCATTTTGATAACGATCGATTTCGACATACATTTTAAAAGAAAAATCCACGATAAATAAGTAATACGACGTTTCGGTGACATTCAAGTGGACTCCATCGGGGCGAAACTTTTTATTTAATTGTTAGTTTGCTCCATTTTCACGCCTGCATTTAACTTTACATATTCCTGACACTTCCTTTTTCTGTATATATATATATATCACCAAATCTTGCTAATTTTCTTCGCATTTGACAATGATGGTATGGAGTCATCGAAACGTCGTGTTACTTTTTATTCATTGATTTTTCTTTTAAAATGAATGTCATTTTGTCAGAAAAATTGTATATTTTGTGTAATATGGTAGTAACAAACATTTTTCTTCAATATCTAAGCAAAACAGTACAGCCCGAAAATCGTTCGAAAATATAGAGCGGCTAAGAATTTTATACAAATTTATTTTGTTATGCTGTCAGAACATGTGCTGCAGACTTAGACGACTTGGCGATTAGCACGCATAGATTCTTACTGTTTTCTTACCTCGATTTTTGCGTTTGTTTTGCTTGTTATATTCCAGAATCCTTCAAAATAATTTGCCTGACTTGTATTTGGTTGAAATTCGTCGATACAAGCTTTCATTCCTCGCAAAAGCCGCCACATCCCCCGTCGCCAACTATGCTATTTAGAATATACGAAGAACGTAGGCAAACATATGCAACAACGCATATCGTAGCTTAGAAATTACATGCAACAAAATTAATTGTCTTCCATAATAAAAGTACTCAGGCCACTTAAGCCATGACTACCTAATTAAATATGAATATTTTAGTAAATGCTATTTAGAACGGTTTGCTTCCATCAGTGCTCCTGAAAAAAAGTGAACTGCGAATGTGGCTCAACGAAAAAAAACACGTGAAACGTGATGTCAAATAACACGTGACATCGCTTCGTCAATGACCTCACAAAACACGTTTTTCTAAGCGGGGAGGGGTTGCAAACCTTAATCTTAGGAATTTTTATTTCACTACCAAAATGTTACATAAACAGTTTAAATCGTAAATTCGCCTTGAATGATTGGAAATGTTATTTATCCTATTAGCTATTTAACTAATTAATAAGTCACGTGACCCTTTTCCCTTTATTTACCGATTCCTATATAACGTAAACACACATACAAGGCGAATTTTTAAAACCTTTTTAATAGCCTCTAAAATGAACCTAAAAGAACTTGTTACTCTTTCATTATCCTTTCCCCATTTTAGAGTAAATATTTTGACCGTTAATTCTCAATTATCAGTCACGTAGCTTCTAAAATGCACTCATATTGCTAAGGCCATTAAGCATTTGTAGTTCAATTTTCAGGATCATTGATAGATTGAAGCAAACTCAGGAGCCTCCTGAGCAAACTGTTCTAAATAGCATTTTATCAAAATATGCATATTTAATTAGATAGTCATGCCTTAAGTGGCCTGAGTAGATGTACCTGGACTATCTTCTCAGGAAAGACTCGCCGTGGATCTTTTCTCGTAAGTGACCTCCCGCAAGTCGTCGCATTTTGGGCGGTTGCTTTACGGAAGGTTCGACTGTTATTTGTAGTGTGTAAAGGTCAAATGGTGAAAAAAAGTAAATTACGTACAAGGTTAGGACGGGACGTGGTCTGTTGGGGGTCCTGAGTCAACAGGCTGTTGAAATTAAGGAAAAACAAAAATGACTGTATTTAAATTAGAGAATTTGCATTTTCCCCGGTCGAGTCGCACTTCTATCATTCCTAGATAAATCTATTTAAAAAAAAGGTTTAGATTAAGGCATATTCTTTGAAAACAGTTCTCTTAATCCCATTCAGGTGCTTTTTTCTTTTACTCACAGTAAGCAAACAATATGTAGACAAGACCAAAGGCTGCAATCGATTGAAAACCAATAACTAGTCAGCGGAGAACTTTAATTGCAATTAAGGTTGCTGGGCTTCGATCCGAAGAACTGTTGGCATAATTTGAGGAGGAGACTGTTCTTTCAGCGATCCACAGTGATACTGATCGGTTGTTGTGTTGTCTAATCGTAGGGCATCTCAATTCCACTTTTCCTGTTAATGTCTGATGTTGTTAAGGTGATAGAAGTGTTATTTGACTATAGCCTCTTTAATTCTACGAGACACGAGAGTATCAGTGAGGGTCTCGGTCAATACACTTATCCTCTCCCCAAACCGGATAATGCCCGGTATTATTGCGGGCGTGTTCAGAAACGGCTGAGAGTTGAGTTCGTGATGCCGACAAATTTCCCATACTACAGTGCAAGTGTCTTATTCCCATTTCATCTTAGCCTGGTCTCCTTTCCCTGTGGCCTATGCTATTAAAGCTTTTCGAAAGTCATGATCACAGATAACACCACAGGTAAAATCATGTTCAAATAGTTTATTGAATACTCTAAATTGGTTTACTTTACTGACCCTGACATTTTAGAAAGTCTAGCAACAGTTAACAAGCCCTCCCCGGCCTATAAAGTAGATGTTAAGGTGTACAAAATAGCATGATCTTGGCTTCATTTTACATACTCTGTCATATTTTATCAAAGACCACAAACATATTAGACTGTAAAAAGCCTGTATTTTTGCCTTGTTTAAGAACGTGCACACGAGCGGTTAAGGGAAAGGAAGAATACGTGATACTGGGTCTACGGGCGTGTGCATGAGGCTCGCGCGCTTCGCGCGAAAATCGCAAGCCGGTATAACAATAAATTCTAAAAAAATAATAATAATATCAATGTATAATATTAACAGGCCATCTCTGCGTTGCCCTACCTGTTTCTAAGCGAGATGATTGTGATGAAAATAGGACTTTTTTTTACTCCCATGCAAATGAAACGTATCATCACAAAAAGGATTTGCACTTACCCTCGCTTGGAAAGTGAGGGTTTGTGGAACTCGGAAATTGCCTGTTGATAACGTATATTTTATCTTGATTAAAGAAATCAAAAAAAGATCGAATTAGCCAAATACAGTAAAAACCCGCGACCAAGAGCCTGCACTTTCACAAGTTAACCTAAACAGGTTCTTACATAAAAAGGTAATTAGCATAAATTTAGGTTATCTAGGTTCTTAAATAGGTTCTTGTTTTGTGCAGAAAAAAAAAACAACATTTTATCCAGTTATTCCTTTTGTAAAACTCGCATACCATTACATTGCAGTTGGAGCTATAAGGCTTCTATGTCTCCAAAGAGGACCCTGAATGTTGGCTTATCTTACTTTCCCAAGTGTACAGATTTTTTTTTTTTCTTTTTCTTTATATTTTTTTTAATAGGGACCTCTTTCAAATTTTAGGCTGAACAGGTTAAAATAGAGAAGGCCTAACTGGCAAATTTAGCAAATTTAAAACCAAAGTTCATAGTGGCTGGTTTTTACTGAATTGTATATAATGCTTAAAACACGCGCTGTGAGTGATTTGAATGAGGAGCTTCAAAAACGTCCCTTTAGTACTTCATTTCAATAGGACTGATAAATAATGCATTGCAAAATGGAAAACAAAAGCAGCCAAAATAACAAAAGCTGCATTGGTCAAATATTATGAAAACACATTCAACAACTGAAGTAAACAGCCCCCCGAGAAGGGGAGTTTTTTCCCTGCTAGCAGAGGTCTCTCACGACGAGGCAAAGTCTCTCTCCTTTCTCTCGTTTTTGCCTCGTCGTGAGAGACCTCTGCTAACTAAATCGCTAAACTAGGATGTCTTCTAGACCACTTCCCAGCCATAAAATACGTCTGTAAGCCCTTTTAGTTCCTTTCCCGCGGCCCCTTTCCTGTACTTCAACAAGTGAAATCCCTAGCTACCCTTTGATATGCCTGAAGACTAAATATGGTACCCCTTTCGGGCGGAGCCTCCCCGTTTAAGACATTTTAGGGAGTTTCTTCCCCGGGTAACACGGTTTAATAAACGTCTATCTGCCTTCGCAATACGTCCATTCAAATGAAAGAAATTTCAGCAGTTTGATAATAATCTTATAGGAGGGAAAATAATATCTCAAGGAAAGTGTCAATTCCACTGGACATTTCCACAAGCGGTCATTGGACAATATGCCTACTGAATATTAACGAGTTAATATTTAATGGGTTTGAAGGAGCTATGACACGAGAATATTGCTGTTTTAGGTCAAATCTTTGCTGACCTCATAACTTAGTGCCTTTAGCCATACACAAAAATGTTCCTGAAGAGTTATAAAGAAGATATCAAACAGTTTTCATCAGGGAGTCCACTAACCATAATAATTTTTATGCATGGATAGCATTAAAACTTGAAAACGTTGGCGTATCCTTGCCAATCCTTTGCAACAGCAACAGGAAACGTTTTCAGTGCCTAAATAAGTCATATAATTTAAACAAAATTAAACAAAAACTGAACCATTATTTTTAGAAATCAATTGATGCGGAGATAAAGTTTATCTCTCTTAAAAAGATAGCATTTACCGTGACATTGCCTCCTTAAATGAGTAACAGCTTCTGTATATGTATTTATACCCTTTGTAGAGCGATTTTCGTATGACCTTGAAATGAAAACGCGCGAATAAAACAGAGACAATACACCAACGGAAATAGAGCGATTTGATTGGTTTATTGAACAGATAGAAAAGCGCGTGGCCTTTGGTTAGTTAAGCAAACGCTAGGGTGAAAAGCCTTCATGCCCAAGAACCTTCCGGAAATCAATCGATACTTCGCTTTGCTATTCTTTGGCGGGAAAACGAAGAGTCCTTTTTTGTTCTTTGATAAAACAATTAACGAACACTTACCGAAACCATTTTTCGAGGTCATAGGAAAATTGCTTTATCAATCTAAAGTTAGTAATTATACTATGCATTGAAGTACTATTTTCAAGAAGTCTTTCATGCAACAAAAGAGCAATAGTTGACATAGTAACTGGTCATCATTTGAACTTACAATAAAGTGTTAGTCAAGGTAAGTTAACGGGCTTGAAGAGGAAAAGCAGCATTTTGTCTTTGTCGACGTTTAAATAATATCAGGAGAGCTCTTCTGAACTCTGGCATTCTGATTGTGTAAATAATGGGATTAACAAGCGAGTTTGTGTGGTATAGAAGAAAAAAAGATAGTCTCAAACGAAAATATGTCAGGGAAGAAAAGCTATGTAAATAAGGAAAAAAAATAAAAATATATACAACAAATGGTAGCCACACCAGCAAAGATACAATGGTCATTATGAATAATGTGACAGTAAGTTTTCTTTGTCTATTGGCAAAACCATGGGACGGAGGACGGGTTCCAAACCAAAATTTACAAACAATGGAGGTGTAGGAAACACAGATAACAGTAAGGCAAAGGCAACAATATGACAACAATAAGTACAAAGGAAATAGCAATTGCCACCGTTGTTGCAAGTTCCCATGGAGACGTGTTAATGGAAAGGGAATAAATATCATTGCAGTTAAAATCCAGACGCCAGCAATTGTTACCGCGTAGATCCATTTTTTGATGTTGCGATGCTTAAATGGACGAAACGTCGCATGCATCCTATCTAAAGAAATTACTGCAATACCTGTTACAGAGGTGAGAGAAAGGTAGATGTCGATCATGACAAGCACAAGAAAAGGTTGCCATTCCTTCGCGGTAAGATACTGTTTAGTGCGGAATCTGAATTTATTTCCAACTTCGCAACCGTAGAGGAGGAAATGAAATACTATAATGAAAGTGTCAATTCCTCCAACAAACATATCAGCCACGGTCAAGTTTATAACCAAGTACATGGAACGAGTGCGAAGATTACTAATCTTTACAAAAAGAATAATTGATAGGAGGTTCACTGCAACAATAGCAACAGTTATGGTAAGGTACACAGCAAACCATGTGCTGCACTCGGTTGAAGAGATCGCCATGGAGCTCATTGTTTTCTTGTAATTTTCTTTTCTCCTCCCTTCAGAGAAAAATCGAATAAAGTTTGGTCAGTTGAAAAAAGGAAGTTAGGAGGTGAACTAAGAGGGTTGACGTCGACTCTGTAAATATCAAGAATAGATATTGTAGTTGAGAACGATTCTTCGACAGAGAGCTCACCTTAACCTTAATTTCTTGATAATTTCGTTAACGCTGAAGCAAACTCTTGAATTTCACCTATGGAAAGAAAAATCAATAGCGGTGGCTGATGGGAGAGTACGTTGAGTTGCTTGACTGGAAACTGAGGGCAAAAAAATATATGTGAATTTTAGCTGTTATTATTGGCGCTCATTGAACTGCAAGTCAGTAAGAAGTAATTTATCACCTGGTAGAAAGTTTATTGCTGGAAACTGGGAAGTACTCAAGAAAGGTTAATAAGGGTAGGCTCCGCCCCTTTTGCATATAATTTATTACTGGAAATTTACCCCTTTCGTATATCTTCCATCGACAAATGGTACCCCTATCACGCACCTAGTCTGGAACGTTGCATACGTTTTAACTCCTGTAATCCAATTTCCTCTTTATATGAATAAATCACAAAACTAGAACGTTTTCTCGACTTTTTCACAGCCATAAAATGCACCTGTTATATTCGCCCTTTGGCCCTTTTTACAGACCGAAATGATAGATTTTCGTACCCTTTCATATACTTCAGCTAGTAAATCCCCACTCTTTTATATACCTGAAACCTAAATAAGGTTTTTTTTTTTTTTTGGCGGAGCCTCCCCATATAGGCGTTTGTTGGGAGTAAGTACTCCTCGGGGTACGTTTCAAGAATATGTCCACCATTAAACTCGAATTGCTGGTTTTCAGTGTCACGCCATTTAAAGTAGATCAAAATAAAAATCAAAACCGTTCAATAGATAAAGTCCAGAATCTTGGAAATGAAAGGAGGTAAATATGCAAAGACCCTCGCCAAGGTTCAGGTCAGAGGAATATTTCGTATACGAGATATCTGAAGATGTGTTTTACTCAAATTTAAAGAGATTTGCATGGAGACGCCATACTGGTGCTCATCCGGATGAGCACCCGAACATGGGGGACGGAAACCAACAGAAACATCTGTTACCGAGTTTTGCTACAAAAGCGTGAATTTATTCTTCGAGGAACTCATAGACATTAAAATAATTAATACTTTTTTTCTAATACATGAACTGTTTAGATAGCAAAATTCCCTCAAAAAAGTTATTCTTTTATCCTACATGACAGCTCTCACGATGCGAGGAGGACTTTGCTGTTCACTGGGAAATGTTTTAATTGTTTTAAAGGCTTATCGTTGTATTTTTTACACAACAACTTCTAACATAGCGCTTACCTTTGAATTTCCACAAGCTGAGCTTGTAAGGAAGACAGCTGAAGATTTTTTGATGAAGTTTGCAACGGATTCATTCCCTGGACTGGCGTCAAGTGTTTCTTTTTGTTCAACGCAAAGATATACAGATTGCTCCACCTTCCCTGAGATGATCAAACGTTTTAAAATCATAAGGATAAATTTTAACTGAAAACGGTTCAAATCAAGTTTCGCACACTCCCAGTAAATGCTGCCTTTCCTTTTAGTAGCAAGAGTGAACGTGACGCTTAGTTGATGTTCTACACAGCTGCAGCTGCAGCCGTAATGATAGTCTTTTAATTAGCCCTATATCAATTTTTTTGAGTAAAGTTTAATCTCATCATTAAACGGCCACCAATTAAGCGGCCAGTAATGAAAGTCCCAAAATAATTGTAGAATTGTGTTCACAATGTACGTCGGACGAGTTTTCAACCGGTTGAAGTTTAAGCGTTAAGGTTTTCTGTTCAAACGGAACTACCTTAACAGTACGAAGAAATCATACATCTAGCAGTTTAAAGTCCCGTATGAACGAAGTGTCCGGTGTTATGTTTTCAGCCGGTCGCAAATTCGTCCGGTACTCCTTGGCCTCGATCCTCCGCAGAAATCACTGTCCCGTTTTAATGAGGAGAGACATGATGATGCAAATGATCGACCAAGCACCGCGGCGCTTATTTCGTTTTTCCCTGTTATAGGTACGGCGCTTATACAAGAGCGGCGCTTATTTAAACTACAGGTAAAACACTGAGGGGAATATAGGGAGAATTAAGTGGGCGGTGTGCTCAATTCAATATGAAATGTGAACACCCCGAACTATTATATGAACTCGGTTCCAAGAGTTTCCCTACATTGAAACTTTAGTTTTCACGAGTTGGTCGAGGTCTTATTTCTCAAGTGCTATGGTTTTGATATCTCTTTATATCAAGCGCCGAAACGAAGGTGGGGCGTTAATTTGTAAATACCCAAATAAGCGCCGCGGCGCTTATTACGTTATTTCCGGTAAAGGTGCGGTGCTCAGTCGATCATTTACGGTAGAGTTGAAGTAGGTACATTTTACTACCCCTTCACACTCAAAGTAGACTCCAAGTACACTTAGATTATGCCAAGAGTCATTACTTGGTTTCACACTAGAAGCTAAGTTTGTTTCAAGTAAGAACTTGATTCAAGTGCACTTGGAAATCTTAAGTTGCTCTGTAGAAAACATGGCTTCACAGTTGTTGACAAAGTATATTACGTGAAGTAAAAGCTGTTAATCTCTCCGTTCATTAGAATCTTGAAAACCGCGGCACGCGCACATCGTGCACATGGCTTCCATTCCTTATTGGTCAAGTGTGTTCTCAAGTGTAGAGTAGACCATACTTAGCGGCGAACTCCGGCTTCTTTTAACTGCGAACGATTCCATGGTCACCAAGCAAAGATGAAGTAGATGCATTTTACCCCTTTAAAATCAAAGTAGGTTCCAAGTACACTTAAATCATACTTGAAGCTCTAGTGTAAAGCCAACAATTATGGCTCTTGATTATACTTGAGAGCCCTAGTGTGAATCCAACAAATAGAATTTAGATTACGCATAGGAGGCTCGCAATGGAACATGTAGCTTTTTCTCCGCGATTAAAGACACCTTCCAACTCACTTCTCTCGTTGCCTAACCCCTGAACGTAATGAAAGACAAAGTAATATTAAAAGTATACTTTGGCCAGCGTTGCCGGAACGCTCGCGCAAATAGGCCGAGTATACAAATTTTTGACAAACCGTGCAAATCGTGCGCAAATGATAATGCTAAAGTAACGTTTACATGAGGTACGACCCAAACGACAATTTTGATGAATATTATGATATTTTTCGAAGTGGCCTATCCTTGTCACCTCTATCATGTAAGCGATCACCAATCGTTTGATTATTGACACACTTAGTTTGACTCGACTTAAATTTAAAAATCGATAAAAATATGACAAAAGAAAATACAGTAGTCAGAGTTAAGGGGTGACGAAAATTTGTCGACTGAACTTTTCTCAGATTTTGTTAGTGTTAAATATCAATCTTGTCAATAAATGTAGCGTATTAGTATATATATCACAGCTTGTAAGGTATCCTACAATTCAGTCTTCCGACTGCAAAAGGGACAATAAAACAGTGATTTGACGAATGATTATGGATTCGTAATGTAACGAGACTAAGTTTAATCCACAGTCATAATTTTTACACGAAAGTATTGTTTATGAAAAGTTGGCAGAAGCTCACCACGACTTTGACGAGACTCGCTTTTTCGTTACAATACTCTAGTCTTGATCAGTAAGATAGCCTGTCTCTTGTGCGGAAGTTGTAAGAAACTTGTAAGTCCTCTAAAAGTGTTTGTTACGTTTCAGAATAAAGTGAGGTTTCTGCTAATGGTTTGGCTAATTTTGATGAAGTTCTATAATTAGCAACCAATCTCCATCGAGCCTAGGAGCGTAGCGTCCATAAAAGCACGTACGCCTGTCCGGACAGGTACAGCTGACATATGGAAAAACTATGTATTTTTTGTTCCTGAAAAAGCCTTTTTTCATCATTAAATGGGGATGACTTATACATTTTTCGCACTATATTGGCGACCACAGTTGTGTTTTTACATTTTATTATTCCATAATCCTGATGGCGTCACTGGACTTTTTTTTCTCGTAAACACTACTGCACCTTACCGACAACACTAGAGATGGGTAAAATAAACAACAAACTATTCTGCATTTTCCTGCGTATTAATTTACTGAAAATAACCTGCGGAAAAGGTTGAAAATGGCATTTCAGAGACCCTTGATTGAATTTTTTTTCTGAGGGAAACTGCAACTTTTCTTCCCCGCGTGCCTACACCCTCAAAATCTTACGCTACGTCCCTACAAGCGGCAACTTGCCGTTACACCGAGGGTGGCCGCTTCATGAATAGAGGTTCAACCGTTTTTGCATATTAGCTAACTGTGAATTTTTACCCTAGGTTTTTATGCGTTTATTAAAGGAAAACTCACCGTTCCAAAGTTAAAGCTTCTGCTTGCTCCCTTTTTCATCGGCGCAACGTTTAATTCATCCAGACTACATGCATGAATATGATTTAAATAGTAATAAAACCCACATATTATTCAAAATAATTGCAACTTCCTTCGTCTTTTGTTCTAGCAAAAACAATTAAATATAAATTATTAACTGCTTTTAATAGCCCACGTTCGATATAGTAAAATTCTAACATGACTCGGAGGCTTTAGGGTCAAAATTGCAAATTTTTCACGTCTTCATTGTCTCGCAATTACCAGAAGAAACTTGAACACAAAGAAAACCAAACCAAAAAAATGACAGGAAAGCCTCGGAGTCAAGTTAGAAGTTTAATATATCGAACGTGGGTAAATTCCCCACGCATTACTTTCTACTATGATATGACAGCTTTAACTCCGTGTTTTAAACACTCATAAAGCAACCTTTTTCAACCAATCGGAGCGAGCGTTATAGCTGAACTTTATTATAACTGTCTATTAATAAAAACAAAGTTATAACCACCATGGACGCACAGGTGTCAGTGAAATGGACCATTGGCAAGGTTACTGTGGCTGTCAATAACACGCCAAGTTTGCTGCCGTCAATCAACTTATCAAGAGAAGTTTACTTCAATGAATTAAAATCGAAAAGGCCATGGTTTGTGGGTTCGTTGCTTGTGATCGTAATTATGATTGACGGTAGCGAAAAATGTACTTCATTGAAGCTGGCTTTTAAACTTCGTAATTCATGTGTTATGAATGGTTTAAATTACGTTAATGGACCAAGCTTACGGCAGACGCATCAAGTCATTAAAACTTTTCGGCGCCTTAGAAAGATAACGACTTTTGTCTAAACTTATAGAGGAGTTTCAAACGTCACAGCACCAAAGAATTAATACCAAAGAAAATTTCTTATAAGAGCTCGAGAAAATAAATGTCAAATTTCACAAAATGAGATCTCATACATCACATTTTCAGAATATTACCTGTGTTTTCACAATTCTTGTGAAATTTGACATTTATTTTCTGGGGCTCCTACGAGAAATAGTGTTTGGTGTTACAGTTAACTAATTATATCTATAGCCCTTGAAAAAATTTTTTTGAATGCGATATTTTTTCTGGTACAAACGGTAAGTTTTTGTCCACTGAAAACTGAAATTACTCAATTTCATGGTGGATTCCGTATTAATGTTTAAGGAGTGTCTTTATTACTGATAAAGACTCGGTTAATTAAGCTCTACGTCCAAATTTTTTAGATCAAAATAACCCCAAATGATTACAGGGGCGTAGCCACCTGTACGCACGGTACGCACGTACGTACCTAAAAAAGTCGTGCACAAAAAAGATATAAAATGAATAAACAATAAAAAAGAAAAGCAAAATATCTAAAGATAATTATTTTAAGAGTACAGTTTGCCTCAATTCATTCAACTCTGGTTGTTTCTTTGGCGACGACAATAAGCCCCTTTTCTTTACAACCTCTACGAACACGAGGAGGAGGAGGAGGAGGACGTAATCACAATTTTTTCTCTGAGTCCGAACTTGGGTGGTCTCCAAGTCTCCGTAAGGAAGTTCATCTATATTTGCCCAGGATTTGCCATTTTAAGAGAGTTGACGGCAATAAAAGCGAAAAGTTAAAAAATAAATTACGCGCATTCATTTTCATAGCTAGGGACGTTTTCGTTGCCCTCACCGTCGTCGTTGCTAAGGCATCCTATATTCATGAAAGTGACAGATCCATTTTGGTTTTACTGCAAACTCCTATCAACAAATGCGGAAAAGTATCGGGATAAGTTGGAAAAATTGTTTACACTACACAACATTCAAGGCATTAGATTCACTTTAGATTTCGGATTCAAAATCTATAGAGACTTGACCAAATCGGCACCTTTTCAATTTGGATTCACGCACTGCATCTGCTTAATATAAAAACGACGAAACGAACCCAGTAACAAAATAAAGTAACGAATCCGGAAAAGTATGCAGCCTTATTGTATGATCGGTAGCATGAGGACCCGCAAGACTTAGAGATCGGCGAAGTCGGTCATCTGAAATGACCGATTGCGCAATGTAAAACAAAAGACGTGTTGACAACTCATAGAATACGATCCTCTCTAAATCATTACGACTGAATGTTTCATTTTATTTACAAGTCATCGTTTGACAGCTTAACCAAATTAATTAGAAATTTGATTCATTGCACTAAATGGAAACACAGAAAAAAACTCGTGGGACTTTCAAAGCAAGCCGCGACAAACGGCGAGTAAAACGCGTGAACAATTTTGCGTGTGAGCTGCAAATGCCGAGTTAAAAACTATTTTCCTTGTGAGTGAAATATTTGGCTAAAAGCGAGGAAAACTAAATGCACGCCGTAACAATTATTCCGAAACCAAATCTTACATAGAATTCTTTAGTCAGTTTGCGAAGGTTAACGCAAAATTTTTTAGTACAATATTTATTTTGCCAACGGTAGGCCTCGTTGCTTGAACGACTATAAACTGCGAGCAGTCTATTATTTTCCTTTACAATGCCGCGAACTGCTAAATGCGGGCGTCTCGACCTTCACTGATTTCGCTGAAAAGCTTTGGCCGAAAGCGGAAAGCGCGGGCATGGAAAGTCTCTGGCACCCAGGGTAAATTCTCTATTCTAAAGTTGTTGTTTACAATCTCGCTAGCTGGAATAAGAACTAAACAGATTTTAAGAGAAAAGGCGGGCGGCAAACAGTCTAGAAAGACTTTCTTAAATGTTTGAAATAAACACGACTTAAAAACTCGTAATGTTGTGAGACGTGACCTTAGAGTTTGCTTGAACGGGGGTTTTCCTTCTTTCCCTCGTCGCGCGTTTGTCACCATGCCGCACATGGAGCGTTCTAAAATTGTATTTTTTCCGCCGCACTGAGACTTACATTTAGCGGTCATGAAAATGGTCTATGCAAAAAAGGGCGGCCTGCAAGCAGTCTAGAAAAACTCTCTTAATTGTTTGAAATAAACACGACTTATAAACTAGTAATAATGGAGACGTGACCTTAGAGGTCCTTAGAGTTTGCTTGAACAACAGGGGTTTTCTTTGTCGCGCGTTGGTCACTATGCCGCGCGTGGAGCGTTCTAAACTTTTACTGAGCGAATCTTAATTTTTCCGCGACATACATTTCGAGGTCAAGAAGATGGTCCATGTATATTGGGTAATTATTTTCTAAAAATAAAGATTTTAGTTTCTTTTGTTTTCACTCAAGATCATTTTTTAGACGCTGATGCAGTCCATTAAGTTTTTCTTGGAACAAGTGAGTCTTTGAACTGGAGCGCCATTTTTTTCTGTAGGTATTAAAGTATTATGCCTGTCAGGATTGCAGTCATAAGCCTAAAAATGGTCAAAGTTAAGAAAAAGGATTGCTTAATATTAGATTTCAAAAGTTTCTACATTTTTAAATCTTTATAATATGAGTTTTCATATGAGCGAAAAGCTTTTAGACACATAAACGTATAAAGTTCATGGTGCCTCCGGTTGATTTTTTGCTCTTCAAGGGCTATTGCTTGAACAAAGCCTTCTGGAGAATCTAAAGGTCGGTAGTTGTTAAAGTGATAATACTAGGTTAATAAATACATGTTCCAATACTAAGGAAAACTATTACTTGTTCATTACCCTGCAGTTTAAGGCAAAACGCATTAGAATCCAGCCATATCCTAAATGCACAGAAAAAGATATAAAACTCAACAGAAAGGACAAATAGACTAGCATAGAGTTCATGCCATTATCAATAACAACCCTTTATGATCCAGTGTAACTGCAAACAACAATATTTTCTAAATGACCGATTGTCAGTAAGAGAAGTATAATGTCAAAAACCCATTCCCAAAACCTACTCACTCAAGATGACCATTAGATAAGTTAACAGGTGAATTAAAAATGTGATGAATTTCTAACTCACAGAAACACGGGCGACACACTTAGTGTTCTGTTGCATTTCACAATTTGCACTTAGGAGTCGCAGAACATCATGGCATTATCAAAAACCTACTCACTCAAGATGACTATTAGATAAGTTTGCAGGTGAATTAATAATGCCATGAATTTCTAACTCACAGAAACACGGGCGACACACCTAGTGTTCTGTTGCATTTCACAATTTGCACTTAGGAGTCGCAGAACATCATGGCATTATCAAAAACCTACTCACTCAAGATGACTATTAGATAAGTTTGCAGGTGAATTAATAATGCCATGAATTTCTAACTCACAGAAACACGGGCGACACACCTAGTGTTCTGTTGCATTTCACAATTTGCACTTAGGAGTCGCAGAACATCATGGCAGTATCAAACACCCACTCTCGAATACATACAGATAGATGGAAAAGAAGAATTTCTTCTTAAAGTTAAATGTCGCCCTTTAAACAAACATATTGTAGTGTCTTCTGTCAAAAAAAATTCCACTTTTCTTTAAGACCTCTGTATGCCTAATCACATTTGGACACAGAAATTTTCGTCTGGGAGAAATGGCATCAATTTCTCAGATATTTGATGCACTGTCACAAGGAATGCTAAACAATGAAAAGGATGCACTTTTCATGAAACATTCACTGACCATACAATGCTCAAAAAGTGCACACCATCAGCATAATCGTATCACAACCAACAGTCTCTACTTCTTGCACAACAGCTGTATCAACATCATGGACATCTCCAATTCAGCCTATGATCCAGTAAATGTTTTTGAGAAACATCTTAATAGGAAACACAGCATTTCACAACATCTTTGCATTCAAAAGGATGAGAATGATACAAACATATGCAATGGAAATCTACTGTACACTTCTAAACTCTTAAATGCCCCATTTTTTCTACCAGTGGAACTAGACAAAGATGAAAACAGGCCTGTTCAGCCAAAACTTTCAGCAAAATTGGACTTTAACTTTGGAAATCAAACTTATGAGTTGACTGCCATTATTTATCACCATAACAACCACTTTTGGTGTGAAAAAAGGGTTCTTCATTCAGGATTTAAAAAGGGCTGGTATATTTACAACGACCTTCAGAACAATGGACAAGCAGCCTATGTTGGCAAAAGGCCCCAAGTAAGCGATCCACCTTATATGCACATACTGCTATTTGAAAAAAGCCCCCAGAAGACTTCTAATAAAAGGAAACAACCAATCAACAAGGATGACCCTCCATCCACCAAAAAGGCAAGACAACAACCTTCTACATCTTCATGAATAATGCCTTTTGTTCTACTTATCCCGGTTGGTCCTCATCAACATCATTACAATGCTAAAAAATGAATTAGCAAGTAATAAGCAAGATTAACCCATAAAAAAATCTCCTATCCTCTCATTTTCAATTCTATCCTCATTTCATATATCGTCATCCAATCCTATCTCATCCAACTTCACTCTCTCAACTTTCTATCTTCTCTTCCGTTCTTTGGAATTTCTTGCAAAACAACACAACAAATGGATACAGAAATTTTCGTCTGGGAGAAATGGCATCAATTTCTCTGGTATTTGATGCACTATCACAAGGAATGTTGAACAAAGAAAAGGATGCACTTTTCATGAAACATTCACTGACCATTCAATGCTCAAAAAGTGCACACCATCAGCATAATCGTATCACAACCAACAGTCTCTACTTCTTGCACAACAGCTGTATCAACATCATGGACATCTCCAATTCAGCCTATGATCCAGTAAATGTTTTTGAGAAACACCTTAATAGAAAACACAGCATTTCACAAGATCTTTGCATTCAAAAGGATGAGAATGGTACAAACATATGCAATGGAAATCTACTGTATACTTCTAAACTCTTAAATGCCCCATTTTTTCTACCAGTGGAGCTAGACAAAGATGAAAACAGGCCTGTTCAGCCAAAACTTTCAGCAAAATCGGACTTTAACTTTGGAAATCAAACTTATGAGTTGACTGCCATTATTTATCACCATGACAACCACTTTTGGTGTGAAAAAAGGGTTCTTCATTCAGGATTTAAAAAGGGTTGGTACATTTACAACGACCTTCAAAACAATGGACAAGCAGCCTATGTTGGCAAAAGGCCCCAAGTAAGCGATTCACCTTATATGCACATACCGCTATTTGAAAAAAGCCCCCAGAAGACTTCTAATAAAAGGAAACAACCAATCAGCAAGGATGACCCTCTATCCACCAAAAAAGCAAGACAACAACCTTCTACATCTTCATGAATAACGCCCTTTGTTCTACTTTTTGCCAAAATTTATGACATTGAATGTTTAAAACTAGTTCAAGAGCAAAAAAACTTACCTCCTGGATTATCCCTATGAGCATATGGATCCATAACACAGTCATCATCTTGGGAGAGTCCTGGCTGGTTCACTCCATTTGTTCATCAAGCAAAAATGGAGCTTTAAATGTCATGGTCAACCGAGCTCTTATGTCTCCTACATTATCTACTCTGAATATCCTGGTTGGTCCTCATTACAATCATTACAATGCTAAAAAATGAATTAGCAAGTAATAAGCAAGATTAACCCATAAAAAATCTCTTATCCTTTCATTTTCAATTCTATCCTCATTTCATATATCGTTATCCAATCCTATCTCATCCAACTTCACTCCCTCAACTTTCTATCTTCTCTTCCCTTCTTTGGTCCTTCTCTATTTAACAATTTTACATTTAATCCCAAGTAATAAGAAGAACATGTGACGCCTGAGTCCACAAGCAGGAAAAAACGAAAGTTTAGTCAGCGATGGTCGATATTGTTTTGAACCCATGGTCAGTTCAATAACAGTTTAGAGACCCAATTGCCAACAAAAAAGCATCTTGAAAAACTTTCTAGTATTAATGATTTGGATCTGTTTTGTTTAAATACAGACTCTGATTGTTACGTTAGCAATCAGCCAGCCCACTGCCAGAATTTTTCATCTCATAGCTTCTCAAAGTTTAAAAATACCATGCATAATGATCAGGATTGCTTGTCTCTACTGCATAATAGCGTTAGAAGCCTGAAGATTTACCTAGAAATTCTTTAAAAGCACCTACTAGATGGGCTTGATTATAATTTTAGTGTAATGAGTCACCGAAACAAAAATCTAACAAGCACAGATTTCCTAAACTTTAACCCAAATTTACGAATTTGAATATGTTCCAACACTTATCGTGTGGAGGTGTTGGAATTTACATCAGGAGCAGCCTGAGCTTCAATGTCATTGAAAAAACATTTACTCAAGCTTTTCGGGCATTATGGATTGAAATCTAATTTTTAAAGAAAACGAACATTTTTTATGGAGTCATCTACTGGCAGCAAAATTCCCCCGATCAATTTTAAACTTCTTTTGATGAAACATTGGAAAATTAAGTACACAAGATAAACCTATTTATGTCATGGGAGATTTCCGAAAACCTGTGACTTTTCTGAATGCAAGGCTGCAAATAACAGTCGGTCGTCAGATAATTGTCCAGTAAATTTGACGTTTTGACCGGCAAAATATTAGTCTGGTCTGTCACTCTGACTGGGCACTTTTGATCCAAATTAAACTTTTAATCATCATACTTAAATGACGCTTGTGGCAAAACATTGTTCCGCTACACACATTGACAATCAAAAAATAATAATCTGCTATCGAAAAGTACATCAGAATTAAATTTTTGTTTAATTGTACTGGTAAAGAATTCGGCTTAACGTTCTTGGCAATGAATTGTAGACGCGCTGGTTCGGGCACTCATAGCTGTTTGTTCCACTGTGCGGGAAAACAGAGAGTGTGAGAGAAAATTGTGTCGGTGGTCGCGCATGAGTCGATTGTTTGCTTGATCATATTACTTGGTTGTTTGAGTTTCAGTTCGAGTTCGACAGCAAAAATGGATTTTTTGCTGTTACAGTGCGACCCACAAACTGATTTAATATCTCTGAAGAAACATCTTGACCAAGGTTTCGGCGAGGAAAAACAAAGCAGTGGGACAGGGCCAAAAGAAGATGGCCAAATCTGAAAAGAAGGAAAGCCTACAAAAAAAGGGTCGCAACAAAACGCCTTCAACTTAAGTGCGAAATCAGTGAAGACTGATCAGTGAACTGATACAACTGTTAAAGCTCCTGTCTGTGATTAATATTATTGTGCAATTAAAGCAGTGAAATAGGTTGTTTTCTTGAATTCTTAATTTTGCTCTTTCACTTGGAATTTTTTTTGTCTGACCAGACTGTTTCCTTGTCAGGTCAGGTCTGACCTGACAAATGACCTGCTTATAAAAAAAATTATTTGCAGCCTTGTGAATGTGTGTAACTGAGGTCAGAACAGTAACGATTGGCTATCAAAAAAGAAGAGCAATCAAATTTAAAATTGTTGACCTGAACAGGAAGTTCTACATACAAGTGGCCAGTTGGTCAATGCTAGAGAGAGTTGACTTAAATACATATTCCAGTCATTCAGAATAGCCAAAGGACAGTATTGTCTTTTAGTTAGCCAGCCAATAGTATTATTTTTTTATTTTAATGAGAGTCCAAGACAAAGTGACATCAACGTAATATAAGCAGGACTGTTCTTTTGCATCAGTGATGAAGCTAAGAAGATTCAAACAAAATACTCAATTATTATTCACTTAGAGTTTTGAAGTTCTTTCAGTTATATTCTTATGTTTAATGGCTTCAGCTATACATGTATGTCATGCCAATGCAAATCACAAAGATAATAAATACTGGCATTTTCACTGACATAAATATTTGTTTCATTTAGCTTTCTATTCAAGTCAAGTCTAATCTTAATTCAGCAGGATGGCATTATCAGCACTTGGCTGGTATCAAAAGGGGACTTCTGTAAATTATGAGTTACAGTACTTTCTCATTTCATTTTTGTTTGTATATAAAGCTAGCTTTACTCATTTGATCTCTTAAAATTTGAGGTGCAATCTAGGTTTAATACGCACAAATAAAGATATTAAAGCAAATTTGTATCATCATATCTCTGGGAGTATTCCAAATGTTTCCACCTTTTATTTGAATGGTATTTAGCTCCTCATACAGACCTGTCAACCCGCGATAAAGGAAAATCTGGAGACTCATGGAAAAAAAACTGGAAGATTCTACAAAAAATTAGTGAGATTCTATTTTTTCCCGATCAATTTTCCATTAGGGGAATTAACTGGCTTTTTTTTTAATATCACCTTGCTTTAGTGTGGTCCCTCTTGTAACAAATTAGATGCCGCTTTTTCTTTGATGACTTTAAGAGGCCAGAAAATAGGTCATCACTGGGACGAAACATACAGCAGACTGAGTCATTTCTTTGGGCTAAGACAACTTCATGGCTAAAGTAGTCAAAGGTTCTCCAGGCACAAGAACTTACCCCCAAAATTTCCGTTTTTATTCAACAAGGTAATATTTCAATTTAGAATATTTCCCAGAAAACCATGAGATTGGGAGTCTTGTCATGAGACCTTGAGAAAAGTTAAAAAATCGTGAGCCTCACGGCAGAATTGTGAGAGTTGGCAGGTCTGTCTCATATGACATTTTCTATCGAAACCTGTATGTAGTAGGAAGAAACTTTGTATCAAGTGGGCACTACAGCATTCTCTGAGGTGTCCGCTTAAATTATACATGTTTCACTGTACATGTTTGACTCCATTCGCACTAACTATTGATGTGGAACGATATGAAATTGTTTGATGCATAACAGATGTACATGTTTGGAGCTGTATGCAAATCTTATTAAATTTTTTTGCTATTTTTGAAAACTTAATGTAAGCTTAAAGGTATTACAGAGAAATATCCTTTGCTTCAACAAGATGGTACAACCTTCAAGTGTTAAAAAAATATATTCCTGGTGTAATTATTATAGATACATAGTGTTGAGGGAAGTCTTTGGTTTCCTTTTCCTTAAAACCGAAACATAATTGACTTACATTGTGCCGGGGTAACCGAGTCGAGGTCATCTGTTTATATCAATATAAGCGCACTCGAATGGACTGATCATTTTTACTGCCAATTTCTCCCATTAAACATCAAGGACAATGTTTTCCACTATTGCTGGCCTACCCTTCTGCCAAGTTTCGAATTTCCACACCAAAACGATTTTCTAAAACATGCGATGTTAATATGCGATCATGCAAATTTCTGCGACAAATATTCCACTTGAAAAAATTGGCTTAAACTGTTTACGGGGTAATTATCAACAGAATGTAAAACAATTAAGAGTTGATGTCAGTAAGGATCAAAGATCGGGCGGACAGAGCTCAAAATTTGATTTCGCCTATACTTTGTACATTGGTAGGCCCAGGTACTATACATATGAAATCAAGGTTTATTTGGCTAAATATTGTTTCGTTTCAAAGAAATTTGATTTTAACTGTAAACGGTATTTTTCGTCGTAATAACCTTGAAAATTGACAACTTTCACGAAGTTATTGAGTCATTTAGTCGATTGTTTTAAGGTGTCTTCACGGATATCCAGTTAATCTAAAGCTATTTCAGTCCACTGATTCCCAAAACAGCTCGCTATCGCTGCTCACAAAAAATGTGTGATTTTTTAAAGGAAGCACACCAACATCCTTCTCGAATTTGGTGCAATGGCTGGTCAAAACAACATGTCAGAAATGCCCGCGGTACGCAACGAATCACACCAGAAAACCTTTTGGTATTCTTTAAAAGGATAGTTTTAACTATCTACAAGCTTATATGTTTGGGATCTTTCGTACGTTTTTGACAAATACTTCTTAAAGTGAGCACAATTCCGCCTTCCGCCATCTTGGAATGTCTTACATTACCGAAACAGGCGAAACGGAAGTCACCGCTACGGCATCGAACGGTACATATTTTTTCACTTCTTTTGACTAAAGAATCTCCCATAAGCTTTAAGATCAACCGAACTTACCTGTAATCAAGTCCAATGTCAAGAAAAAGCAGCAAGAAACGCACCATACTTCGGCGATTACTGTCTACAATCGTAGTCTGCAAAGACTAAAAGTGACTCCGTGCTGTGACTCGGGCAACGTTTGGACTTTGACGCGCTTCACTGAGTCTCACTTGTGTACCCTTCGCTTGAGCTTTCAATACTCATCCGTTTCAATTTTAGTTTTGATAAGTCTCATTCCATGGGCACTTTTAACTCTCCATCCCGCATCTCGTATAACAATATTCCATTTGTCACGCAATATGTGTGACAAATGAACCGGAAATGAAATTCTCCTCAAACTCCTTTTCGGCATTTTAAGAAACTTTCCTGACTTAACAAAGTGAATCCTTCACTAAAACGGTCTAAATCAGAGGCTGCAATTTTAAATTAAATTTATGTGGGTAAATTAAATGATCTCAACTTTAACTATAATCACACATATATCTAGAAATATCAAACCGAAACTAATACCATCATTTTTTTAGAAATGACGGAGAAAATGCATGCCTTTGAAAATCTACTGATTTTCACATATCAATCCTTCGTTATAAGAAAAAAGTTAGGGTAACTAGCTTCTTTTTCGTCACCAGAGCTGCTATCAGTTTTTTTGGCTGGTCAAAAACCATGCAATCTGCTAATATGTACAAAGCCTCTGCTGAAAAACAAAATTGGTTCGCAATTCTTTGCGTTATCTTGTATTTGTTCTTGTTGTTCATTGTCCAGAAGCAAGGAAATTCCGGTTAAACGAGTGGGCATTAAAAGTACAGTCTCTTTATCTGAGCTGTGAACTTATGCATCAATTGCAGCTGCGTACAGTCCCCGCGGGCTGACCTCCGGGGTGGTTCGGGGTTGGCCAATGGCCGACCTCCGGGCAAGGCAAAATTTGCTAATGCCCTACCCCCGGGACCGACAAGGGGGAAAATATCCCACAGTAGCCCGCAGGGGGGGGGGGGGGGGGACTAGGTGCAGCTGGAATTAATTGATGCATTAGGGCATTGCATTTTGCCTGACCCGTGGTCCCTGAAAACTTAAGTTATAATCACGTATTATAACAACCTCGTTCCCAGGGTTCTCTCCTACCCGGTAGGAGAGAACCCTGGGAACGAGGTTGGTGTTATAAGAGGATACAAGCTTACAATTTCTTAGCTCGATTGTTCTAGTCGATTACACTCGAACACAAGAGCACTCCTTAACGACCTGCGTAATACGACTTATAAGTGGCTTTTTTCGTTTCTCCGTGATATCATCCACATTTAAGCCAATATCTTCACAAATGTCCCTTAGCACTGCAACTATTAAGGTAGATAATTTCTTTGTATGAACCAAACTGCAAATGTTACGGGAAAGGGCGACAATGGGGTGACGTAAAGCAATTTCTTCGCTGACAACTTCCTTTAGGTGCGAATGTAAGGCCTCTGCCTCGACTGCACACTGCTCTTCGTCTTCACTTCCACTTTCTTCGTTCGATGTTGCTGACGTTTTTCGAATCCTTGCTGCCAGTCTTGAGAAGAATCCTGCCACCTGCTGTGGCGAAAGAATATCCTTTCCACTGAAAATACGAGCAGCCTTTTCGTCCCTCACTCTTCGCATTTCTTGCGATACCCGTTGTGGATCCGCCTTTTTACCACACTCCTCCACGATGAGAAACTGTTCTGTGAGGAACTTTCTTTGTTCTTCTGTAAACTGGGTTCTACTCCTTGTTGTTTTAAGAGCCCATCCCATCTCAAGTGTGGAGTGTAGTTTATCAACTGAGATTTTTGATGCCGCGTAGAAACCAAAAGTTGGAACTTTCGTTTGCTCTCCAGTTATTCTCGCAGCGTATCCTTTTCTGGCTTTGTCAAACAGTGTTTCTTTTTCTAGCGCGCACTTGTGCTTTCCTTCGTCTAAATGTGCTTGCAAACTTGAGAACCGCTGGAATGTCTGAATACACCCATCTTCTGGGCAGGTAAAAAGGCCGCTTACTTCCTCTTTCTCTTTTTCTAAATCCATGTCTTGTCCTGCTGTCTCTTGGTGGTCAGGACTACTCAGCCGTTTTTCGGACAAAGATTTTTGCTGCACTTCCTTTCTAGGATTGATTTTTCTAAAGCTTGACTGCTGAGAGCGGGTATCAGGAGGCTCCAAAACTTCAAGTGTAGCAGGAAAGATACCATCGGTTTGAATGTCCTTCCATGGTACCAGCTTTCCGGGCCCGATGTTATAAGCCTTCAATGTTGTGATACCATTTGGACAAAACTGGAAGTTATTAAGCGTACTAATTCCGTCCCATTTGATCACGTTTTTGCCAGCAGATAGTTCGGGAGGCTTCACATACTTCACAATAACGCCAGGAATACCGCCATTTGATTCAATGGCTTTTTTCATCTGTGCAGCGTTGTTCACATCGTGCCCCTCGTTTAAGTACACATTGATATGTCCTTTAATTGTTGCGGTCTGGCGGTCGGCTTCTCCCTTGCCCCCTTGTGGATCTGAAAAGTCGAACCTCTCCGCCTTGACATCAGAAAGACTGTTCAAACTGCTTCCTACAATTGTTGACCCACAATGATAACATCCTGCGTTGTCCTGTTTGCAATACACTTTTTGCAGTTGTGGCCGACGCTCCTTTAACATCTCGATAACATCTTGTAAAATGGCGGTTAGTGCAACGCTATCCTGAGGGCAACTCTGAAACAGGTGGACAAAAGTGAGCTTCTCAAGCAGGGCATTTGCTTCTGATCTTGTAAAAGCCACTGTGATGTGCCATGGAATACCACGTTTGGCGAACCAGTCACACTGTGATTCGCGAAACTTTCGCGGTAAGAATTTCATCGCCCAGTCCATAACTAATAATGCTGAACTCCGAAATATGACATCTAACACGTCATGTTTTGCTTGATCCTGGTTAACTGTTCGGAGTTGGTGAGCTTTCCATGCCAAAATGTCCTTTCCAGCTTGAGCCACTAAACAGATACTGTCATCTCTTTCTTCTTCAGACTGAAGTTCTGCGCACGCTTCTTTTATGGTAGACAGCACCCCGGTTAATTTATTGCATTCGTAGCAGACCTCATCGTGGTTATGGTTACACTTTCCTTGAAAACAACTATTTTTAGGATCACTTAGGGAAAACGTTAAACAGTGATCGGCAACTTCTGATTCCATTGTAACGTGCACCTAAAATGTGAAAGATTATTATCGTCGTCATCATCATAGTTATCACTATCATCATAATTTTTACTATGATTTTTCGTTATTAATATCAGCTGCTTTAGGGTAAAATCTTTTAAAAGTAGTAAAAGAAGTTTGAAACTTATTAAAGCTTGTCCGAACCGCTTAAAGGGCGCAAATTGAAGATAGCTTCCGCTTAATCAATGTTTCGAGGTTTAGCTTCAATACTAGTTAGTACAATGCAGCCAGAGAAAGTTGACTTTCATGTTTATGACCAATTCGCTTAAATTTAGCATCAATCCAGCCAAAGTACAAAGTTAACAATCTACCAAAAGAATAACCAAAGATAGCCTTACCTTGTAATCAGACCGCAGATATTGTTTGGCAGACCGAAGTGTTTGTTTCATTTCCTTGGCCCAGGCTTGTGACTTTGCTTGATCTGCTATCTTGTCTACTATCTCGCTAAGATCTTCTATTGCCTTACTGCCTTGTGCAGAGAAGTTATCCAAGCCCTGCAGAGAGGTGCGCACTGACGCAGAGCAAACTTCTAGTACTCGGAGTTGTGTGCGCTTGCTCATCGGAGTGAAATTGGTATCGGTACAAAACTGAAAATACTGTTGTGTTATCCGTTCTGGTATTAGCATCCATACGACATTAGGTGTTTTAATCACCTCCCCTGTTGAAAGTTTCAGCATCTTTTCTCCAAATGGCATGTCTTGTACAATATGAGAACTTGTAATAAAGTCGAGAAAATGATCAACTTTGGCGAAATCAACCTTCATACGCCTAGTGATATCAGTAGGTACGATCGCACCTCTACCATGTAACAGTCTATGATGCCGCGCGATGTTAAATCTGTAAGGCGTCACCCCGGGAATGTAATGCGTCAGTTCCTTAAGCGATAGTTTATCTGCCAAGACGGACAAAATTTGTCTTCTCGTGCTCCAGTGAGTTGCGTTTAAATAGCTTTCTGCTAAGGTTTGTAAAATTTCTTCTTCGGCTTGTGTTCTCTCAGATGGTAAGCTTTCACCTAATGTGGTCAATAATTTATCACTTTGTCCTGGAGCAATTACTTCAAGAACCTCTTGAACACTTTGTTTTGCTTTACGGCTGTACCTTCTCTTTGTGCGCTCGTTAGCACTTTCCAATGGAACGGACAACTTATGTCGAGCAGGGCTAACATCACGAGAAGCTAAAAAATCGTTTAACTTTTTTAAAGGCTCTTTTGCCGTGTCTGCTTGGCTTCTATGCGGTGTGTTCTCAAAATCAGAACCTTCCAAATCCGATTCTGGGATGAATATACTCTCTCTTCTTTCATCAACATGAATTACTTGGGCTGCTGCAGTTTCTGCCTAAAATTTCACAACATAAAAAAAAAAAATTAAAAAGTCTGAAGTAAGACCCCAAAATACTTCTTCTTCCAGTTTCGTTGTTGTCAGTACAAACATAAAACAGTTTGCGCGTACTCAAAATTGGATTCAAACTAGCTGCGTACGGTTTCTAATATTACAAGGAAAGATCTTTGTAGTTTGTAGACGTAAATTATAGAATGTCATACTTACCAGAGTAAGCTCACCTAGATGCTCTGTAAGTTCGTCAAAATCTGATTGTGGCAGACTGCTTTCAGGGGTATGTGCTTGTTTCGTCAGGTTGTTTCGACACTTAGTACAAATCGCTAAAAAAATATAAAAAATTACAAAAATGTTAACCTACTCTTTTTATATTTTCTCACCCGCACTTGCATTTCTGATTTCTTGCTATGCCATTTATCATTTTTACACACGCCCCTCTCTCATCGTTTTCTTTTTCGACCTTGGTTCAGCGTATCGCTCGGCTGTAATTCTTACTTTGCGACCCACAAAAGAAGAAAAAAAACACACATCAAAAAAACCGCCAGCTACGTAGACTATACGCGAGGCTACCCTTCGAAATCGGTAAGGCGCAGCCTGGCTCCTTTCCAGAAACGGCGCCGAAATCACAGTTCTTGAGTGTGAACAAAAGCCCTATCCCGGGTTTGGTTTTCTTGCCGGAACAAAGATATCTTGCATAGTGTGAACGTAGGGTTAAAGGCCTGTTTATTTGAAGTGAGCCAGCCCGATTAGCCCAGCTTGCCTGCTTTATCCGGCTGGCTCGGCTTATACCCTGTGTCCTTATAAAATTTTTGCTATGTTTATATGAGAGACCAAACAAAACGGAAATTTTAAAGGGAACCAAGGTATTAGCCGAACCATTCCAATAAAACGGGCCAGCCTAGCTAACTGACCTGACTCACCATTTCAACGACGGCAGAGATATGTTTGATGTGTTATATGACGTCATACGTTATAAACAAATGTTTTACTCCCGCAAGTATTACAAAAGAAGAAGGATTATATTTACCTGAACCAACTGAAATGAATTCACCAGTGGCTTCCAATATGTACTTCGACTGAGCCAAGCTACAACCCCGCTCGGCATTTTTCTGGGATTCTTCACTGTGTCCAGAGAGTTTGCCTGGAACACTGCATACCCGCTTAGACCTTCGCCACCCAAGACCCAAACTAACGCGGTGCAGCGGACAGATAGTCGTGGATATTTTCTGGCGTTTGGAAACAACCACTGCGGGCTAGAATAAGCTCAATTTCCGTTTCGCAACCACTGAATTGAAGCTGTTTTTTTTGGCTCGATATATTCTTTGAGCATGATACCAAGCGTACGATTTTACGCGACGCAGTCTTTGACTTTGGATCAGCCCCGCATTCTCCACCGACCAAAAGTGAGAAGGTACACGCCATCGCTCAATATTGTAAGTCAACGTTTACATTTAACGATTAACTCGGCGCTATTTTACTTCCTTGAGAAATTTACGGTGAAAATTAGTTTTTCGGAGAGAGACTTGTAGACTGAAACAATGATAACACAATACTGGTTGTAAGTACGCCAAAGTAATTCAATTATCAACAGCTGCAAACGTAAATATATTTTTGATGCATCTTGTTTATGCCAGTCTCAATCCCAATTTTCATTTTAAGGGACTTAACGCCAGTCCAAATCAAAGTTTTCTCAGTTTTGAAGGGATCTTTAGCCATAGATTTTTTATTGTTTCAGTTTAAATGCCGTGTTGACAACCGCGAAGTCGCGATGTACTATTTACACAGGTGTTCTGTATTTGCATAATGCTTCATGCGGTCCAAAAAAAAAGAGTTCGTGAAGTCCTTTCCTCTAAAGGAAACGGAATATATAGCGGAGGATTTCAAAGCGGAAATCGCTCATACGTTATTCGACGTTATGTGAAGTCTAATAACGATGTCAAAGGTCGGTGCGTGACGTGTAGGAAATCAATGTCACGATATCATGCATGTAGTCTCAATCCTATAAGCCACTGCCAAACTGCCGTTAACTTTAAAAATAACGTAAGGGCAGCGACTTAGTGATATACCAAGCTAAATCTCACTTGCACTTATAATTTTAGACTCAATTAATCCAAAAGTAATACGATTTTTGTACGGTACTTTCTCGCAGTTTCAATATGGCGGTCATCGAAAAATCTTGCAAATTAGCAATCTTCGGGGCAGTCGTATCGAAAAACTGAAAAAGATCCCAAAGAAATGAAAATGAAACATAAAACATCTATCCTTAAACTGTAGAGAAAGCTTAGTCTGAGGATATATTTTGGCGTACCGACCGGACTTTTAGGCAAGTCTTTTATGTCACTTTAGAGCGATTCAGAAAAGGCAACGAAGTGCCTTCAACGAAAAGCTCTCTACGAGTCATATAAAATAAATTATCAGTCATTATAGACAATATTTAATTGACCAAGGGACAAGCTATTTATTTATAGTAAGAAATCATTTATAGGCTTTACCCCGCAAACTTGAAAGAGTCACGAATATAGTAAAATTTCGGTTCATCAAAGAGGTCATTTTGGTGCAAAACGGACCCAACCGATTTTATTTAATTCCCCTTATGAACGCAAAAATTAGACAAAACTAACCCTATTTTGTTAACTACGATACAATACTCTATCAATGTAAAAAGTATCAGCGAAAACGAATTTTGAGCTGTGTCCGTGATTTTGGGATTATCTCCGTTTCTTACTGACATTGACTCTTAACTCTCCTTCTCGGAAAGAGCTGTTGCAACTATACTTTCCCTCTAACAGAAACTACTTTAAAGTTTAGTTATCCCGAAAAGACAGCTTGAATAGGTGATACTATTGGCATTATTGGAGAGATAACAGCAAAGTAATGAATACAATTGCATCAGTTCTCCCTCTACCTTAGCGGCGACGCTGGCACACTCGAATGGACTGATCATAGTTTAGTTTAGTTTAGTCTAGTTTATCTCAATTAACTTTAGAGACAATGCTTTCCAATAGAAGTAAACCACCCTTATGCCAAGTTTCGATGTTCAACACCTCACCGATTTCGAGAAAATGCGATATTACTGTGCGAACATGCAAACTTTTGCGGCACATTATTGCACTCGAGGAAATAGACCGAAACTGTTTACAGCTCTCATACGCGTTATTTTTCGGATTAATACACAATTCACTCACCTTCTCGGAAAGAGATGTTGCAACTGCACTATCCTACCGTGACAAAAACCATTTTGGAGCGTCAATATCCAGGAAAACCAACTTTAAAAGTAGCATTTGGAAATGGCAACGGCGCATTTTCGAAAACTCCTCGAAGTTGCGCTCTTCTCTCTTCTTGACGTCACGATGGCCAAGATCGTCGGGACAAACAAACTACCAAGTTCACCACCACCCCCCCCTGGTTTTGACATTACGACGCATAAATAAAGACTGCGGGCAACCGCATGCCTAAAAAGCGGCTCAATATTTACACTGGACTCCGTGTCTTCGCTACACATCGGCTGTCGTGAGATAGCACCGGCCAGTCGCAATAGGCAAAATCTCGTTTAGCCTTGAAGCATTTCAGTTTGAAAGGGAAAATATATTTTTGAAAAGACAATTCGTTCTTCCGCTTTATTTCCTGATCATTGCTGTCCGCGCGTCCTGGCGAGTGGATTCCTCGTGCAGAAATCTGGCCAAAAAATTATCTAGAACGCAACTTGAAGGTTTTGCAAGGCATACCCTTTACTATAAGCAAAATTGTTTTAATTTTGCTTTTTTTTAATTTTTATAATGAATAGCGTTGTGTTTTCATCTGGTTTTTACTATCTTGAACACGTTCTGAGCTTTCAAAAGGATTACTACTGTAGTGGCATATGACAGGGTTGACACCTTATCGGATTACGTTTTTTGGCCAGAAATTAATGTACTAATTAAATTCCCACAGCAGGAAATTCCCTCGTCACCTTTTGAAAACAAAGCGTCCGTAGCAACTAAGAAATCATGCTGATCGCAAAAAAAAGTCGCTTGCGGATCCTCATGCATTGATGTGCATCAGTCAATTCACCCAAAAACGCGACAAGTATTTTAGAAGTTGCTAATGTCATTTCATAAGCAGAAAAAACTCTTAGGCTTACAACGTTACCAAATATTTAATCAAGTTTTTTTTTTTTTTTTTTTTTTTGGGGGGGGGGGGGTGGGGGTGCAAAGAGAATTCCGCGTACCTCTGAAAAAATCCCGGCTACGCCCCTGAAATCGAAATATTTGTGTAAGACAATGAGTTGACCACGAACTGGAAAAATGGACCTAAGCCTCCGATCAATTGAAAACCAATAACTGCGTGGTCAGCGAAGAACTTCAAAAAACACATCACCTCAATGAGTTGAACACCTGAGCCCACGATACAGTCACTTGATACTGGTCAGCAGATACTTTATTTTGACAGCTGTCAATTGACCATAGCTGAATGCCCAATATCACATTAAACTTAAATTCCCACATCCGCTAACATGAAGGGGTGGACGTAGGTACGTACAGACGATTTTGTCAGAACCAAAATTTCTTGGATGCATAGATAAGTAAATTTTATCGCCCAGGGTGCTCTGCTGCTCGAGCTTCACTCGCGACAGCTCGGCTACCAGTCCTAGTGACTCATAACCCATTTTCTCTGGGAAAAAAAAAGAACAGGATAATCCCACTCTTTTCATTTTACCCCTTTAGATGATCCCCGTTAAGTGCAGATGCAAAGATGAGGTTGCTGATATTAATTCCAGTTGTCGAATTCGTAGGAATGCGGATAAAGATCAGTTAGTTATACAGTTAAATGAAAAACAAATGAAAGATAGTTAAAGAAGATTGAATTAACTTTAAAAGAGGTAATTAAAAGGCACATAATGCGCGGTAACAGCTTTAAAGATATTGTACTATAATAATATTATTCAATGACCACATTATTCCGCGGGCCAGCGTGTCGGGTCACGTGGTCCGAGCGAAGAAGTGAGGCGTTTACTGCCTATTCGCCTCGGATACGTCACCGAAGTGCATTGACCGAGAAGGCCTTGGAAAACGTCGTACAGGGACTAGACAATTACTGTAACAGTTGCTACACGATCATCGCGCAAACGATTCGAAATGAAAATCATTACCGTGGCCGCGGATCGCAAGCAATCAATACTGCAATTTTAACAACAAGGTTAACATATTAGAAAAGATTGCATTGAAGGACTGGTTTAAAAATTAATGCGAAGCGATCCACAGTTCTGTTCACAAGTTTCACAGATTCCAACACAATTTGAAGTTAGTATACTTTCACAAATATCTCTTGGTCAGGAGGTAGAAAAAATTTTGTGTTATTATATTATTTAAGGGACGGTGTCACATGAGAATCATTTGAAGATCAACTGACCGAAGAATAATGGATTTCCTTTCATTCTAAGAAAGATGTCTCCATAGCATCATAGACTTCCATCTTTTCCGAGAAACACACGATGCATGAATTAAATTAAATGTATTGAGGTTTTTCTGAGAAACATCTTCAATAATACACTCTTATGTCTGTCACTATCTGTCAAGAATTTGCATGATATTTTGGTGTAAACCTTTTTGAAGACAAAGAACTGACGTTACAACTATATAATTAGATAATATTTATTTCAGTCTCATTTTATTCCTCTTTCATAATTAAGTATTTTTTGGTTTTCATAACCTTAAATCCAGCTGAAATCCCAGCAACAGATGGAAAGTAAAGTTATTAAAGTAACTTTTGATACCTTTTTTCTACACGGAATACTTGAGAAAACAACTTCTTCTCTTTTTAAGTCGCGAATCTTATTACTTTCAGTCTCGTCATGGCCTTTGCAAAAGGCAATGTAGCAAGGATGTAGCATGACATGGTAAAACTGTCACGACGATGGTTACCATAAGAAACCCCAAAATACTGGGATGTTCATTGAACGGAATTTTAAGAAATGCGGGGAAAATGATCTGGTAGGCTAGCCCTATTAAACCCATAACTCTTCGTTTACAATCTCGTAACTTGAATTGTCGTTACTTTCTCTTCATAATAAGTAAATTTGCCCCGTGAAATCCGACCTGCAAAATCCGAACTGTTACATGTAGTCTTAGCACTTCGGAAACCTAAGCTGCGTAAATTGTCTAAATTTGGGTCGGAGTAATCGTTGTGTGAATCATATATACCTGATTGAAAAAACGTTGTCGCTAAAAAGTACAAACCATGAACGATGAGGTTTCAAGGATTTATGGGTATACGTTCATTAGCAAAGCAAATTCAAAGTTCTTTCGACAAAAGTTTACAGTGTCACGAGATGCTCGTGCGGATGCAAAATCCCTAGTGTACTTTGTTTAAGGCATGCTGTTGTCTTTTTTTGTCTTCCAAGAACGCTTTTAGGTCCTATCTTATGATTTTCAAGTGTGCATTAGCGATATCGCTACGCTCTTTAACTGTAGAAATCTCTTATGTGTCCAGCACAGGTGAAGTTGTGAGCCGTAAATACTGGAAAATGTTTTACGTTTTTTGGAATGCATCGTCGCGAAAAGCTTCGTAAATGTAAACATTTTTGAGAAGAACTTTAAATTTGCAATGCTAATAAATTTGTACCCATAAATCCATTAGGTCCCATCGTTCATGGTTTATACTTTTCAAGCGACAACGATTTTTCAATCAGGTGTATAGTAAGTAGCAAGTAAAGTGTAGTTTATGTTATAGAGTCAGACGCTTCTAGATTTTAGTCGGCTAAATGTGTGTAGTTGTATACGTAATCGATGCCGAAAAGCTGAACATAAATGTCCGGCCGAGATTATTAGCCAATCAGATTTGGCTACTTTGTCACTAAACACAATAGGTTTACTGACCAAGCACAAGCAAATTGCGCAAGCACAAAATCTTAGATGGCATTTTTATCAACCCGAGAAGACCATGAAAAAGCGAAAAAAGAAAAGAAAAGAAGGACAATATCGAATGTATCTTAACCGAAAACCCCGGTCATAAATTTCTTATGGCATGGCCAAGACAGTTGTTGTTGTTCTTCTTCTTACAAGGACAAAGCGGAGAATCTTGGTAAATGAGGGCCATGTGGCCCGTTAGGTAGCCAATCAGAAGGCACAAATGGCTCTGTCTTGCCAGCATATATAATGATAGACAGCAAAGGAAAGTATTTCAGTTCCACCCTCTTTTCACGGGAGTCATTCTATTTTATTTTATAATTCAAGACATGAAGATTTTGGTCGCAGTAATCGCTTTGTTTGTCGTGAAGCAAATTGGTAAGTCGTTGCCTCGATAAAATTTTATATTTGAAAGCTTATTCCTAACGAAACTTCATTAACTACCCGGTGGACTCCAAGGTAAGAAAACTAACAACGTATATCTTACTAACACTGCAAGGCAAATTGCTGAAAGTCTTTCCACAAAAATTTGTCTTCTTCTCCACAGCCGCTGGCCCAGCGCAATGTTACTATTGTTTAGAAAGTGATTCAGCGACTTGTTCCGCAAATCAGCGAGTGCAGACTTGTGCGACTGACGCAAGTTCACTTGGTACAACTCACTGTGGCTCGGCAGCTGGAAAATATCGCGACAGGCTTGGAAATATCAACGTTGGGGTCGTCCGAGGATGCATCAACTGTGCTGGTATTAATTTTTCTTTTAAACTAAGTATAAGTAAAAAGAAAGAAGGCAAAAGTTTGCCGACGGTGGACAAAAACCCTATATGTCGGACTTGGTTTATGTAGCTAATTTTCAATTTGTTTTTCTGAACTGCTTGTTCCAGACAAATCACAAGCGTGTGGACTTATTGATGGCGCTCTTAAAGCAGACAGACAATGGACTGTTCTACAGTGCGAGATCGAGTGCTGCACCGGAGATAAATGCAACACGGGGACTGTTCCAACTTTGCCTACGCCTGGTTCAGGTAATAATAACGCGAAAAAAAAATCTTTACTGGGAACATATCAAGGTATAAGAAACAACTTGACTGAAATAATTCAGTAAGAAGTTAAAACTTGGACCACTGGAGAAATTTGCAAAATTCTGTATTACGCTTCGTAGTCTGCGGTGCATGTGAAATTGGGTAATAATTACTCCTTATCGTTTTTGAGACAAATTTGGGTGGACAACACTTGACTAACTGCCATGTAAATTCTGTATAGCGGGCATAAAAAAAAAACGGACAAATTATTAATGATATGTTTACCATCATTCTGAAGTTTAACCATACATAGTCCGTTTTTTTTCTTTGCGATATCATGAGTATCGCAGTGACGCAATATCTTTGGGTCAGGATACGGACATTCAGAGGTTCACTTTAAGTGTGTTCCATCGATTGGCACGTCGCATTATAGAGGAACACTGAACATCTCTATCATGACATCTTTCTGATGATCTACTTGGGCCGCTTATAACTGAAAGCTAGGTGTAACTTTGTGTTTATGAATTAACCATTCTTTCTGAATCAGTTTGCGCATCTGGCCTTGTCTGAATGAGAGCATGAAAGGTTTGTAACGTTCTCTGTTTGGCGTGTGAATCTGTGAATGGGCTCCTGGTTTAAGTTTGCCTATTGTTCTCCTCGCCTTATACTTGTTGCGACTTCCACCAATACTACTTAGCACTGTGAAAATACCGAAGACGAAGAATGAATATCTTGAAGGACTACGATTCATTGACATTCCTATCAATGACTCAGATGATACCACTTCACGCTTGGGTTCACTTGGATTTGACTGCTCCTTTTCAATAAAACGTGTATCTTAACAAATAGAGTGGGAGAGTTTTTAGCACGCTCCAGTGGACTCGGATGAAATCACAATAAAACTGCTAAAAAAATTTCTTTCATAATAATCTTGCGGTGGCTCAAAAGGAAATCACACTTCCCAGAAATCAGAAGAATTCTAAGAATACAGAAACACTTCCCGTAATCCGAAACATTTCCAAGAACCCAGATGCGCTTCCCAGAATCCAAACCAGTTCCCAAAATTTGTAACAATTCCCAGAATCCAGAGCACTTCCGAGAAAACGAACCATTTCCCAGAATTCAAGCCAATTCCTAAAATACGACTCACTTCCAAGAATCATTTAATATCTACCCTAGCTGTCAACTTCCAAAGCAAACAGTCTCACGGCCCAGTCAGATTTAGGCCTATCTATAACCTAGTTTATCCACACCAGCTTACAGAACAAAAAAAGAAACCTTTAGAAAAAAAACGGAATGCAAAAATGTGAAATGAGCGGTTAGATTCTTTAATAATTTGATAAGTGGATAAATACACTTATCAATTAAAACAAGAATTTTCATTGGTGTATAATGTATATATATTCAGCATACAACGAATTTTTATTTGTTTTTCTGCTACAGTAGTTCTTTTAGGTAGCAACACCAATTACTAAGTCACTTCCGTCTTAATTGTAGTACTGCATAATTTTTCTGTAATTTCGCGGTCTTCCTAATAAACCTGATAAAGACTGGTATTGGTCAGTCGAAAAAATTTAACTCTAGTCTATTCACGTTATTTGATCAGTCCCTGCAGTTGTCTTTTTGACAAAAATCTACAGTGTACAATGTATTGGGCTGTTTTGAAATAAGCGATTCACATGCGCTTGATCAAACAACGATCGTGAGAGACCAAAAAATTAAAAAAATAATAAACTCCAGTGAATGAGCCGGCTATAATAGCTTGTCCAAAAATTTCTAGTTTTGCCCACAGCTGCTGGACCAGCACAATGTTACTATTGCATGGAAAATGATCCAACGACTTGCACTAAAAATCAGCAAGTTCAGACTTGTGCCACCAACCCGGGCTCTCTTGGTACAACTCACTGTGGCTCTGCAGCTGGAAAGTATCGCGACAAGGATGGAAACATCAACAATGGATTCGTTCGAGGATGCATTAACTGTGCAGGTAAGTTAGTAAAACATAGCTTTAACTGCAAATTGAATATTAAACGATAAAATTTCTCAGTTGTATAGTTTGCTTAACTGGGGGCGTAAGCCGAATCTTCCCGCTGAATACATGTACCGGTATACATGTATACAGTAGAACCCCGATAACTCAAACTCGGTTAACTCGAACTCCCCGCTAACTGTAGCCTCCCACGCAGGCGTTTTTGAGGGAGTTCGATCAAAAATTGATCAAAAATTCACTGAGATTTACCCCGAAAATTGGAATTCTAGTTCTTGTAACTTCACTCGCATGTCATCCCATTACCTCTTCTTTTTGTATAATCGGTAAAAACACTTGAACTCTAACGCTGGTCAAAACTACTTGAATTTGATTTTAATTGTCGCAACGAACAGATCACATTTTATCATAAAAAAGTGTAACCACGGTACATGAATGAAATATTAAGTTAAATTTACATTGCACTATACACTGAAGTGCTGAAAAATCAATAACTATCAATTTCTAATGTAACAAATAAAATTTTCAATTCGACATCAGTAACTCGGACCCCCGCTAACTCGAACTGCTTTTCGTTTCCCTTCAGAGTTTGAGTCACCGGGATTCTACTGTAGATTTAGCCAAGGCTAAAATCGGAGTTCTTATTACATTCTAGGTCATTGTTCACCAGAATTTGTCAGAATTTATATATATGGTTCAGTTAACCATCCACTTCCGTTCCATTATTTAGGTGGTTCTGGTTTTGGCTACTTTAATATTTTTTAGCTAAACTGAATTAAAATTCAGTCTGAAATGCCTCTTGTTACAGACAAACGAAAAGCATGTGGAATTATTGGTGGTGCTCTAAAAGTAAGCAGACAATGGACTGTGCTGCAATGTGAGATCGAGTGCTGTACTGGAGATAAATGCAACTCACAGTTAGTGCCAACATTATCCTCTACAGCATCGTCAGGTATATAAAATGAATTGCAGCCAGTAATTATGTATAACGTAAACTTTGTAGGCTTCACAAATTCACATCCCACCATAGTAAAAATGAGATGGCTGAACAAACCTCCCGGGTTTTGAAGTGTTAAAATATGGTGGAAAGATTTAGCTAATTATATAATTAAATGGTTAACGAGCTTAAACACATGATACAAGGAGTGTTGAATATTGCTCCTCAGCTCCAGACTGCCAAATAAAACCGTGTAAGGGCGTTAAGTTCAGTTAGCTCCCGTTATGGATTTCTCTGAGAACTAATAATTGTTCTAGTTTGAGCTGCTTTCAGTTTTTATATGAGTTGTACTTGCACGAAGTTTGCTTAACAAGTAATAGATCTGATGTCGCTTGGCGTTATATTTTCCAAACTGTCTGGGCTAAAGCTTTGAGATATAGCTTACTTTCCGAAAACATTTCTGGAAAAAGGAGCGGTTACTGAGGTACTGAAACAAGTCGGGAACCCTTAGCAAAGCAAAATCTGTTTCCTAGTACCTTCTCCTTTTTTTTTTTTTTTTTTTTTTTTTTTTTTTAACTCAGTCTTAAGTTAAAGGTGATTAAAAAGCTTTGCTAGGGAAAATTTTTAATGATTCAGTACCTGACTTTAAAGTCAGCTGTAAAGTTATCAAATATCCATAACTGATTTACGCTCCTGTCGATCAACAATTTTCTTTTTTAACATATATTTTTTTTCTAATATAGGTGGTACCATAAACACCCGACTGCAGTTCACTGGTGTGCTAGCCTTTACAGCTCTCTCTCTCATCATATGGCGTTACTTTTAGTTCCCAGGCTTCCTAGCAAAACTGCCTATCCAGCTTTTCATTTAATTCTGTAGCATTTCGTGCTCGTTCAGGTCCCAGTTGTTTAAACTAAAAGAAGGATAGTGCAATCAACTGAATAAATCACTATCCAGTGGATAAAGCAATTGGTTTCCCCAATACTGGCTTATCCATTGGAAGTTATTTATCCGGCGGATAGCGCTCTCCAGCTTTTGAACAACCGGGGACTGTCAATTACCCGAAGGCATAGAGTAATGTTTTTATAAAAGCTTAAATTTTGTTATAGCGTAAGGAGGTGATTCTTAGTAACAGGGATAGGACGGTTCACTATTTTTCGCGGCTTTTTGCCTATTCACTAGGGCCACCGTCACCGCGGTATTATGTACCTTATGGCATGAAATTTTCGAGGTTGTTTTTCGATCATCCCCCAAAATTTGATCATGTAAAATTAAACTCTCGCAAGTGCATCGACACCGAGGTTTATTACTTTTTTTTAAAATGAATGGGAGTCCGCAAATTGCCATTTTTTTATTTACACTTTTTTTTACTATGACGAAGAGTCTGAGGCGACACCATCTTATCACCGCAAAAATTTGTTCGGCGCAACACTAAACGCAACGAATCTGTGATCGGCAAAAATGAAAACCTTGCGAAAATTTCGAGTCATGTGGTATACTTTTATCGTTCAGAACAGCAATTTGACCATTTTACATGTCGTCTGTAAAACGTTCTGGGCGGTCTTATATCATTTATCGTTAAAAATCTCAAAATTCTTGTCCTCACTAGGGTTTTCAGCATGTAATGTTCTTTTGTTTGCTTGCTCAAATAAGAAAATAAACTGAGTTTTAAGGGTTATATAATAGTTTGCTAGGCACCTGTTTCTTGTTCCATATCTTGTTTCAGTTTGTTGTTGGCTCTCTCCCTTTCTCCGAGAAGATTTTCTCCGGGTACTCCGGTTTTCCCCTCTCCTCAAAAACCAACACTTCCAAATTCCAATTCGATCTGGAACGCACGGACACGTTTAAACGAGTTCATATGAACTCCTATGTGCTTAGTGGGTAAACAAATTGCAACTCACAATTTACAATTTTTACAACAGAAAGAAAGCCATATGATAAAAGCCTTTTTAGCTTCGTTTACGTGGTTTTTACTATAAACTACTAGTCCTTTGATTTGTGCCTCGCGCGCTCCTGTCCATAATAGGCTGATTTAGCAATAGAACGGGAAAGCGCGCAGAAAGGACTGAACGCAACTTTTGGTGCCCAATTTGCCGCTCTGCCATTGGTCAAGCCAGGTATCTGATTTGCTCGCGCCGTCGTCAACTGACGTTCCCGTTCTGTTGTTAAATCAGGCTAATTTACAATAGGGACCGAAAAAAAGGGCCCAAATATGAGAATGTGACACAGTTAAGCTATGAGATAATCCAGTTCCCTGGCCATCAAATTGTAGATTCCTTCAAGTATTAACACAGGCTTGAAAACATCAAACACTACGAGGAACTGCACGGGATTCTAATCGAGAATACACCTGTACTTTTTGAAGGAACTTTGCAAACTCGCTGGCATCTGAATTAAACGGTCAACTTCGGAACAATCATTGTTTTCTGCTGTACAAATCTCCATTTATGCTGCGCTTTTGATCTGAAAATCGAATCCGACGGAAAAATTCGACTCTGACGTCGACAGAGCTTAAGCAATAACTCTTGAAAGAAAACATAAACAAGTCCGCTATGCACATGTAAATATTTCGGAAGTAATAAGTGACCCCAACGCGGGATTGGAAGGCTGGGTGCCCTCGCGAGAGGGCAGATAAATTATGGAGAGTACTGCGGTATTTGTGTGACTGGGATGATCGAAAGGGGGCAAAAATCAACACTTGTCAAAAAATCCTTTGGGCTTCTAACGAGACCCTGGGCCGAGTTGTTCACAGCAGGGTTAAGATAACCCGGGTTTAGTGCGAAATTTGAATTCAGATATGAAACTTTAAAAAGAAAATTCAGTCTTATTATTTTGCCTACAATTTGATTATTGGATGATCTAAAAAAAAGTGAAAAAATTAACCGAAAAATATTCTTTTGAACAAAAGAAAAAGGAACCCAGGTTAAAATTTTAACCCTGGGTTAGCGCTAATCGACCTTCGAACAAATGGGCCCTGCTCCAAAAATTAACCCCCACAAATCCCTTGTCGAATTTTCGAATCTTAAAGAATTATAATTTCTCTATAAAACACCTCCCAAAAAATTGAATGTTTGTGATTGTTTATTTATCGTGCCATCTGAATTTGTCTTTTCCTCATCTGGTATAGTCTAAAGCTATCGCTACGAAGCCGTCATACGCACGCAGTACTACACCAACCTTCAGATTGTTTTGAATACTTAAAAAAAGCCCATCCCTACGAACTTAAATCAAGGTACCCCAAAAAATTCTTGTCAAATTTTCCTATCTCACAAGATTACCGGGATAAATGGCTTCGTCCGCCATTTTCAATTTTTGTTTAAAAAGCGCTGACCTAGCAGCCCGGCTACATGCATCTTGCGCCCATGATCTGCCCCAGGGGGAGAGGAGGATATGGCCCCTTTTTCAAAGGAAATTCATAAATCGTCTACTAAAACATTGTGAAATGTTAAGAAAGGCCGTCATTTCTACGGTCGATAAAACTAAAGACCACGCAAAATTATTAGAGATTTGTTTTTTACAAAAAACATTGACAGTTTTTTGAGGTCCATTTCTGTTGCAGTTTCCGGGAAAATCGCGCACACAGGAAAGAAAAAAAAAAGAAATTGCGCCACCATCACGTCATTTTCCACGGTCTATACTCTTATCGGCTATGGCTCTCGACCAATGAGCGCGCTAGTTGTATCCACCGAACCAATAGCTTCCCAGTTGGTGAGATTGAGGGAAACAAGTTTTGCTATCCAGTGGATGGCGATTTATCCGGTCATACCGTTATTCAACGTTTGAATAACTGAGCTCTGGTTGCTGAAAATATGATGTCCTTCATAGGCTTTTGTCTGCGGCAGAAGCTCTGAACCTTCTGTATATGGTTTAGACTAGTGCGTGGGCCAGCCGGCTGCAACGCAGGCTATCACAGGCTGCATTATTTGTGGCTTGTTGATCGTGAAGCAGCAGATTCAAGGGCTAATTTCTTTGATTATTTCTGCATTAGCATGCGTTCTCCTTCGCTGAACGCAATTAAAAGCAAAGAACTGAAAAACAATTATTCAACTGAAACACAACATTAAACGTCATTTTTTGCTCATTCATTGCACCGCTTGATAAACATGATGTAAGGAGGCCTACAAAGCAAAGTTGAATAGCGTTCGAAAACCGTTTTTTAGCTACGCCACAATGTCTAATTTTGGGTCTCATCAGTTAAGGCGCATAGTAGCCAAAATAGTATAGATTAGTATAGTATATTAAAGTTTTGTACAGTACTTATTATGCTACAGTATTTGTTACTATAAGTGGGAATTGCTACTTGATTTTCAGGATTGTAGCTAGCTACCTATGTTACTATAATCAACACAAAAATGATGGCAAAGTTGATATCAGCCAATCAAATTAAGTTCTTTCAGTCTTGAAATACAGTAAAAACCCCAACTAAGAACCTACATTTTTCCAAGTTAGCCTCAACAGTTTATACATAAACGGTAATTAGCAAAAATTTAGGCTTTTTAGGTTCTTAAATAATTTATAGGTTCTTATTTTCTGAAGGAAGAAAAGCATGTAAGCTGTGAGTTTTTAGTGGTATTCAGCTTGTTCCTTTTGCATACCAAATTGTATTCATGTAAAAATGACTATGAGAAGACGGAATGAAGCACTGACCGCATCAATATAATTTTAAAGTCCTTTTTTCCCAAGTGAACAGAATTTTAAAAAAATTCTAGAAAATAAGAACCTGTTTCAAATTTTAGACTCAACAGGTTTTTGTATATAACTGATCAATTTTAGCCTAACAGGTTCTTAAAAACCAGGTTCTTGGTCGAGGGTTTTACTGTATATGCGTTATTGACTACGTCTGACGTCAATCCCAATCGAGCAATATAGGCCAATATTTTCCGCTCGGGTGGCCAATCAGAACTCAGGACTCGCTTTATCTTGGTTATTGTCATAAGAGTGTTTAGATTGTGTCTTACGATTCAAAACATGAAGAGTTTGGTGGTGATCGCTTTGCTTTTTACACGGCAAATTGGTAAGTCACAATGATGACAATTGACGTAGTTCTGACATAAAAGAGTTGAGGTCTTCTGCTTACTTCTCTGCAAACATTTAAAGCAGTCTTAATTCTATCATCTCCTTCCTTAAGTTTAAATTACGTAATCTGTTTCACCTCACACCTGTCATCTGCTGAACATTTGGAAGAACTATTGCGCTCCTTGCCACCATGATTTAATTTAATGTAACTGTTTTTCATATAGAGCTAACCAATCCTCCAGTCCTCGATACATCCTAAACAGTCAAAGAAAGGCAACCTTGCTGAGGCAGGCACTTCATTATCAACCGTATGCTAAAGGACCTTTCCTTTTTGTAGGTAAAAGGCAGCATGTTGATGTGCCCAGCGCTACACTGGGTATACCGGATAGGATGAATTGTAAACGCCAATTTCAGACATGTTAAACATAACGACGCTTATGTCGGCCATTTTATTTCTTTAGTACTTTGTTCTAATAAAAGGTGTATTTACTTACTAAACTAACATGACCCGCTATGAGCGCACAATCCGTTAATAAGGACACTCTTTATGGCCTTTCCACTGTCCATATTTACAGGGTTTGAATGTATTCGAATTTTTTTTCCATTGCTCGAAATCATTTTGCGTGCCTTCGAAAATATCCATTATTCTTTTTTTTTTTTTTTGTTATCGTAACGTAAAGAAATTTTATAGACTCACATTGTGTTTTTTAGTATATCTAATGTTCTTCTTCAATTTTCGCATGTTATATGTATTTTTGTATATTCTTCCTCTGTTACTTTTGTCTCTTAAAGTAAAGTTATTGTACTTAATAGTATTGCAACTTATCTTATTTACTTGGAGATAGTTTTTGTACATACACTAAGAACGGCATGTTTCTGCCATAGAAGTTGACAGAATTCTTGAGACTTCAAGGAACATTTTTTAGAAAAATCTCAGCTGTGTCGTGAACTCTCTCTAATATGGACACCTTTGGAACTATAACACTAAGTGACAGTCTAAGAGTGTGATATTCGTCTTACAGAGTCTATCTTTCAGAGCTGTCCGTCTTATAGAGGCGTTCACTGTACAGTTACTGAACTCTCTCAAATACAGACACAAATTGGACCGACACAAAGTGTCGTCTTCCACTGATGTCCGTCTTATAAAGAGTCAAATAAAGGGAGTAAAGAAAAGCAGAAACCAACTCTTGATGTCCGTCTTACAAAGGTGCCCATTGAGAGAGTCGACTATAATGGTAAAATTGACTGAAATGTTTCGTTTTCTACAGTTGCTGGGCCAACACAGTGTTACTCTTGCTTAGAAAATGATTCAGCGACTTGTTCCGCGAATCAGCGAGTGCAGACTTGTGCCACCGACCCAGGTTCACTTGGTACTACTCATTGTGGTTTTGGAGCTGGAATATATCGCGACGCGCTTGGAAATACCAACTATGGAGTCATGCGAGGATGCATTAACTGTGCTGGTAATAAGTTTAAAATCCTAATTGTCAAATGTAACTATCAAATTAAATCTAAGTATGTTAAGGGAACGGCAGTAGGTTGCCAAACTGTGGACACTAACCCAACATGACTCTATTTAATCAGTTCGTTATACTTCATATTTACTTGATTTAATCTTGTTTTTTTTGTTTATATATAAGATCGTTCTTCGATTTTTTTTTTTTCATCTTATTATTATGAATAATATCATTAATTTTACTGATCTACTGATCCAGATAAACGCCAAGCGTGTGAGAGGACTTTTGGCTTCCTTAAAGCATTGCGAGGATGGACTTTACAGCAATGTGAGATCGAGTGCTGTACTGGCGATAAATGCAACACGGGGATGGTTCCAACTTTGCCCACGCCAGGTTCAGGTACAAAAGAGACATGTAATCGGGAAATACTACTGATATTGGGGTTATGATGTAGAAGAAGTGCGGCGTACCACTGAAATGATACTTAAAATCAGAATTTGACATCAAACAGACTTGAAAAATCTGCAATGTCAATAGGATTGCACTATTACGTAATTACAAGAGTTCGTAAAATGTTCAAAATTACTATTTTTATAACGATCGAATGACCAAACGAGATCTATGGAAACCTCTTATTTTGAGATGATTTGGGGCGAATTACTTTTAATACATAAACAGGTTAATATGCAGACCTCAGCGAAATAAAACCGCAAAAGTTTTGGTTTGCTGCCAATTATATTACAATTCTGAAGTAAGAAGTTTAACTATAAGTAATTACTTTTCACTGAGATATTTAAAAGGTTCTAGTCTCAACAAATTTTTGGGCAAATGCAAACATAGATAATGTTCGATTACACAGCTCCGTTTATGTGCATGGGTAATATCGATCAGCCAGAATATAGGTTAGCACTTGAGTTTCAATGAAACCTTTCTGATGATCGAGACACTGATTGCACCACTTTCATGGACTGGGTGTAAACTCTGGAGAACTCAGTGTATCTATGAAGAAACTATTCTTTTCCACTTTCTGTGCATCTGAAGTTTAAACACTCTAAGCGACTCTGCCTTTTTCGTGTAAAACAGGTTCTTGGGCGAAGCTTACTCGTTTCTTAGGTATTCTTCTTATTCTTTAAGGGATTGTCACTGGAGTAAGGCGTCTGAAAATGACGAAGAAGAATGTATGCCCCAATAATCTTATTTCGTATTTAACTTTAATACTGGTTCCAAATAAAACATTAGCCTTTTTTAAAAAAAAAGCCAACACCAAAAGAAACTGTGGCAGAATAAGTAAAGCACAACATTAGCGGCTTTCTGATCAAGAAGCATATCGACATTAGCTACTACATTGTCATTTCTGGGCATTACCACGGAACATACGTTTCAGTGTATATAGGGCTAAGCAAATAGAGCCCGGCTACCTACGTAAGAAAGCTGCTAAAGCCGATCATTATTTATCATATTAGTGGGGATTTAGGGAACTTGACTGGATTTTAGGATTAGCTAAAGTGGTGTTCACTCCAGTAGGGCTGGAATCTCTTTTCCCTCGGTACCAGAGACTGTTCATATGACGCGCTTTCCGGTTTCGGTCAAGTCTTTATAGTGTTTTTTCTCGTGACTTCGTCGTTCGTGGCATCGGGCTTCGGCCGACACCGAAAAATCCTCCTGCACGCGAAAAAAAAAAAACCTGAATTACCCTGGGTAAAATCTCGTTTGTGAGAAGTGGAACACATTAACACTGATGGAGTCATAAATTTCCTCCCATTAACATATGCTGATGTCACGTTCTATTTCAATTTTGATGATGCGTCTAGCATAACCGGTTTAACAGGTTTTGAACAATTAGTCATGAAATGGATGATGCAACTTCCGTGAGTCATGATTATGTAGGGTTTTTACAAAACAATTTCTTTGGTTGCTAAACCGTAACGTAATTTTTTTTTGCACTTTATACTAATGACGATTCCAAGCTTCCAAAAATTAAGGAATAACCGCTCCATTAAGTTACACCCAGTCACTCCATCTGACCGCAATTTGCGCCTGGTTAAGACTAAGCTGATATGGCCGGTAAGAACCCTACGATCCATAAAAAAAAAATACTGAAATAACTCACTGATAATTTTTTTCAGTTTTGCCCACTCCTGTTGGCCCGACACAATGCTACTCTTGCTTAGAGAATGATCCAGCAACTTGTTCTGCAAATAAGCGAGTGCAGACTTGTGCCACCGACCCAACTTCACTCGGTACAACTCATTGTGGTTCTGGAGCTGGAATATATCGCGACGAATCTGGAAATACCAAGCATGGGGTCTTTCGAGGATGCATTAACTGTGGTGGTAATAAAATAAGAAATCCACATTGTTAAACACAGCTACTTCAAATTAAAACTAAGTATAGGAACTAAACGGCAATGGTTTTGCCAAGCTGTTGGACTGCACCAACCCTATAGGGTTTGTTTTAATTAGCTCAGCTCGTTGTAGTTCAAGTTAACTGAATTTATTTATTATTATTGATCTGCTTGATCCAGACAAAGCTCAAGCGTGTGAGAGAGTCTATGGTTACGTTAGAGCATTGTTAGGATGTACTGGAGATAAATGCAACACGGGGACCTTTCCAACTGTTCCCACATCTGGTTCAGGTACAAAAAAAAAAGTATTCAGGAATATTACAAATACTAGAGCTATTATTTAACAAACACGATTTACAACAAAAACGATACTACCTCGAAGCGACTTGAAAAATCTGAATTGCAGATAGGAATGCTGCATTATTACGTAATAAGAAGTTGGAAAAAATGTACCAAATTACTCATAACGGTCGAATAACTATACCTCTAGACTTATGGAAACCTCTTGAGTTACGATGGATTTGCGTGGATTAGACACTTGCTACACAATTAGGTTAATATTCAAACTTGAACGAATTAGAACTGCTAAAGTTGTAGTTTGTTACCAATTATGCCATAATTGTGACTTTTAACTATCCAAAACTGCTGCCATTATTTTTTTCATCGAAAAAGCGGATTAATAGATGACAAATGGATTGACCCTCACCATATCTTGTAACCATAGGAACCAACTGCTATCAAATTCGGCCAATAATCTGATTACATGTTCTATACGACCGTTAATTGGCGGTTTTTTTTTTTTTTTCAATTTAGGTGGTAGCAAAAACACCCAAGAACAGGTCACAGGAGTGCTTGCCTTTGCTGCTGCCTCTGTCATCATCTGGCACCACTTTTAGTTCGTGCACGCTCTAGTAATTATTCTTGGGGATAGTTTACAATTTAACGTTCTTGTAAAATTCTTCTAAAAGTTGCAAGGAAGTAGTCTGTGATTTGTGACTATTAATTAGGTATCAGTAAATGTGTTTTTAGTAGCCACTTGTGCTTAGCCATTCAAGTTTTTATTCTCACACTTACATTTCCTGGTAAACGTTTTTAGGCTGTGACCATATTTGTGTAGCTTCCCTGGCGAACCATGCATGCTTCTGCCAATTTAAGAACAAGATCAGAACTAGAATTGAGTTAATGGAAAAAGAGTAAAGCCTTGCACAATAAAGAGAGAGAGGTCTGGTACCTTTTTAGTCGTGTCTACTGAGCGCAAGCCAACCCACAACAAACGGTTACTTAAGACGACTTGACCAACAACAGATGATTGCCTAAAGGTATCGTAAGGGCTATATTACACAGTGGGAAACTAATGCCACCATCGCCACATTTTACTATTATATCGTCTGACATGGAATTTCCTATTTTTTCAACGAACAGCGAAATTTAGAGCCGGCTTAAAAGAGAACTCGCGCGAAAACAGTAGTAGAGGAGAGCGCAAGATTTCAGCGGCTCTACCTTCTCGGGTGTTCTCCAAACCTTTGACCAAGTGCATGCATTTAGCAAATGTACAACAACTTTGCATAGTTTAGACTCTTATAGACCATAGAAATAACGTCAAAATTAAATGATCAAAACTAGCTGAAAATATCTTTATCCGGTTGATAAATATTTTCGTTATCAGCCATTTTGCCAACTTTAGCCCCTTTACGGAAAAACAGTTGGACAGCTGCAGCGGCGAATTTAGACCGGCGACTGCCTCAATCCTCTTGAATAACAGAGGCCCTTTTTGTAAAATAAAAAGCAAATGTTTAGAATGTAATAAAACAATTGTTTCATTCGCCCTCGTTGGATACAAGATTGGTTATATAACCAACTCAGTGCATTGTGCTTCGTTGGTCATTTATCATGCACCTCGTATCCAATGTGGGCTTAGGAAATAATTCTTAATCACTTTCCAATAGTCACTACATTTTCGATTACTTTAATTAATAAAAATGCACCCACAGAAGTTGTTTTATTTCCCCAGACAAGTGCTGAGCCAGCGGCTGAAGACAAAAAGAAGACAATTGAATTGGCAGCTTCAAAGCTTCTCGTACTAGTCAGAGTTGTACTAAGGAAATAAATTCCATTAAGTCTTTCTGAGCGAAAAAATGTCCTGAGGGTAGTATGACGTAATTAGCAAACAGCTTTCACAAAATATTCCAGGGGTTAACCTTATCAGTTTGATAAAATACAAAACGATAAAGAAAAACAACTTCATAATTCGGACAAGGGAAAAAACGACCAAGCGCCTTACAAAAGAACTGGAAAGTGGAGCTTTTTTTTTTTGTCACTTCAATAAACGCTAGACAGGTTATAATATACCGTATGATCTCATTAACGCCCACTCACAAATAAACGCCCCTTGTCTAATAAATGCCCCCTCGACGATGCTAAGTTTGTATTAGACGCCCCCTTAATACATATATTCAGCTAGACCAGAGCTGCTTCGGTCTGCGTCATAAAGAAGGGCCTAAAATCATGCTCTGACTGTCTGCACTGACTGTATGTAGAAAAAATACTTTCCAATATACGGGCGTAAATATATCAAGATTTTCTTTTCTTTTCTTATTTTATCCGGAAATGGTGATTTATTATTCTTTAATCTTTTTCTGCAATCGAGTAATCCAAGGGACTAAACAGTCTCTCCATGACGTTCATTTTCTTGCGACAGGTTACAAATATTTTGTGGGGGCGGGGTTAAGAGGTTCGTTACAATGAAGATTTCGACAATATTTGTAGCCAAGTTTCTTTGAGACAGTTGGGGCATTCCTTCTTTCCTAGTCGTGTCATCTATCACTTTCGGGAACTTCACTGCTTTCAGGCAAAAACTCTTTCGTATCTGAATTGTGCGCAGATTTTTCTAGTTAGAAATCTTGGCATTGTAATAACCGTTCTTTTTAGAAGTAGTTATAGTTATCGCTAAGTGCCGACGAGCAAAGATTTTACTTATACGCGCGCGCTGTTTAATTTGTTTAGAAATGTCAGGAACAATAAAAAATTCCAGCGGGCAAATGCGACAGCTATACGCGTATGCTGCAAATGAATCCACCTGATGATTGGTTGAAGACGTTATGAGCACGGGACTGACAAACACGCACACGGCTCATGGATTCTCTGTTCTATATCACGTGTTCCCTCGCAAAAAATGCATTCTCTCCTCTGCATTACGTCATAAAAGTTACCTTACACTATTCCAAAAAAACGTTTTTTAATTGGAACTAATTATTCGCACGGCTTTATTAGCCTGCCGCCTCTTGCAATTGGCAATTATAAGCAACTTCTTGTGTTTATGACATTGCTCACGTATTAATAAGACTCAAAGGGTCTGTACGTTTCTTGTTTGCCAGGTTTTTTAATTCATGTCTTTTCAGGTCTTTTCAAGAAAGGCATTCTCTATCGAACCATTTTTTTTTGTTTGAGAATGGCTTGATGAGTTTTACATGTTTTGATCGCTAAACCTACCTAGCGGTTGTGATTAAAATGGTTTCCACCTTCTCAAAGGACAGCATTTTCACTGAGTGAAAAATAAGCATCTCCTTCAAGTACGCTGTTATTGTAACCGTTATTTTTGGTTAATATTTAACCAAGTAGCTACAGAATGGTCTGACAAATACAATGAATCTTTGAACATCAAATTATTCCAACGCGTCAAAAAAGAACTTCGTCATGTATTGGTTAATCGACGACGCTTGAACCATTTTCGCCTTGAAAAGTTATTCTTTTTAGTCCTCTGCCGTTTAGAATTCTAAGATCTCCAGTTTTACAAATTTCAAGAAGTCTTTCGAATAGATTCCTGTTCTAGCGTCCAAGTCACCCTTTCGGAGAACTAGATCGAGAGAAGAAAAGTGCTCTAGATCTTTTCCAAAGTCTTCAAACTCGATTCGCGTTGAAAGTAATTTGAATTACATGTGCAATGTAAGTACCGCACACAAATATATCCTTAGTGATTTTTTGCGTCATGTTTGTTCAAGCCACGAAGTTATTATCAGGACCTTTTCCGACCATTCTCGTTCCCAAACCCTTATCCCCTCTTGGCCGGCAAGGCCTGATCACGAAAACCAGAAAAAATTCAGGCTTTTTTTTCGCACCTGTAAAATTTGCGTCTGTAACTGCGATAATATCCTCTATGATTAGTTCAGAAACACTCCGATTGTTTTTCACCAAGCATATTAAGAGACACCTTGTTCCATGGATCCCCAGAGCTTTCCTCGTCCTCGATCATGTGCAACAGAGAAGAGGTCTGGAATCGAGAATGATGCAGTAGCGAGTGGAGGCGGTACTATTTTGTATACGACAGGAAAAAACCTGCAAAAATAAAATGACAGTACTTTCTTTTCCATTCTTTTTTACGTTGTTAGATACCGACATGACACCCTGGGATGCTGAGCTCCTCTCCGGACTAAACCGGTAGTAACAATGAATACAAAATATAAAAATTCGCGCCACAAGTACGGAACATTTTTAATTCTATGTGCTGCAATAAACCTTTTCAGTTTGTATTCTTGTTTCCGAATTTTTCGAATACAGGTCAAGTGAAATTACTTAAGAAAGTTGTTTCTTTCAAATTTTTTCTCGTACTTATAAAGCCAGTCTATTTGCATGAAGGACAAAGGGGCAAAATAATTGTAAGGTATAAATCAAAACACTCTATGTTGTCAGCCTTTTCGACCTTTTCTTTTAGCTAATGCTGCAGTTCATTTTACAGATGAACAAACGGAAAGTAGTGTAAGGCTAGATTAGAGGCTATTCGTGAAATGGAATTTGACTCAGCTACAACATTTAAAAACAAAAAGAGATCACCGATCCAAACTCGCTATTCACACGTGCAGTTCTTCAATAATTGATAGGATACCGAGGTAGACAATTCTTTTCATCTTTTAAACTGTGCGAACGGAAACAAAACATATTAATGGTACCTGTTGAACCTGTCACGAATCCTATCACAAAAAACTCTGGAACACAACTGCAGGCGCACATTAACCTTAAATTTTCAACATTTGAAAGGGTCCTTTATTTTTACTGAAAATCTGATATTCCAGATCTTTTCAGTTTGTGTGAGGAAGTAGAAGTATGTGATAGCGCCTTGGACGGCTTAACAGGCGGTCAGTGGCCGCATTTGTTGGCCAAATTTTGGCGAAGTGCATTTAGCGAGCAAAATGGCAGCCTTGAATTTACGGAGCAGAAAGGTATGTGACTTTTCTTAACCGTTCTAGATAACTTGGTTAAAGCAGTTAAAGGACTTAATGTATAGTGTGTGAACCTATGTATTCCCTTAGTTCGGTTGAATTACGAAGATATAATATTGTAACTATCTGTTTGCCACTTACGCAGATTTATTTTAATTAAATACTCGAGTCAGTCAAGTACCGTATATGAAACCTAAATTGAAAATTGTACCCGGGGAAAGTCAGGCCGTGGCTAAAATACTGAGGGAAAACTTATCGCAAAAGCATCATTGTCGTTAAAATCAGATACTATGAGACGCACTGTGCTCGTTCTCGTTATAAGACGTTCCAAAGCATTTCATCTCCAAATGACCATAATAACATTGATATTGCACTTATTCGTATGCACTTTTTAACCTCATGCTACAGGATATAATTATATAAAAAAAACGATCAATATTGCTGCTATATTCTATTCGCTATTATAAAAGGTTTCAAGTTTTTCCAAGTGAATTTGGTTTATTTTCGTCGTTTTTTTTGGTGTGTCTATGTGTGGTGTGAGTCGTTATTTGTAAGTTAGAAATCACTGAAGGTTCCAGTTCGCCTGCAAGGCCTTATTCCATATTACGTGTTCAATCAGCCTGCAAACTTTTCGCACAAAAGAAAAAACAATACGCTTACAATTTATAACTTTCATTAAGAGAAATTACGTTCTTGTCCGATCATAAAAGAACCCTTGATAACTTTCACTATCCATGTAGCATGGGCTGGGTAAGTGAAAGGCTTGAGAACTGACGGTCGAATTGTCTGACTGACTGACAAGCAGTCAGACAAAATGTCCGACAGACTGTCTGGTCGACGGACTGAATCAATGACGGACGGATAGACCTGGAAGGCCGACCAAATGACAGAGGAACCAAAAACAGCACTTACTGACGTTGAAAAAGAAGAGAGACTGTGCCTGACATAAAACTCATGATAAACCAAACAAGAGATTTTACTGATTGTGTGCATGTCCTTCTCCGCAGGTATTCATTCTCCTAGTAGTGTTTGTAGCAGTTGGTATTTACGTGTGGACCAGCAAAATAGACGTGAAAAAATTCGCAGAGTTTGCAGGAAAGACTGGGATAACGACAATATCAGGTAATGAAAAAGGAATCAGAATCATTTAAGATAGTCCGGCAGACTAACCACGGGAGGAGTTGGAGTCGTAAACTGTACCGCAGGGGGTTACGATCCAGTTATAATCATGTAGAGATAAACAGAGATAACTTGCGATCTTGAACTCTTTTATAAGGCAAGATAAAGGTTATAGTAATAAGGGCTTTATAAACAGCGCACATGAGGTGAGCATACGGCAAGGCATTCCTTCCACGAAAAATGCGCGCTGTGATGGCAAATTCCCCATATAACCTAGTCCCTTAAAAAAAGGAGGAGCGCACCTCCCAATTTCCACGGGAAATACCCTTGGGACGAGGTTATCCCCATAAAGACCCAATCCTATAGCTTATAATCCCCCTAACCTAGGGATAGGGCATCATAGGGAATTTTTCAGACAAGAAAGGTAGGAATTCAAATTTGAAAACGTGACCTATTTTGAGTGGATACATGTATTTCCTTTTTTTTTCTTTTTGAGAGAGATCATTGAAAAAACGTGATTAGATATCCCACCGAAAAAATAAGGCACAAAAATTGTGATGTCATTTTCCTCGCAAATTTTCAACTGAGATTTGAAAACAAAATAAGATTAAACTTTTGACGAGGACGAAAACAGTTATAATTGTTAATAGGCCGTGAACATTAGAATAGTGTTTGATTGCTGTTTTAAACCAGTTTTCAATTCGGCAACTCCTTAATTAACAGTTTAACCTTCTTACTGAATACCTTCCCTTTTTTATATCAGCAAATAGCTTACCAAGAAAAGAAGAATCCTCACTAATATTTTCTTCTGAAAGAGAACTTGGGCCTGAAACCACAGTAAAAAATGATGAACTAAGTACCAATACCATAAATGGACAGATTGATATAGGAGAGGACGCCGTTCACAATTCACATGACAACAGTGACAAAATAACTGACGCATCTAAAGTGATAAAGACTGATAGCCTGATAAATCAATTGAGCCACGACAAGGAAGGAATAAAAGAAGCATCGAGTCATTCAGTCCTCCAGGACACATTAGTGAAAATTGCTATGTCTAACACAGAGAATGCCAATGATGTTTACGATGGTTCTAGCGACTCGGAATTGATCATTAAAGACGATCAGAAAGATGTGTTTGCGACATTGTTCACAGAAGATTATTTAGATCTGGGTGAATTTCCTTCAGAGACATCTTGCCCTTTCTTGGGACTAAGAAAACCCAGGATCCTTGAAATTACAAACAGAGAAAATGTATCTTGCTCTCCCCATCAAGCCAATGAAAACGATTGCGCACGAGCCGCTAAAGACTACCAGATTCACAAGAAACCTCTTCAGTGCGCTGACGAGCTGCAAAAGGAAATTTGCACAATCAAGGAAACCTGGCGAACAAGCCCCGAAAGTGAGCTCAAAATACAATGTAACATATCTCCTTGTAAGGGAAATCCCGTAACGGCAACAGGTATTCACCCTTTAGAGGGTAGAGTGGATAAAGAAAAAGAGGAGCACAGATTTACTACCTCCAAGGCCCTTGAAAACTATCTAGCGCACTTCGTAATTGTAAATACCCTACGGAGTTTCAGCTTTTGCTTTTTAAGCTGCAAAACAAGCGGCAAGAAGAACATTTCGCAGATTCTTACATTTCCTCCAATATTAGAAACAGAAAATTTCGAGTTTCTCCCCAGTGAAAAAAGCGAAAGTCCTATCAACTTAAATATCGTGGTTTTGGATTCCGTGTCCAGAGCACACTTTTATCGCTCTCTCCCAAAAACTGTCGAGACACTTCGCCATATTGTTTACAACGAATCTGTAAATGCAACAGCCTTAGACTTCGAGTTACTGCAGAGCACTGCACCGTACACCTTTCATAACATCCGAGCTTTTATGTCCGGCAAGAGTAACTTCAATTACATCGAACATTCAAACGGAACATACCAAATTAACACCCTGTACCAGAAGCTTAAGGACCAAGGCTATTATACTCTTCTACAAGAGGACAGTTGTTGGTTTGACGAATGGGGTTCTCTGTTTACAAATAATATATTTCAGAATAAGACACCAAGCAGTGTAGATGAGTTTGAACTAAGGTGGAATCGCTTTCAGGAAGACACAAGCAATTATTACATTGACGATTACGGCTTGACGCATACATCATGCGAAGTCTTCAAACAATACAATATCACCAACCAATTTAATCAGCCTCGTAAAATTTGCTTTGGAGGAAAAGTTTTCTCGGAGCACTTCCTTGACTATTCTTTAAGTGTTTTTCAAGGGCATATCGATTCTGGGAAAAGACAACCAATATTTTCCTATACTCATCTAAATTCCGGGCACGAGGTTACTGGAACACGAATACGACAAATCGACGACGCATTGTCCGGGTATTTGTACTCGATTGCTCACGAAGAGGATACGATGACAATCGTTTTTTCCGATCACGGCCCGAAGACAACCAAGTTTTCGTTTCAGACAATGGAGGGGCGAGCAGAGGTTTATGACTCGTTGCTCTTCGTAATTGTCTCACAGAAAGTCGCAAACGTTCTTGGAATGACACGCATGCGTGCAATGATGACAAACCAACGACGCCTGATCACTACTTTAGATCTTCATCACGCGATTATGTCTATCGGAGACCTGGGAACATCCACCTCAGGTTCCTATCTACAACAAGGTATCTTTTCAGAAATACCTGCAAATCGCACATGCGCAAATTTAACCATCAAACCATCGGCCGTTTGCAAGTGCGAGGGCTGGGACCAAAGGTTTGAAGATAATGATCCTCGATTTACTTTTCTCGCTGAATTTGCTTTAGGTTTTCTTAACAACAACATTCAGGAGAACTTTAGAAAAATGCCTCATAGAAGCGGCGGATTTGGGCGATGCCAAAGACTTGTTGGTCATAGTTTTGAGAAAATCCGAAGGAGAAAAGTCGGGGAAAGCTACTTACTAACGATGGATCTAGTTGTTCTCCCAAACAACGAGATATTCGAAGTACAAATTACTCACCCTGTTGAAAAGTCCTTCCGAAAGCGTAATAAATTCCCAAAGATAACAAACGCCCGAAGGGTAAGCATTTATCGCAGGTTCAAGAAATGCGTCGATGATGGCGTGAATATAGAACATTGCGTATGTGATTCACACAACTATGGAAGAAAACTTAGCAGTAAAAATCACTGGAGGTGGTTTGAAATCAAAAGTGGATCAGATGTTTTGGAGACCGTGTTCCAAGCAAACAGTTTTGGCGCAAAATCAGAGGTTAAAGATTTACATGAATCTTGTCTGTTGCTTGTGACGCGAAAGCGAGAAAATCTGGGGGTTGCATTCGAAATTGCGAACGCTTGCGACAAGACAAGATACAAAGTAAGATTAACAGGGAAGGGGAAAGGAAAAAATATCGTCACTAGAAAACTTCCCATCTCAATTGAAGTGCAACCAAGAACAGTTCATTTCATTATGAGTGTTCATTACATAAAACGTCCTTTTGGATTTTATTTAAAAACGTCGTTTGTGGGTTATCCCGTTTAACATTTATGGATAATTTAAATCAGTCTTCACGTCCAGCAGTGTTTCATTCTCGAAGGGAATTGTCGAAAAGGGTTGAAGGTGTGGCATAAGAATGGGTGGGGCTGGTGGCTGATGGCTCCTACAACGCGGATCGTGGATCACGTGTAGTCCTGAAGAAGAGTGCATGCTACGAGTAGTCAGTCCCTCATGTCCCTCAGGGCTATAATAGCGAACGAAATACGCGAGCGCGCGTAAAAATCGCCACCTGAGAGGAACGTGACATGCGGTGGGATGACAGAAAATGAGGTCATTCCTCCGCGTCTCGCTTCTAACTGCGCGTGGCAATTTTCCTCCTCGCGCGTGCCAATTTTCACGCGCCCTCACATAATTCATTCGTTCAACTTTCCGAAGAAAACAGAGAAACCACTCGTAGTCTAGTGCATGTTCGCCAGGAGCGCAAATGATGCATGCAGTGTTATTTTGCCTGAAACAACTCTGGCAATAAGCTTTTGATTCCAAACTAGTTCACAAAAGAAACAAGTAACCTAAGATCATATTAGAAGCCAAATTGGCGTGACCGCCTGACTTCTAAAATGCAGTTCGAAAATTAATTCCATATAATGTGAAATCAGATTAAGAAGCAAATGGAAAGGAGCCAGCTATAAAAATAAAAGAAAAACTGATGTCAAGCTATTGACTTTAAACTAGTTCTCAAAAGGAACGAGCAACCTGAAACTAAATTAAATGAGGATTGGCGCGATCGCCTAAGTTCTAAGGGCCTGTTTACATGGGGGCGGGGGACCCCAGGTAGGTGAGGTTACCCGCTTAGGTGGGGTAACCCGCCTGGCCATATAATCTAGATGTCTAATTTTAATTAAATTAAGTTTCGGTCTGTCAGACCGGATAAGCCTCTCAACCAGGACACATTTTGGCATTTAAACGTTTCAAGGTGCTACATGAAATTCGCACCATATTCGAACCACAACTATATGGCATCTTTAAAAGCGAAAACGGAAAGCCCGAGCATTGAAAGTTTGAAGCGAGGGAAGCAGTTAAAAGTAGAAGAGCATTAACTGCCAAAACAAGTCGTTTGCTTACCAGTTTTCTTTTCTTTTTTTTTTTTTTTTTTGCACCTAATTGCATTACCGTTGTCATACAAAAAAAGAAAAAAACAAAAATATAAAAGCTAATTGACATTAATTGCCGCCATGCAAATTACGTTTTTATATGTTTCTTATTCTGAAAACACTTCTGCAACGCAACATTGTACTTCAATTTGACATCAGTGGAAGGTAATTGTCCACCGGAAAGATGTCTTATGCTTTATTATTTCGGACCAGTTTATTCCCACTCGGCCTTTTTAAATTACCCTTCTTTTTCTTTTCTATGACAACGTTACTGCAATTAGATGTACTTACTTAGCGACCATTAAGTAATCTTGAGAACTTGCACCCCGGGATGATGGGGTGCAACATAGATTGCATGTAAACGCGGGTTATTTTTTCCCCACTTGAGCGGGTTACCACACCTATCTGGGGTAAGCTGGGGTATCTACCTCTATGTAAGCAGACCCTAAAATTACCGACGAGCCGATGATCCGAAATTGATTCGAAAATGAGTGGACAATCAGAAAACAGATTTTTAACGCGAATCGAACGATAGACCTTCGAAGGCGGGTCGCTCCGATTGCTTTCCAAGTCTGATATGTTTCTACGTGAAATAGAAAATCGACTATCCCATCAAAGAATTCGAAACTGGAATAAAATATCCTTGAAAGCCGACTCTCTTATATCGCAATATCCCACAAGGATTTTTAAGAATGTTGACTGTTTGTTATTCAAAAAAAACATAATCCTTTAATGAAGAATGTGGATATTTATACAGACACGGAAGCCTGATGAATGACGGTGTGGATCAAGATTACACAGTTTTAAGTAAACCACACGATTCTTATTAAACTCAGTGATACGTGTTTTAATTGAAACTTTTCATATTTCTCAGCTCCGTACCGCACATACATTTTGGTTAAGTGATGTACTATTTAAATAATTCATCACGAGAGCAGAAATTAACACCAAATAAACGTTATGATGATTCTACAAGCCCAGCCTGGCTATTTCTGGTCTAATAACATTATTATTTTCCCTTCACCGATACATTCTGAGTTTGTCACTAATGTTATTATACTGTCAATTGCTCATTGGCAATGACGTCGAATGCAAAGTCAGTTTCCTCATCCCTGTATATTTTCCATAAAGGCATGCACCCTGAACGACCAAATGCCGGAGAGGGGGGGGGGGGGGGCACTCCCTTATTTGGCCGACCTTTTTTCCACAAAAATCAAGTTCCATTATGTTACTATAAAAAATACTTAATTCTGTATGCGGAAAGAAATTAACCAGCGTCTTAATTAAGGTCTCGTAGCGAAATAAACGATTATTGTCTTAAACAGGGTCAGGGGGGTTTGAAGGCCTCGGCGGCAGACCTCCACCCAACCTTTCATTGACTGCCTCTTCCCCTCCCTTACCCGGAAGAATCCCACATTGAGAGAATGAAAATGCCCAGGGGCAAGTCGTGGGCGTTGATGCCAAGCTGTCAATCATACAACCAATAATATTTTGGAGATACAGCAATAATATAGAGAAGTCAAAGGTATTATCATCTGTGAAAGTTCACTTTGCCACTGACTGTGACATCAACTGCAGCAGTACAAAAGAGTATCCAAAGATATATACATAATGGATTTCAAGATTGGTAAGCTTATACCATTCAAACGTTTTTAGTGTTTTACATGTACTTATTACTTTATTAGGTGCGTCTTATATCAGAAAGTCAGTGAGCAGTTTGATCGAAGTGATGGTATGCGATCATGCACGGAAAACGGTCTCAAAAACATACTGCATGCAAATACAGTAAAACACTCTAGAAAAGATAAGGGACAGACTGAAGCTGCAAAACAGAAACGTATTACACACAAGGTTATGTAGTGCTATGCTCTGCTTAATACTCTGTTGTATTGTTAGGCGCTACTCACGTGCTACTATACTGAAATCACCAATATAGGTCAATATAGCTTGAACGGTAGCAATAGTTCGCAGACATTCGCTGCTTAGTGGTAATGCAAGCCGAAATCAGCGTCTACCTAAAGTGTTCACGAATCAAAAACCACACTGCTTCTTAACCTATTGACGCAGTCATTCATCCGGAAGCCAGATCTTCAGTACTATTCGTCTGTTTTTCATTCTATTTAATAATAGTAATGCCGGAAGGTAACAAAAAAGAAAGGGTTCCATTAGTCTGGCAGAGAAATTATGGACATCTACCGCTTGTGAAAAGTTACTGTTTGTTTTCGCTTTCTTCGAGATCTTGCAAGAAATATAAACAAGTCTGCGTTGAAAAATTAGTGTTTTCGCATTTGCGTGTTAATAATCCGCATTCCTACAAAAATCAATGACAGATAAGTTGTATTGATTCCCTCTGTGAATATATTGATGTAAGAGCTTTATGCTAGAACTTGACCTTAGGGCACAAAAGACATTGGTACGTAAATTGCGTGTTTGAAGCCGAATTCGCCTTTTACCACGACCGATGTGTATTGACACTGTATTATGTCAAAAGATGAAAATTTCTTATGATCGGGGTTTTAATGCAATCGGAGTCGCCATTACTTTTTTTATTTATCTTTGGGTTCATCTGTACTAGGAGTTTTTATTTTTAAGAAATAGCTTAAGGGAGTATGTATCTGCCATAATTGCCTCAATTGTGGCAAGTTTGAACAAATTCTATGAGAGCGTTTTGGATATATTTTGAAACAAAGTTTTCAGAATCATAAAAACATTGAAATAGTTTCTATCTACACAATTAGCTAGTATTTTTAAGAAAATGATAAGCTTTGGCCACGCAGCATCATTTCATAGTGGTTTGATTCCATTGAAAGGAGCTGCGTACAAAAAAAGAGGGGAATTGCTCTGGGCGATCGCGAGTTAGAAGAATTTTATTAACCTGCATGATCAGCTGCTTCCCGAAGAAATATGGGAGGTATGCCCGCTAAAAATCCAGTCCAGCCTACCTTAAGTGTCTACTTCTTATATAAATGAGAAGCTGTAGTTTCCTTAAGGTTGGAATTAGAAGAGACAACCGAATAAAACTTTGTATAACGTCTTAGTAGGCTATAATGAACACTCTAACATGATCATATTACTCTTAATCATTACTATTATTATTTCTATTATCATTAATATTAATATCATCAGAGGATGGATGAAGTCCAATTAAAGGAGCTACGTTACGCTATTTGCTATTTTCTACCTTTTTATAAAGCTAAAATGTATCAACTGAATTCCAAAAATTGTAAAACTGTTTCCTCTTGTCTGTTGCCACGAACGGCAAGGATGGGAATAAATTGAAACTTTATAAAACTGGGCCATTTTTTTAATGATTTAATGCTATGCGTTTTAGTGTGAAAACCAAAAAAAATGTATTATTGGTCGTACTCCTTGATGAAGCTTGTTTGATAAATTTTTCATAACTGAACACAAGAAGTTTTTTGTATGGTTTAAAGTATTAAGGGCTCCAATCGTCAGAACTGACCGGCCAGACGTACCATTGCCGTCTTAATGAGAATTTCAATTACACTCAAAACTATCAAGTCAGATCTGTTAATTAACAATTAGTTCATGCGTCAGCGTGCGCATGTCGAGGCATTGAGCACGCGGGAAGTTTGGAGAGCACGAAAGAGGCGAAAGAGTTGCTTGAGGCGCAGCCGAGAGCAATTGTAGCCTCTTGAGTGCTCTCCAAACTTCCCAAGTGCTAAATATCTCGACATAAGCACAGCTTAAGAATGAACTATTAAATTTTCATTAACATAATCCAAGCGATCAATGCAGCAGTTAACTTAAAAATTTATTATTGTAACCCGCGCTCAAAGCAGTACACGTCAATGTTTCAAGTTTACGTTTTTAACTTGAAACTGAGGAAATTTACTCAAGTCGCTTAAGATAACTCTCAAAAAGATTGTAAAATCCATATTGAGGTGCCGGAAAACTATAAATTCACCGAAAAATTATTTTTGGGATAAACAACTTTGCAAAGAGTGACCTGCACTTGGAGTCGCCCGCACAGCTCGCAGCGAGATGACAACAACAACAGCAACAACAACACTCACCTCTTTTCCCTTCCATCGGTTAGCAAATTCAAAAGTTTTCTCTTACATTTACCTTATAAACACATGGTAAACGCTTCATCGTGTACTGTTGAGCTATGGATACACTTAGGAGGATTGCTAAGTACACAAGAACTCGAGGTATAGTTTATTGACGTCATCAGCGTGCTCAATGGGAATATGTAGCACGCTCGCGCTATTGAATTTGATTAGGCGAATATTCTAGCTATGTTATAAATCCTAAATAGTATGCACGAAGGAGATGGTTTCTCAGCAAAAACCCTTTCGAAAAAGCCGATTTCATTTGCTAACTGACCCCGAGTAACTGAGTGGTCTGGCAATGGTCCAACCCGCCAGTTCTGACAAATGGAAAGCGCTTTCAGTCATTACTTAAGCACAGAATTAATCAAAACAGCAGCATCCTGGAGGCTAAGGATTCTCAGAAAAAAGCAATTAAATGATTATTCAGATCATTTGGTTGGTATAAACTTGTCTGATTTTATATGAACCTTTTGTTTTTAGATCTTTACGCAGCTGAAAGAAAGGCTGAAGCGAGAACATTTTTCAACCGCGTCATCACACCTTTCCTTGACCAGTCAGAAAACGGGAGAATATTAGAGTCTGTATTCGTACATATGATTAAAGATGAGGAGAAGAAAGGTCAAGTATTACCAGCGAGACGGCTCCTTACACCGGTGTCTTCCAAAGAAGACGTCATCGAAGCTGTCCTTAAAGCAAAAAGAGAAAAGAAAGTGCTTCGTGTCGCTGGATCTGAGCATTCTGTACGCGATGCCATTTTCCCTGAGGATGGCGTTACACTGCTGCTCACGGGGGATTTACGAAAAGTAGAAATACTAAAAGTGAGAAGAGAACCTTTCAAGAAATGGCTGTACTGTCGCATTGGAGCAGGCTGTTACCTGGGCAAAGATCCTTTGGATCCTCACTCAGATCTTAAGAATTCAGCCTGCTATCAGGTAGCTGTGCAAGGTTTTGGCTTTCCAGAGCTAGGAGGCATCATACAACAATCAATCGGTGGCTTTATTATGACAGGTTCTGCAGGAGGAAGCTTAAAGCATGGCTTTGCTGATGTGATCCAAGAGATCGAGTTCGTGGACGGAAATGGTCAGGTGCAGATTGCAAAGCCTGGGACGGACCTTTGGTCTGCCGTTGGTGTTTCCATGGGACTCTTTGGCATCATAACCCACGTGACATTTCGCCTTCCTGAAATGAAGCTTATTGAAGGAAAAGAGTCAGATCATCCATTTGATGAGTCTCTGATTGGACCCAACGAAGAAGGGAAAAGTAAGCTGAAGGAGAGTCTAGAGAGTCACGAATACATTCGAGTTAACTGGTTCCCACAGAAGGAAGTGCAGCGAGTCCAGCAGTGGGTTGGAAAGCAAACTTCCAAAGGAGACATCATTCCTTACAATTTCATCTTGTCCAAAATCCTTGCCGCTGGAATGGCCGCCATAGCCTTAGCAATCTGCAATTTCCTTCTTGAAAAGCCAGACCCAACAGCCATTGATTATGATATCATCGGTGCCATTTTGCGAGTATTCGTTCCCCTGGGCAAACCAAAGCCATTTCGTAACATCTGGTTTGAAACCTTGCCCATGGATAACGAGGCACACACGGATTCGATTATCAAAGTGGATTTCACAGAGATCTGGATGCCTCTTGACCAGTGTCAGACCGTCATGGACAAACTCGCCAAGCTCTTTGAGAATCAGAAAGCAGCTGGCAACTTTGCGACTGAGATTTACAGCGCCAAGGAGTCTCCATTCTGGCTGAGTATGTCATACAACCAGAAAATGGTGCGTGTTGATCCCTACTGGTGGGCTTACAACAAAGGCAACAAACGGGAATACTTCTCCTATTTCTGGGATGTTCTACTGGATATTCCTGGGACTCGTCTGCATTGGGGAAGGTACCTACCCCTTCCTGGGCAGAAATGTGGAAATACGACATTCAACTTGGCTCATCTTAAAAGTGTGTACCCTAAGATGGATGACTGGTTAAAGCTTCGCGAGGAAATGGATCCAGATCAGGTGTTTGTTTCTGACTACTGGCGAGGTATTCTCGAAATACCAGTTAAGAGCGAGTAGACGCTTATGTCATGTACTGTCTCTAATGACATTCTTTGCCTTTCTTAATTGGATGTGACTGAAAAGCAGAGAACAAAAACAAATCTTTGAAAATATTAATTCTGCAATGTGATTCCGCGATAGAACAATAACATGTAAACTCATTTTGATCACCCTAGTAAAACGGTATTAAAACGAAGCAGCTGAAATTTCCGCTGCAACGGCTTATTTGTGATCCGTTAAAAGCTATTTATTGACCATCGCAATTGTTGTGAGAATCAATTTTGATCAGGTCTCAGTGCGAATTATTTCTGCATCGTGATTCTAAAGAAAATGTGGTGATTTGTAGGCGAGGCAATAGCTCCAAAGCAGGTTTGGATACATAAACTGGGTTGACAAAAAAAAATGGTTACCGAAAAGATAGATTGGCAACCGGACGTTTCGAGCGCCAGGCCTTTGTCAGAGCTAGTCAATTGAGCAAAGATTCTTAATTCCAACAAACCATTTTTCCCAGTGCTAAGGATTTCACATACCTCATCGACAGTTCATTTACTGACAAAAAGTAGGCCTTCACCATAATTATACCTACAATACACTCTCGGTCACAATTGTGGAAACATTTCTCGAAAACACAGGCTCGTTGCACGAGTACCTCTCCTCCCCTAAAGTTGATCTCCCCACAGTTTTCTTTGGCATAAACTTCTTTACAATCAACATTGAAAGGGAAAGAGGCGAACAAATCCATAATCATTTCAACAACTTTGACCAAGATAGTTAGTAGTAATACGATTATCATTATACAGTTTTTGTTCGACATTTCTCAAATCAAAAACCCTTTCCCAGTTTTGTTGTTGTTTCGTTTTGCTTTTGTTGTTGCTTTGGTCAAGGCAGACGACGTTCTATAAGGCGTGACCTTACTCTTGCTCAAGACCAAAATATTTCAAAGCGTTGTGAATTGTTTAGATGTTGCTATACAACGAGATCTCTATGTACTTTTTTAAACTGGAGTTAAAGGTGATTGCAAATACTAGACAGAAGATCGAGTATATATTAGTTGACCATAGTTTATACAATAACAAACTTTATCATATAATCTCGTTAACACAAATTTAGTAATGTGTTAAATAAGAAAATGTATCTTTTGAAGCCACTTGTAATCGACTCAAACGCCTAACCAAACTCCATAGTTATTCTCTTTTCTCGGTGTATTAGATTTAAAAATGCTCTTCAATGTTTGCTTGACTTTCTATAAGCTAAGACTTCCTGGACCTACTTACTAGTCAGAACCCTTTTTTTACTTTGGTGTTCAGTTCGTGTAAGGTTTGATTGGATTGGCCATTAGGGATTCTTGTGAAATCCAGCTCAGGTATGCTTGTTTGACTGTATCGGTCGGTCGTGGTAAATTTGCCCTGTTCCAGGCTCTCAGATGGTAGGGGCGTAGCGAAAATAAGACGCACGTGATCTGAGAAAAGGGGGTACTCCCCATCCCCAAGCCCCCCGCGCGCATCTTTCGCACTGGTTATCACAATCGCTGCAAATAATATCTTGAAGCCTGAACAATCCAGAAAGCCCCGAAAGTCCCCTTTTAACAGGTAACCTTTCAATTTGGTATGTCATCATGCTTGCAAGATGATGTGGTTGGTTAACCAAATCAGACTAACGAATGATGGCTTCTTTCTTTTTGTTTTGTTTGTTTTTTTTCTTTCTTTTTTTTTCATGATAATTTTCTTTTTTAAAACCATAGACAACGACGGCTGAGCAGGTTCCAATATTAGTTCATCTCTGACCAATTTATCATACATGCTGTCTTTTGGAGTTAATTTTGGAATCCATAGAATGAATCTATTAATGACAACACGTCCACCACCAGCAGCATCGACCTTAAGGATGAGTTCGTCTTCAGTTCTATGTTGAATTGGAGCTGCATGGGAACTAGCATTTTATCCTTTAATTCTTCAAAAAAACTGTAAAGATTCAATGGAATGATGACATTAACATCTTTTCCTCCAGCATTTAAAGCACCATCACGAGTAGCTTTAGTCAATGTATGTCTTGCTTCAAATCTCGTATTTGTGTTTGCGGTCGTTCCGTCAGTATCTAAATACCATAGACTACTTTTGCAACTGATCTGCTGTAATCGTCAGAACACTTCAATAGATTCTTCGCAAATGTGACATTATGAAGGTTATCAGTGTCGTAAACAATCTAGCCTGCTGATTTGATCATCAAATGCTTTATAAAGCTGCGTGCACCATTGATAACTGTGATTCTGTCGGCATTAGCATAATCATCTCCATCAGCCAATTTTTGAAACTGGAACTGAACCTCAAAATAGGCATTATACCAATCGTGAAAAGAAATCCTGTCGTCTATTGTAAATTTATGTCCATTCTTTACTTGACGTTAGCCGTCTCCTGCAATCTGATAACATCATCTAACTGATTTCTTACTAGTTCATTTCTATGCAAAAATTCACTTGATCTAAAAGCCACTTATATTATTAGTTTACGTACTTTTTCGTCTTTTTTTATTCCCGGTCCAGAAATCAAACGATTTGATACAATATCTACTGATTCCTCCTGTTTGACAGGAATATTCGGTCTTTTTGTTGTTTTGCTTTTATTGAATCTACTTGAAAATTTTTTAATTATCAAATCACCACTTTTTTCTGCACCTTTTTTCCTCATTTATTAACAGCATGCGAAATGCCGGATTGCAATGCTTTTTTGCCAAATGGTTTGACAACTGTTTAAGCCACTGAAGATAAAACACGTTTCATCGGTTTGAAAATACTGTGAACAATACTTTCACTACCTTTGTGTCTATACATAAACCGACCCAACAGCTTCATGGTTTCATCTATATTTTAATTTTATAGCGGAGCTCTCGCGCGCGAAGCGCGCGCAGCAGAGCACCATGGGTAAGAAAAAGTAGTAATCTACCCATCCGAAAAAATTTGGTAATCACGTGACCGTACGCCCGACCGTCCGTCCGCACCACAGGCATACCAATGTTAAATAACTCAATCAACAGGTATGGCAACCCAAATGCAACTCGAGGTTATTTTGGCGGGAAATCGCACAGCCACCCGCGTCTTGTAAAGCAGAGGAAGCTAAAGAGTCAATAAAGACGAAATCGGAAAGCGGAAATTGTTTCTTTATCCGTGGTTTCTATATTATTAAGCTTAGATTAATTGTCATGTCAATAAATTTGGAATATAGAGCAAGAGAAAGAGAAAAAGGTCGATAGAGGTCTAGAGCGAGAGATAAAAAACAAAGGAGACACATTTTTTTGTTGGAAGAACAAAATGAAAATTTTGTAGCAGCGGTGACAAACTGAGAAATGCTAGCGGCCACCAATGCAAGGAGAAAATGAGCGGCAGTGAAAAAAAAAGTGAACGAGAACACGTACGACATTTCCTCAATTAAAAAAGTTTCTGGAAGTTTCACGTTGCAGTCGTGCAAAACAACGGCAAAGAAATGTACAAAAAACAAACAAACAAACAAAACAGTGTGCTGCACGTGCAAAGTTCCTTTTTTGCTAATTAGACCTATTGTTGTTTTTTCACCGTTCTCCGGCGTTGCATTCGCTGCTTAGCATTACCCCATTTTTTATTTTGTTTGAGCAAACTATAAATATTATCGAGAGTTTCGCTTTTAGCCCTGGCTAAATCTATAAATTATAATTTAGGTTAGATGTTTCAAAATCAGACTAAAAGCAGTATCAGCACCGTTTACATCGATAATACGTCGTTTGCCATCAGTAATCCAAATTCTGATAGAGCTGATAGTTAGTTTATTAACCGGATTATATGTGATTCCTCTTGGTTCAAGTGTAAAACTGTATGAAGGTCTTAGAAAGCTTGTACTAAAGCTATTTTAAATGTCACTATATTCATTATCTACAAGACTGTCATTAGCTAGCTAAATCACAATGAATGTTGATAACGTTTGTATCTTGAGAAAGATTGGGCACTTTTGTGCGTACATTGCTTAAGACTGTCAGGACTTTTTGATCAAACCCAACCAGCTCATAAAAATTGGATTTCGTCAGATCTAGTTTATAATTGACTTTCAATGTTATTGTTACTCTGAAAGTAGTCTCATCAAATGTAAGAGTGATGGGGTACTCATCTTCTTTACCAGGTGATTTTATAACTGTTTTTTGTTTGATGTATAAATCAAAATCACTGTAACTCCAAACACCAGGCGGAAAAGTTATATTTGTAAAATTACTTCCTGAATCGCTGCTGAATCGGATAAGCTGATTATCATACCTAGCATTCACGTTCAACCAGGTAAAGCTCATGTTGATTATTCGATTTAAGCCAATAGCATACTCATGATTTTTGTCTAACACTATTGGTCTTGTGAATTTAGTAATAAATTTTCCAGGTTTACCATTTCCTTCATTTTTAACATAATATGATGATAAAACTGTTTTTTCTGTCCATATATTATATAACTGGATTAGATTAAACTGCAAAATATTGCTTATACAGTTTATTGTGTTGAGCTTTATTTATTTCTGAGGCCGGCTTTCAATTATGTGTCCAGTATGGCAACTTCCACGTTACGAATTTCAATTGATGTATTACCTGCCAATCCGATAATTAATTCCAACTTTTTGAGCAATTGCTTAGAATTATTGAAAAATATCACATTACCGCCTCTTCAGTCTGATCCCAGAACCTTTCGTTTCTTTGACTTTAGTTTCATAATATTTGATATATTGGTTTAAAACAGCTCTTGAATCATCTATTCTTTTATTTTCCACGGCCCTTTGTGCTTCTCCTATTTTACCCCTTTTGTATGCTTTTGCGACTTGTGTCTTATAACCTTTTAGTTGATTTCTCCGTAAGTTTGCAAGCTTCAGTAACTTATTACGAAGAAATGATCTCATCTTTTGGGGTGTCATTTCAGGTTCATTTATGATTTTCTCAACATATTCATAATCAGTAATATCTAAATCTTTCAATATCTCATTAATTCTGTCCTCTTCATCTAAAGTTTAGGAGGGAATTTCATCCTCATCATACTCTAGTGGTTGTTCCAAGGAATCTGTTGGTAAATATTTAGGATCAACAGGCATTTGTTTCTTTCCTTCTGATACATCCGCTAATGATTCTTCATAGGTAGGTGGTTTTGGCACTAATTGTTTACTGTTCTGGTTCAATTCCTTCGTCGAATATAATCAGGAATATATTCATCATATGTTGGAATTCCATAATCCGGTACCTCCATTTTTTTTACCACGTTTCTTTGTAATTTTTGGGAGTTCCAGATTACCCAACGCAACATGGTCTAATTTAGTTGTTATCGGTTTAAATACCTTTTGAAACGATTCCTGGCTTGTTTTTTCTCCCCACTGATTTTTCAAAATTGTATCACGTACAATACTGATTTTATTTCCTAATTCCGTTTTTCTCTTTGCAAGTTCTTGCCACTTGACAGACTCATTTTTATTATATAATTAGATTACATAAATCACACATAAGACCAACAGTAAAATTAACAGTTAAACTGGTAGTTGTTTAATAATATGTAACCATATTGTATAATGAAAATACCCAACTATGATGTTGAAAATAAACAATCTAACTGTAAACAGAAAGTCTCATTTATGCCTGATAGGTGTTTTAGGATGCTTGTATGCAGTCCTTCAGGTTCGGGCAAAACTAACCTTCTGGATATGATCTATAGATTGCTGTATTTTGACAAGATATATTTGTATGCTAAAATTCTACAACAGAGCAAGTATCAGCATTTAATAGACCTATTCGAAGCTATTAGTGAAGAAGCTGGTTATCCTATTATTGAAGCAAGCAATGATAAAATTATACCTCTTCACAAAATGCCATGTGACAATCAAAAGTCATTTATTTTTGACGATTACCTCAATACGGGAGCAAAAAATGATTCAGAGATCCGAAACGGCTTTACTAATTCAAGAAATAAGACCTGTAGTTGTATTTATTTGAGTCAGTCTTTCTACAACACTGATACAGCAATTCGATTAAACTGCACATCAATCATACCAACCAATAATATTTCAGAGATACAGCAGTAATCGAGAGAAGTCAAAGGTATCTAGTGTATAATTATCTGTGAAAGTTCACTTTGTCCGACTGTGACTACAATTACAGCGCTACAAAAGAGTTTCCAAGGATATAAGACAACACAAGACAATGCTATGCGAAGGCGAATCTATTGATTTTATACCACAACTACCTGGCTATTGCTTTGAATTTGTTAAAACCCCGTTGTCTGCCGGTGGTGTTGGTCTTTTTATTAATGAAAACTATAAATATCGAGTCTTAGAACCCTCTACTAATTCCTCTTATCAAGCCTTGTGGATTGAAATTTTACTACCAAATCACAAGAAAAATATCTGTGGCATTGTTTACCGACAACATAATAATGCAGATCAATTTCTTGACTATCTTTCGGATTCTCTCGAGTATTTCAGTAATCACAATAATAATATATATCTCATGGGAGATTTCAATATAGACTTGCTAAAATATGAAAACTGTAAATACAGCCAGATACTGCTTCAGTGTATGCAAAGTTTTTCTATGCTTCCTACAATTGATAAACCAACGCGAGTGTATGGGTCCTCAGCGACTTTAATTGACAATATCTTCACAAATAACCTGACGAATAATATTTCTAGTGGCAATATCGTCACCGACACAACCGATCATTTTTCGCAAGTCTGTATTGTCAACGTAAACAAGCAAAAATTACCACATACAAAAAAGACTAAATTTAGGGATTATTCCAGCTTTAATGCTAATGAATTCATGAATGACCTAAGTGCAATTAAACAAGTCGTTCTCTCACCTTTATAAAACCATAAATCATGTAGTTAATAAACATGCACCGCTCAGGGGTGCTTCAGTGAGAAAACTAAAAATGCTAACTAAACCTTGGCTAACTGCTGGACTAAGGAAATCTATAAAGGTGAAGAATAAATTGTTCTTTGAATCAAACTGGCCGAAATATAAAATATATAGAAATAAGTTAACAACCCTTATTCGATTGAGTAAACAACGTCACTATCAAAGGTTTTTCGACTCTAACATAAAAAATACACGATCGACATGGAAAGGGATTAACGAAATATTAGGAGATGCGAAGAAAAGGAAAAAATCAAAAAGAATTAACTTCATTCGTTCTAACGAGCATAGCGTTTTATCAGATGATCCTAAAACGATTGGTAACACACTCAACAAATACTTCTCGTCAATAGGGCATCAACTTGCAACCGATATTCCTGAAGTTAACACTACTTTTTCTGATTATCTTGATCCGCCTTTGCAGAACAGTTTTTATTTTGATCCAATTATACCGCAAGAAATTGAAACAGAAATTAGCTTGTTGCCATACAATAAAGCCCTGGGGCTTTATTCTACCCCTGTTAAACTGTTAAAACTTGCTAAATCAGTCATATCCATACCATTAACCAAAATTTTTAACCACTCTGTACTAACTGGGGTTTACCCTGCAAAGCTTAAATATGCAAAAGTAATTCCAGTGTATAAGGGTGAAGACGAGACGTTACCTGAAAACTATCGGCCAATTTCTTTGTTATCAATTTATAATCGTTTATTTGAGAAAATTTTATATCGTAGACTGATAAAGTTTATAGACAAGAATGATATTCTTTATGATTTGCAATATGGCTTTCGCAATAAACATAGTACCCAGCACGCACACTCTAATATGGACAATAGAAAGTACTTATGTGGAATTTTTATAGATCTTAAGAAAGCATTTGATACTGTTAACCATGAGATTCTTTTGACAAAACTTGAACACTATGGAATAAGAGGAGTTATAAATTCTTGGTTTAGATCATATCTTTTAGATCGCCGACAGTCTATTGAAATAGAGAAATGCATATCTGAAACTGAAACGATCGTATGTGGAGTGCCTCAAGGCTCTGTACTTGGACCCTTGTTATTTTTGTTATATATTAATGACATCCATAAATCTTCCAAGGAATTTACTTTTTGTCTTTTCGCAGACGATACAAGTCTAACTTATGCAAATGACAACTTACGTACTCTTGAACTAACTGTCAATAATGAACTTGAGAAAGTAAGTGAATGGCTTAATGCTAACAAACTAACGCTCAACGTCAAAAAGTCTAATTATGTCATTTTTCGTCCGCACCAAAAAAGAATGCCTTTCATTCCTCAAATTAAGATTTTTAATCCAACTTTAAATACTAGAGTAACTCTAGAGATGAAGGACTTTGTTAAATATTTGGGTATAATGATTGATTCTGAACTATCATGGAAGCATCATATTGACTTTATCTGTCACAAAATTAGTAGATCGGTTGGAATAATTGCTAAAATGAGGCATTACATTCCACGGCGTCTTCTTTTGAATTTATATCATGCACTTATTTCTCCTTATTTAAATTATGGTATCTGTGCATGGGGCAACTGTCCACAGACCTACCTCAATAAGATACTTGTTCTGCAAAAACGTGCTCTGCGTTTGATTTATTTTTCTAAACCCAGAGACCATGCAATCCCTTTTTTTATTGAATCAAACTGCCTTCCTTTGCAGTCTTTGTTCTTTCAACAGTTAAGCTATTTAATGTATGACGTTCATGCTAAGACAGCTCCTAAAAGTCTTCTCGATAAGTTTGCGAAAATCAATACAGAACATCATTATAATACGCGATTATCTGCAAAAGAATGCTTCTCTGTCAAATTCTCTAGAACTGAAAAAATGAAAAAATCTTTTACTAGAATCGGTGTGTCTATTTGGAATTCTATTCCACTTTCTGTTAAGACTCTCAACGTTTCTAATTTTCGTAAAAAAATTAAATCACTACTCCTTAATGTTCTAGGTAATGAAGATAATTATTTGAATGTTAATTTTTTAATGGAATATTTTGTGAAGTTAACCTGATATGTTGTATATACCTCCAGTTGTAATTTTAGTCTTTTTCAAATAACAAAATCCCTTGTACTTGAATCTATATGTAAGGTGTTTCTTTCTGTATGTTTTTGTATTTCTTCTTTTCTTTTTTCTTATGTAATTTAATAACGCCTTTAAAGTCTTGTCCTGCCTAGATTAGCATTGTAGCTATTTGCAGGACATGAAGTATTGTAAACTTTATATTTCTTTAAATAAATACGTTGTTGTTGTTGTTGTTGTTGTTGTTGTTGCTTTATTTGGAGTCTTATACAGTCCTATGTACATCGACTTTATCCAATTAATTTAAAATCATAACACACATTGCACACTAGTGAAACTATAATCAATGTACATGATCGATTTTAATATAGGTAAGCTTATACCATTCAAAACGTTTTAGTATTTTACAAAAATGGATGTAAACTTAACTTCAAGATGCGTCTTATATTAGAAACTCAGTGAACCGTTTGATCTAAGTCATGTAAAGGAACGCGCCCGGAAAACGGTCTCAAGATCATACTGCACGGAAATACAGTAAAACATTCTAGAGAAGAAGAGTGATAGACTGAAGCTCCAATAATAAAAAAGTTCAAAAGAGAAACGTATTACACACGGTTATGCAGTGCTATCCTCTGCTTAATTCTCATGCTCTGTTAGGCGCTACTATAAGGCGCTACAAAACTGACATCAAATATACAGCTTGAATGGTACCAGTCTACAATTTAAATTAAAATAAAGATATGATTGGTTAATTGACTGATTGCCCAGGGGCAAGTCGTGGACGTTTAGGCTAGGATCCCTACTTCAAACTGTCAATCATACCAACCAATAATATTTCAGTGATACAGCAAAAATTTACAGAAGTTAAAGGTATCAAAAATTATCATCCGTAAAAGTTCACTTTGCCGTTGACTGTGACAACAACTACAGCGCTTCAAAAGAGTATTCCAAAGATATATACATGATGGAATTGAAGACAGGTAAGCTTATACCATTCAAATGGTTTTAGTGTTTTACAAAAACGGATGTGCACGTAACTTAGGTGCGTCTTATATTCCAAAGTGTATATGAGTCTAAGTGAGCGTATAGGACAACGCCCGCAAATTGGTCTCAAGATCATACCGCACATAAAAAAACAGTAAAACATTCTAGAAAAGATAGGTGACAGACAGAAACTCCAACCATAAATAACATTTCAAAACAGAAACGTATTACACACGGTTATGTAGTGCTATGCTCTGTTGTGTTGTTAGGCGCTACCAACCTGCTACTATACTGAAATCACTAAATATGGTGCAACCCCGTTAATACGGTCATCAATGGGCCTAAAAGATTTGGCCGTATTAACGGGTGATTGTATTAACGAGGTCTTTTTTGCAGAGATTGTGTGGCCGTTTTGCAGGGCGGCCAAAAAAAGTGGCCGTAATAACGAGGTGACCGTATTACTGAGGTGGCCGTAAGGCAGGGTTTCACTGTACAGCTTGAACGGTAGCAATCCTTCGCAGATATTTGTTGCTTAGCAGTAATGCATGCCGAAATCAGCGACAACAAGTTAACGACGAGTCGATGATCCGAAATTGATAGCTCGAGGCGCAGCAACTCTAGCATTTTGAGTGCTCTCCAAACTTCCCGTGTGCTCAATATCTCGACATACGCACGCTGACGCATGAAATAATCGTTAAGTGAACGTTCACTTTGTCCTACTGACTCTGACAACAACTACAGCAATACAAAAGAGTATTCCAAAGATATATACTTGATGGATTTTAAGATAGGTAAGCTTATACCATTCAAAACGTTTCGGTGTTTTACAAAAACGGATGTGCACCTAACTTAGGTGCGTCCTACATTAGAAACTCAGTGAACCGTTTGATCTAAGTCATGGTATAGGATCACGCCCGGAAAACGATCTCAAGATCATACTGCACGGAAATACAGTAAAACATTCTAGAAAAGAACAGTGACAGACTGAAGCTGCAATAATAAATTTCAAAACAGAAACGTGTCACACACGGTTATGTAGTGCTATGCTCTGCTTAACGCTCTCATAGGCGCTAATGACGTGCTACAAAACTGAGATCAACAATACAGCTTGAATGGTAGCAATCGTTCGCAGCTGTTCGTTACTTAGGGATAATGCATCCGAAATCATCGACAACTTTCACTCAGACTTAACTTCAACCATCTGCCCTGACTACCTAAAGTGTTAACGAATTAGAAACCACATTGCTTCTCAACCTGTTGATGAAGTCATTCTACCGGAAGCTTGATCTAAAGTTCAGTTCATTTGTTTGTCATTTAGTAATGCCCGAAGGTAATAAATAACGGTTCACTAGTCTAGCAGAGAGATTATGGACATCTATCGCTTGTAAAATGTTCCTGTTTGTTTTCCTTTTGTCCGAGATCTTGCGAGAAATAAAAACAATTCTTCGTTGAAAACCAGGTGCTTCGCCTTTGAAATATGTTTGCGAGTTAATTATCCGCATTCCCAGGAAAATCAATGACAGATAAGTTATATTGATTCCCTCTGATTCCCTCTGTGTGTTTCAACAGTTTTAACGCTAGAAGTTGACCTTAGGGCACAAAACACATTGGTGCGTATATTTGCGTGTTTCAAGCCGAATTCACCTTCTACCACTGACTGATGGGAAATTTGATCTGTCCTCCGTATTCCCTTAATTCGCAACTCTAAGAAGGACGAATATATGTTTTAACTTATGAAACGAGTATATTATGTTGTATCGACATACCACACCCTTGAACGATAACTGCCCCTTGCTGATCTTAGTCCGAATAATCTTGAATGTCTCACTGTTGAAATCGCTAAACCCCGCTCAAAGCCCTTCCTCGTGTCTACCTGGTACAGACCACCACAATCATCTCCTGACCTCTTTTTAACCTTTGAAAGAATTATTGATAAAATTGACGCTGAAAACTTGGAGCTATATCTTATGGGTGACTTAAATTGTAATTTATTATCGGAGGTTGTCAGTAATTTAACTCTTCTCACCTCTTAAATATCAGCGATATTTATGGTGACTCTACTTATTACACAACCAACTCGAGTCACACAATATTCAAGTATCCTGATCGATTTATGCCTAACAAATTCCCCAGCTTCGTACCGCAACTACACGATTAAGTGATGTACTAGTTAAATAATTCATCACAACAGCAGAAATTAGCACCAAATAAACGTTATGATGATTCTACAAGCCTAGCCTGGCTATTTCTCGCGGTCTCAGTACATTATTTTCCCTTTGGACGTTTCTGATACAGTCGGAGTTTCTGAGTAATGTTACTATGCTGTCAATTACTCATTGCCAATCAAATTGAATACAATGTCAGTTTCCCCATTAAGCGCGGCATGTTTGCCATAAAGGCATGCATCCTGAACGACCAAATGCGGGGGACACTCCCTTATTTGGCCAACCTTTTTTCAGAAAAATCAACTTCCATTATGTTAGTTTAAAAACATACTTAATTCAGTATGCGGAACAAAATTAACAAGGGTCGTAAAGTAAGGTCTCGTAGCGAAATAAACAATAATTGTCTTAAACAGGCTCGGGGAAGTGGTTTGAAGGCCTCGGCAGCAGACCTCTACCCAAACTTTCCTTGCCTGCACGGAAATGCAGTAAAACATTCTGGAAAAGAAGAGTGACAGACCGAAGCTCCAATAATAAAGTTCAAAATAGAAACGTATTACACACGGGTGTGCAGTGCTATATCCTCTGCTTAATGCTAATGCTCTGTTAGGCGCTACTATAACGTGCTACAAAACTGAGGTTAACAATACAGCTTGAATAGTACCACTCTAAAATTGGAATTTAAATAAAGATATGATTGGTTAATTGACTGATTGCCTAGGGAAAGTCTAGGATCCCTACTTCAAACTGTCAATCATACCAACCAATAATATTTCAGTGACACAGCAAAAATCTACAGAAGTCAAAGGTATCAAAAATTATCCGTGAAAGTTCACTTTGCCATTGACGGTGACAACAACTACAGCGCTACTAAAGAGTATTCCCAAGATATATACATGATGGATTTTAAGATAGGAAAGTTTATACCATTCAAAAGGTTTTAGTGTTTTACAAAAACGGATGTGCACCTAACGTAGAGGTGTCTCATATTCCAAAGTACATATAAGTCTAAGTGAGCGTATAGGACAACGCCCGGAAATTGGTCCCAAGATCATACCGCACATAAAAAAACGATAACACATTCTAGAAAAGATAGGTGACAGACAGAAGCTTCAAGCATAAATAAAATTTCAAAACAGAAACGTATTACACAAGGTTATGCAGTGCTATGCTCTGCTTAATGCTCTGTTGTATTGTTATGCGCTATCAACCTGCTACTATACTGAAATCACTAAATACAGCGCAAACCCGTTAATACGGTTATCAAAGGGCCAAAAAAAAATTGGCCGTATTAACAGGTGATTATATTAACAAGGGCTATTTTGCAGAGAATGTATGGCCGTTTCGCTAAGCGGCCAAAAAAAGTGGCTTAATAACGAGGTGACCGTAATGACAGGGTTTCACTGTACAGCTTAAACGGTAGCAATCCTTCGCAGACGTTTGTTGCTTAGCAGTAATGCATGCCGAAATCAGCGACAACAAGTTAACGACGAGCCGATGATCCGAAATAGATAGCTCGAGGCGCTGCAACTTCGTCATTTTGAGTGCTCTCCAAACTACCCGTGTGCTCAATATCTCCAGATGCGCACGCTGACGCATGAAATAATCGTTAACTGAAAGTTCACTTTGTCCGACTGACTGTGACAACAACTACAGCGATACAAAAGAGTATTCCAAAGATATATACATGATGGATTTTGAGATAGGTAAGCTTATACCATCCAAAACGTTTTGGTGTTTTACAAAGACGGATGTACACCTAATTTAGGTGCGTCTTACAGTGAACCGTTTGATCTAAGTCATGGTATAAGATCGCGCCCAGAAAACGGTCTCAAGATCATACTGCACACAAATACAGTTAAACATTGTAGATAAGAAACGTGACAGACTGAAGCTGCAAGAATAAATTTCAAAATAGAAACGTATTACACATGGTTCTACAGTGCTATGTTCTGCTTAATGCTCTGTTAGGCGCTACTGACGTGCTACAAAACTGAGATCAACAATACAGCTTGAATGGTAGCAATCGCTCGCAGCTGTTCGTTACTAAGGGGAAATGCATGCCAAAATCATCGACAACTTTTACTCAGACTTAACTTCAACCATTTTCCCTGACTACCTAAAGTGTTAACGAATTAGAAACCACATTACTTCTCAACCTGTTGACGAAGTCATTCAACCGGAAGCTTGAGCTAAAGTTCAGTTCATTTGTTTTTTATTTCGTAATGCCTGAAGGTACCAAATAACGGTTCACTAGTCTAGCAGAGAGATAGAAGATATCTATCGCTTGTAAAATGTTCCCTTTTGTTTTCCTTTTGTCCGAGATCTTGCAAGAAATAAAAACAAAGCTTCGTTGAAAAACAGGTGTTTCGCCTTTAAAATATGTTTGCGAGTTAATTATCCGCATTCCCAGGAAAATCAATGACAGATAAGTTATATTGATTCCCTCTGATTCCCTCTGTGTGTATGTACAGTTTTAACGCTAGAATTTGACCTTAAGGCACAAAACACATTGGTGCGTATATTTGCGTGTTTCAAGCCGAATTCGCCTTTTACCACTGACTGATGGGGAATTTGAAGAACAAGAAGAACGAAGAAGAACGAAGATATGTTTTAACTTATGAAATGTGTATATTATGCTGTAACGACGTACCACACCCTTGATCGATAACTGCCCCTTGCTGATCTTAGTCCGAATAATCTTGAATGTCTCACTGTTGAAATCGCTAAACCCCGCTCAAAGCCTTTCCTCGTGTCCACCTGGTACAGACCACCACAATCATCTCCTGACCTCTTTTTAACCTTTGAAAGAATTATTGATAACATTGACGCTGAAAACTTGGAGCTATATCTTATGGGTGACTTAAATTGTAATTTATTATCGGAGGTTGTCAGTAATTCAACTCTTCTCACCTCTTAAATATCAGCGATATTTATGGTCTGACTCTACTTATTACACAACCAACTCGAGTCACACAATATTCAAGTACCCTGATCGATTTATGCCTAACAAATTCCCCAGCTTCGTACCGCAACTACACGACATTACGGAATCGCGCCTGTAGAAACGCGTCGCTAGTAAATGCAAATTTTTCTGTCAATCAAATGTGCCCTATTATTTGTAGGTGGAAATTGGTGAAACATCGTTATTGTTTTGGAGACAATAGACGAACAAAAGATAATAGAAAGATCAAGTTATGCGGTCTTAAAGCGTGTTGCGTGACTTTAATCAGTTGCAGCATTTCTCCTAATTTTTCCGCACTAAAACGTTGGAATGAAAAGTCTGAAGCTTAGCTTTTAAAATCTTGAAAGCCAAAATAAAAAGGGTGCCCCAAAAGGCAAGCATTTGGGAATTCAAAATCGATATTTTTGTCTCCAGCGAAATCCGGCGGATGAACATCAATTTGCATATAAGCGTAAGTGAAGCGAAATAGATACAAATTGCCGTGGTTGTAAACACAACGTTTCCTCGAAGTTTTTTTCCATTTGAAAGCATTAATTCGCATAAAAGAGCTCCGCTTGCACAAAATGATATAAAATGAAACGAATCAAATCGAAAAGTGGTAAAGAAAAGACAGGATATTTCAGTTCGATGGAAAGTAAGTGATTGGGTAGGTGATTTGCATACTGATAAAAACAATGTTTAGCGCAGTTCAAAACCGTTCTTCTTCCTGAATTGTTTTTCTAGAATTTTATACATTCTGCTGGCCTAAATCGTTAAAATATCTTATGAAGTCAAAATATTTATCAAGTTGAGGGTTTCCATTTCCTTATGAAACAGAGAGTAGCGCGAAAGCTTCGATCTATAGATTTTCTTAAGTTAAATTACCTTTGTATCGTGGAAACAATACCCTAACACTTGAGTATTGAATCAAAGGACGCGACGTGCGTCGGCTTCCTTTGTGAGAGCGCAAATAGTCATGGGACCCGCGATTTTGCGGGCGACACGGATCTACAGGCGCCGTTCCGTAATGTTAAGTGATGTACTAGTTAAATAATTCATCACAACAGCAGAAATTAGCACCAAATAAACGTTATGATGATTCTACAAGCCTAGCCTGGCTATTTCTCGCGGTCTCAGCACATTATTTTCCCTTTGGACGTTTCTGATACAGTCGGAGTTTCTGAGTAATGTTACTATGCTGTCAATTTCTCATTGCCAATCAAGTTGAATGCAAAGTCAGTTTCCTCATCAAGCGCGGCATGTTTGCCATAAAGGCATGCATCCTGAACGACCAAAAGCTGGGGGTGGACACTCCCTTATTTGGCCAACCTTTTTTCAGAAAAATCAACTTCCATTATGTTAGTTTAAAAACATACTTAATTCAGTATGCGGAACAAAATTAACCAGGGTCGTAAAGTAAGGTCTCGTAGCGAAATAAACAATAATTGTCTTAAACAGGCTCGGAAAGTAGTTTGAAGGCCTCGGCGGCAGACCTCTACCCAAACTTTCCTAGACTGCAGCCTTGCCCCCCCCCCCCAAAAAAAAAATGCACCCCCCCCGCGGAAGACTCCCAGATGACGCCAGGATCCCTACTTCAAACTATCAATCATACCAACCAATAATATTGCAGAAAGACAGCAGTAATCGAAAGAAGTCAAAGGTATCTACTGTATAATTATCTGTGAAAGTTCACTTTGTCCGACTAACT
>OZ037995.1:13641406-13656406 GCA_964035705.1 Porites rus
AGGCGGGGTTTCACTATAAAATGGCAATTTAGGTTTCTGGGATACTGCCCACCTACCCCTCCCCTTACTCAAAGTTAACATTTGCGTCTAACTTGGGGCAAAATCTTAGGTTAGGGGAGGGGTAAGAGGGCAGTTTCCCAGAGACCGGAATTGATCCGTTAAATGATTATTCAGATCGTTTGGTTTGTAAACATATCTGAATTTATGAACATTTTGTTTTTAGATCTTTACGCAGCTGAAAGAAAAGCTGAAGCCAAAACTTTTTTCAACCACGTCATAACACCTTTCCTTGACCAGTCAGAAAGCGGGAGCATACTAGAGTCTGTGTTCGTACATATGATTAAAGATGAGGGGAGGAAAGGCCAAGTAGCACCATTCCGACAGGTCCTTAAACCAGTGTCTTCCACAGAAGACGTCACCGAAGCTGTTCTTAAAGCAAAAAGAGAAAAGAAAGTGCTTCGTGTCGCTGGATCTGAGCATTCTGTACGAGATGCCATTTTCCCGGAGGACGGCGTTACACTGCTGCTCACCGGAGACTTGCGCAAAGTTGATATACTGAAAGTGAAAGAGGAATCCTCCAAGAAATGGCTGTACTGTCGCATTGGAGCAGGCTGTTACCTGGGCAAAGATCCTTTGGATCCTCACTCGGATCTTCAGAATTCAGCCTGCTATCAGGTAGCTGTGCAAGGTTTTGGCTTTCCAGAGCTAGGAGGCATCATACAACAATCAATCGGTGGCTTTATCATGACAGGTTCTGCAGGGGGAAGCTTAAAGCATGGCTTTGCTGATGTGATCCAAGAGATCGAGTTCGTGGACGGAAACGGTCAGGTGCAGATTGCAAAGCCTGGGACGGACCTTTGGTCTGCCGTTGGTGTTTCCATGGGACTCTTCGGCATCATAACCCACGTGACATTTCGCCTTCCTGAAATGAAGCTTATTGAAGGAAAAGAGTCAAATCACCAATTTGATGAGTCTCTGATTGGACCCAACAAAGAAGGCAAAAGTAAGCTGAAGGAGAGTCTAGAGAGTCACGAATACATTCGAGTTAACTGGTTCCCACAGAAGGAAGTGCAGCGAGTCCAGCAGTGGGTTGGAAAGCAAGCTTCCACGGGAGATATCATTCCTTACAGTTCTATCTTGTCCAACATCCTTGCCGCTGGAATGGCTGCCATAGCCTTAGCAACCTGCAATTTTCTTCTGGAAAAACCAGACCCAACAGCCTTTGATTATGACATCATAGGTTCCATTTTGCGTGAATTCGTCCCCCTGGGCAAACCAAAGCCCTTTCGTGACATCTGGTTTGAAACCTTGCCCATGGATAACGAGGCACACACGGATTCGATTATCAGAGTGGATTTCACAGAGATCTGGATGCCTCTTGACCAGTGTCAGACCGTAATGGACAAACTCACCAAGCTCTTTGAGAATCAGAAAGCCGCTGGCAACTTTGCTACTGAGATTTACGGCGCCAAGGAGTCTCCATTCTGGCTGAGCATGTCATACAACCAGAAAATGGTGCGTGTTGATCCCTACTGGTGGCATTACAACAAAGGCGACAAACGGGAATACTTCTCCTATTTCTGGGATGTCCTACTGGATATTCCTGGGACTCGTCTGCATTGGGGAAAGTACCTCCCACTTCCTGGGCAGAAATGTGGAAATACGACATTCAACTTGGCATATCTTAAAAGTGTGTACCCTAAGATGGATGACTGGTTGAAGCTTCGCGAGAAAATGGATCCCGATCAGGTGTTTGTTTCTGACTACTGGCGTGATATTCTCGAAATACCAGTTAAGAGCGAGTAGACGCTTATGTCATGTACTGTCTCTAATGACATTGTTTGGCTGTGACTGAAAAGCAAATGAACAAACTTAAATCTTTGAAAATATTAGTTTTGTAATGTGATTCAGCGATAGAACAATAACAGGTAAAGTCATTTTGATCTCCAAGGTAAAACGGTGTTAAAAAGAAGCAGCTGAAATTTCCGCTGCAACCCGTTATTTGTCATGTAGCAGCTGCTTGGAAGAGAAGTCACCACTGGTGCGTTTCCCTGACCCAAAACAATACTTAAAAAATTGGAAGAATGACAGGTCATTGTTTCCCGCGACCAATTAGGAGAGACCTTTCGAGCAGCTCCTACACTACCCCCCTTATTTCTGATCTGTTAAAAGTTCTTTATTGACCATCGCAATTGTTTTGAGAATCAATTTTGATCGGGTCTCAGTGCGAATTATTGCTGCATCGTGACTCTAAAAAATATGTAGTGATTTGTAGGCGACGCAATAGCTCCAAAGCAGTTTGGTTATATTAACTGGGTTGAAAAAATAAAATGGTTACCGAAAAACAGATTGGCAAGCGGACGTTTCGAGCGCCAGGCCTTTGTCACAGCTAGTCAATTGAACAAATATTCTTAATTTCAAGAAACCATTTTTCCCAATGATAAGGATTTCATAAACCACATCGACTCAGTTCAATTAATAATAAAAAGTAGGCCGACATTGTTATAACACCTACAATCCCGGTCACAATTGTGGAAACACTTCCCGAAAACACAGGCTCGTTGCACGAGTACCTCTCCTCTCTCCCCCTCCTCCCCAAACGTTGATCTCCGCACAGTTTGCTTTGGCATAAACGTCTTTACAATCAACATTTAAAGGGAAAGAGGCGAAGAAATCCACAATTATTTCAATGACTGTGATCAAGATTGTTCGTGGTAAAACAATTGTCATTATGTAGTTTTGTTCGACATTTCCCAAATTAAAAACCCTTCCACAGTTTTGTTGTCGTTTCGTTTTGTTTTTGTTGTTGCTTTGGTCAAGGCACACGACATTCTATAACACCAAAACATTTACAAGCGTTGTTAATTGTTCGATGCTGCTATACGACGAGATCTTTATGTACTTTTCATACACCAGAGTTAAAGGTGATTGCTAATACTAGTCAGACGATCGAGTATATAAAGTAGTTGACCATAGTTTATACATTAACGAACGTTTATAATGTCTTAAATAAGAAAATGTATCTTTTGAAGCCACTTGTAATCGACTCATATGCCTAACCAGACTCCTTAGTTATTCTATTTTCTCGGTGTATTAGATTTTTAATAAATATACCGCGCGTGCTCTTCAATGTTTGCTTGACTTACTATAAGACTCCATGGACCTATTTAACTGCCAGGCCAAGTTTACTCCTGTCAAAACCCTTTTTTTACTTTGGGATTCAATTGGCGTAAGGTTTGATTGGATTGGCCATCAGGAATTCATGTGAAACCCAGCTCAGGTATGATTGTTAGACTGTATCGGTCGGTCGTGGTAAATTTGCCCCATTCCAGGCTCTCAGATGGTAGGGGATGGTAGCGAAAATAAGACGCACGTAAACTAGGAAAAGGGGGCACTCCCCTTCCCCCCCCCCCCCCCCGCGCATCTTTCGCACTGGTTATCACAATCGCTAAAAAAAATATTTTGAACCCTGAGCAGTCCAGAAAGCCCAGAAAGTCCCCTTTTAACAGGTAACCTTTCAATTTGGTATGTCGTCATGCTTTGCAAGATGATGTGGCTGTTGGTTAACCAAACCAGACTAACGAATGATGGCTTCATGATAATTTTCTTTTTTAAAAACATAGACAACAATGGTTGAGCAGGTTTCAATGCTAGTTTCTCTCAACGCTGGGCTTTTCTTAACCTCGCAGCTCACCAGCGTGCCCACAAGTAGTCTTTTTTGAGCGACGAATCGGCGAAAACGAGCGATTTTTTGACCCAACTAAAACGGAATTTTAGGAAGTCGGTAGAACCACACGTTCCTTTACTTCCGCTTACAGAAAACAGTTATATTTCAAGTTTACGTGACTTAGAACAAAACCCCGTAACATCATTACAGGGAATGAATAGAACTCTTTTGATCTTTCTTACTTCCGGTTCTCAGAGTAAATTCACAAGAATGACAATCACGAACACGTGACTTTGCCGGTGGTACCTGCTTGGTGTTAACAGCATAACATTGATCGGTAATCAGCTAGTCAAATTTACCAATTAGTTTTTCAACAGAACATTTGAGAAAAAATCGAAATCATTTTAGCGCAATGGAAAACAATGGCAGATTTCGACTTCCATACTGCTAAACTGGTCGCACTTAGAAGGAAGGGCAACGTCCTGCAATTTGTTGTTACCGGCCGCAAGAGTGAGTGAGAATGACAGCTTCGGGGGCAATGGGACTGTTTGTTACACGAAGTAGAAAGGTGATTGTTTTTTCGTTGTTATTTCTATCGTCAGTGTAAGAACTGATAGCTTAATACAACGGGTCTAACTATAAATGTACCACCGCCAGACTCCGCCTAACCTACTCCGTTTACCGAGACACCGTTTCAACAGAGATTAAATTGGAATTGCAATCAGTTTCTTTCGAAGCACTTTGTATAGAGTCTTCACGATGGGTAAGCGAGTTAATTCAAGTATATTATGACATTTATCAATGTTGTTCTTTAAGATTTCCTCAGTTCAGTTCTTTCATTGTTTTATTGCAGATTAAGGCAGATCGCTTGTTTAAACCACTCTATTTACTTTCATTAATATTTAAACAAGCGTAAGAAAATCGTTAGCGAAATAGACGTATTCCTTTAACTGAATCCATATACTCAGTATAACCTCTTTCTTCTTGCAAAAAAGGATCGAGTAATTCATGAACTATTCGATTAAAAATGCAGCATGGCATATAAAATCTCCACGTAGGCCATAGAATAACAAGGACCCCTTGGTCGCTAGACAATAGCGATCACGCCTTGTATATTCCTTCCAGGGGGACGAATAAGCTTACTTAAAACAGGGCCTTTAAAGGTGTGTTAGCTAACCGCGAAAAATGAGCTTTAAGACTAATTTGCTGAATCTCAAAGCGGGAAAAACCAGCAAACAGCATTTCAAGGTCTCTAATAAAATATATTATCCGGAACGCACCGGCCTTTCGACTGGTGGCTGGTTGCCGGAACATTGATTCACTCTTGACCATTCAGTCATGCAATAAATTGCAATTGTTTATTCATACATTTTACTTATTTCAACCCCCGGCGCCAAAACTGCATCCGTTGTTGTATGGTGAAATTATTTTCACATGAATGGCTGTGTATTCCTGAAGCCTCTTCTTGCTAAAGAGGAACGGTGAATGTCGGAAATGGACCAACTCATTTATGTCATAAACAAAAGAGATACAGTTGAAGTTTCCTTAAAGGGGCGCAAGGGGCAACAACGACGACGACGGCTACAAAAGCGTCAATTAAAATCTGAGTGTGATCGAGTTGCTTCAAACTTTATCGCGTTTATTTGATCTCGTTCAATTCGTCAAATGTTGGCAAATTTGTCTTTGGTTGCATTCTAAGGGACTGTATCAAAGTTCAGGGAAAGAAAAAGAGGGTCGTTGCCAGTTGTGTTCATATCCTCCATCTTTCCTCGGCCCCTCGCGCGTTCTCGCGCGGCTCGCTTTGGTCGCAGGCTAGCCGACTTTGACATAGCACAGTGGGGTGATGAAACCCAAACTATACACAGCCTGATCATTAACACTGTCCAGCAATAACAGTGTTATTGTTAACTCGCGTTAACCGCCACCTTCTCCTCATACTGCTAGTTCAGTGCGATCCGCCAGTAACAGAAGCTTGGACTATAATAATTTGTGTATGGCCGCGCAAATGAGCCTCGCTGTTGATTTTTACAGCGGGATCCCCCTTGCATGTAATGCCAGTTTCCAATAAATTTTTGATTACATAAGGTCAATCATACGCTTCCTTCAAAGGCTTTTATCATCAATATTTTCAAAAACTAGGGTCGCAACTTTAGCAAGACTGGGCACTGACCTGAAGAGGTTTTCCACTGATATAAACAGTCGCACTATTTTGATGACACTGCCACTTTAACATGCAGTAGCCAGCTACTTCGCATGCTTATGGGTTTTCTTAACTTATGTGACTTTATTTGTTGCAGGCGTTTTTTCTCGCTGCAATCGCTGTTGCTGTGGTGGTCTATCTAGGAACTATTAAAGATTACTTTAGCTTGACAGAGCACGCAACGATGGCTCCCAAAAGAGAATTCTTACACAAAAGTAAGACAGTTGAATGTTATCTTCAAGATCATTAGGCGTTATGTCGTGAGGTATCTATTTCTCTCATAGGCCTCGTCTTAAGATTTTCATATGAATTACTTGCTTTTATATTTTTATTACAGATAACAAGATAGCCAATCATCAACTGAGGAACGACACCGAATTTGCAGACTTGACATCTCCAACGAAGGGAAATCATATATCCTCGCTCAGAACGGGTCAAAAAGGTCAAAATTCATTTCAGAAAGAGGAAAGAGAGACATTTAATGATGATCGTGATAAAAGCGTAGGCAGGGCAGCTGTGGTAATACCGAATAGTGTTGATAAGCATAATGAGGAAGATGATGACAGCGGCAGCTATAATCACGACGATGACGATGGCGATGACGATGACGATGACGATGACGACGAAGATAATGACGATGATAACGAGGACGTAAAGACCGCCCGAACGGTTATCGATTTCAGTCATCGAAATTTTGATAACATCGAAGGTAGAACTGTTGAAGATAAAAAAGACGAGCCTGAAAAACCCATCAATCGTGATATCATTTTTTCAAAAGAGAAATCAGACGACAGTTCACAAAATCTTATACGAGTAACAAAGGCAACCAGGAGCACGCAAGCTCGATCACAAACGGGAGTAAGCGAGGCAAGAGCAACTGCCGCCAGCCGTTTTGGTACAATTTCTGGGACAGACAAGAAAGAAATTAGTACAACAGAACTATCAGTGAAAGAAAACAAACCAGTAAATAAGAGTGTGTATATTGAAATAACCAAGGAAAAAACACTTGTTCCAGTGGATATTTACCCGACTGTCTTTAAAGCTGTGAATAAAAACTTGAAGCAGAGTAAGGCTAACCACCCAATTGGATATCAGATAAACCATTCAGTTTCACCGCTTACTGGGTTAACAAGCAAGCCTGTTTCTCAAACAGGTCTACTATCCATGGTATTAAATGACACATTGGATGACTTGAATTATTACAGTAAACCATCAGTTTGCCCAGTTCTACGGATTCGACAATCAAGACAGTGGAGTCAAAACGTAAATTGTATTCAACAGAAGATTCCATCTACATCTTGCGCCAGGGCATCAAAGGAATACAGTGCCAAAGCTGAACCTGTAAAATGTAGTCAAAATAACTGGAACCAACAGCTTTGCTCTTACAAAATGACAAATATGTTATCGAGCCTAACGGGAGCAACAGTTGTATGTAATACAACAGTTTGCGGGACACATCCCGTGTACGTCCTCGAGTTCAGTCCTACTTACGGAATTCTTGAAGAACGTGCTTTTTGGAAGCGATACTTCACTACCGAAGGTCTTGAAACTTATCTAAAGAGGTATGCAATTGCGAGCTCTTCACACGGTTTTAATTTCTGCATTCTGGCATGTTTCAGACAGGATCGGCTGGGTATTATCGAGCAGTTGTTCACTTTTCATTCGCTTAATCTCCACAAAGCCAGTGAGGGTACAATTAGAGGCTTTAATCTCAACATCTTACTGCTTGACTCTGTGTCTCGCCCTCACTTCTACCGCTCACTTCCTAAAACAGTTACCACCTTGAGGGAAATCGTGCATTATGATTCATACAACGCTACAGTTCTTGATTTTGAGCTGATGCAGAGCACTGCTGCGTACACGTTTCATAACATCAGAGCTTTGATGTCCGGCAAGACGGACTTTGGTTATTCTGGTGGGCACGTAAATGAGACGTATGGCATTGATGTTCTGTTTGGAAAATTTAAGAAGCTTGGTTATTACACTTTACTGCAAGAAGATAGTTGCTGGTTCGATTCTTGGGGATCTTTATTTACTGACAATAAATATCAGGGTTCGAAACCTCAAAATGAATCTGAACTTGCTAGACGCTGGCAAGAGTTTCGAGAAATGGTGAAGCATTACAATGTGGACGATTTTGGTTTATCACACGCCTCCTGCGAAGTACTCAAGCGTTACAATACAACAAACCAATTTAACCATCCAAAGAGAGTTTGTTACGCAGGAAAACCTCTAGCTGATTATTTCTTAGATTATACTGAAAGCATTTACGATGATTTGAATGCCTTGAGGAAAGACACAAGAGTGTTAACATACACACACCTCAACACTGGTCATGAAGTTAGTGGAACTCGCATAAGGCAAATCGATGAACGCCTTTCGCGATATATAGAGAAAATGGCTTCTATGGAGAACACACTGACCGTTGTTCTTTCTGATCATGGCCCGAAAACAACAGGATTCTCATTTCATACAATGGAAGGGAAAGCTGAAAAATATGATCCCTTTCTTTTTATGGTTTTGCCGGAGATGGTTGCTCGAGCTTTGGGTTTGAAGACAGTGAAAGCATTAGTACAAAATCAAAATCGGCTAATAACTACATTAGATCTTCATAAAGCTTTCATGTCTTTAGAAGCGCCAGGATCACGTGATCAAGGAATATTCGGTCTGATCCCTGTCAGCCGCACATGCGCTGATTTGTCAATGAAACCGCTGGCCGTATGCAAGTGCGAGGGCTGGGAAAAAAGATTCCCGGATGATGACAAACGATTTATGTGGTTAGCAGAGTTTGCTGTTGGAAATATAAATAACAACATCCAAGAGCAATATTTGAGGGGAAGCAAGGAAATTAAAGGTTATGGTAATTGCCAGCGACTAACAGGTAAAAACGTCTCTAAAATTCGACAGCGGTCGGAAGGAGGAAATTTTTTGACGACAATGGACGTCACTGTAAGCCCAGGAAATGAAATTTTCGAGGTTCAATTTCAGCATTCTCAGAACATGAAGGAAAGATCTGCGTTTATAAAAATGACTCAGCGCGACCGCGTTACAATTTACAGACATTTCAGTAAATGTGCGGATACTACGGTTTCCTTGGGATTATGCGTCTGTGACCATGGCAACTACCATAAAAGACCCACGAAACAAAAACTGCATAAATGGGTAACAATAAAAACTAGACAAGATATGCTTGAGCTTATATCTTTGTCAAACAGCTTTGGAGTGGAAACCAAAGTTAAAGACATTCACGATGGATGCCTTCTTCTAATGTACAGAAATCACGGAAGAAGGAGCACAAGTTTTGAAATTTCCAACACCTGTAACGATAGGACCTACAACGTTACTATCTCGGTGATAAACGCTAGACAATATTTCCTCTCACGTAGAACTCCCTTTTCAATTTTAGTTCAACAAAGGACAGTTTATTTCCTATTAATAGTCAATCGATTTAAAAAATCTAGGCGTGATTTTAGGCTGAAGGTCAGTCATTTAGTGAAATATTTGAAAAGATACTGAGCGAAAAGTCTATTGAAGGTCCTTTACGCCCCTGGAGGGCATATGCAAAAGGCCTGGATCACACTACCTTTTATAGCAGTTTATTTATTTTGAGTTCATTGGGATATAGGGTTCAGCTCAGCTTCATGATGTCATAAACGTCTATTATTTGATGATAATACTGAGCTTAAACTTCAAATTGGCAAAACGTCTGTCAAAAACAAAGACCAAACGACCTTAACACACCATCATCTTAAAAATATAGACCCACTGCAACATTTCGTACTGTAAAGAAGGAAAAGACGCTACCCCGTTTAGTCCCGGATGCATTGAGTGTACTTCATTCACCATCGGACAAGTTACTGTACTCTCATTCTTGGCCATAGGCCTAGTGAGGAACCAGTTTTAACATTAACACAAAAATTCCAGAAAATCCAGAAACAAGATAAATGATTAACACGTCATTTCTGAAACATAAACAGGCTCCTGATACTTTCAAAGGCAGAACTGCAGCTTTCCAAAAAGAAGTTTGTTTTAGTTTCATTTGGAACTTCTGTCATAGATCTTTAAGGCATTTTTCTCAAGCCTTCCACAGCCATGCATTATCACCCCAACTAAAATGAACGCAGGCAAAGCTTATGGCAAGGTCTTCCTGAAGGAAAATTTAATAATTTCCCAAAATTTGTGACCAATAATGGTAGGGTGATATTAAACTGGTTTGTTTTGGATAGTTTTATTAATTTGGCAGGATGCACCACAATTTTACATGTGACAAAGAAACATCAAAGTTCCTTAAAGGGATATATTTTTTGAGTAGATATAATGAAAAAAAAAAAACACAAATTAAAAAAGAGGATTCACCGTTTTTGTTTCATCATAAAAAGAGGACAAAGGGGCAATTTTGGCTTCAAATGATCACTTTGCACAAAAGGACTGGGGCGAGTTTCAAGACAAATACATATTTAGCTGGGTAGAGTTATCAAAATCACTATTAAAAGCACTTGGACTACAAAAGGGACCTCTGTTACCTCTTTTTAGGCAACTGATAAAAATCATGGCCATCTTTGAAATCGCAATGTTATGCATAGTATATGTTGTGTAGTGCAAAAAAAAGAATTACCTTAAGTACACAAGCATAACCAGTAGCTTACGGCTTACAGACTTGTAAAGAAAAAATGATGAGCACCTTACCATTTTACTAGTTACTGGCAACCGTTTCAGAAAAAGAGATGTCTTGTCTTCATGGAGGCTGCTATTTCCAGTTGCCTGTTTGGCCCTATCATGTTAAGAGCAAACAAGAAAGAGATTGCTTAGATATAGAAATGAAGGCAAAGAAGGTTTGCCAAACAGGTTTAAGATAACAAGGAATCGAAAGAGTACCTTTCTGTTGCATTAACCAGTGTAAAAAAAATCCTATAGGTCTGGTTCCTGAATGGCCGATCAGCGCAAATCCAGGATTAAAATTTTGTTCTGTTTTTGTATTTTACCTTCCTATGTATTTCTTAGAGGAACGTCAAACAATTAATGACCAGTCCCAAGAGAAACAGTTAATTTTGTTTCCCTCGAATCTCAATGAGATTTGAGGGACCAAAGCAAAAATAACTGTTTCCAAAGGAACCAGTCATTAAGTGATTTGTTGTATAGCCCACAAAGAAAAACTTTTTTGTGTATAAATTTATGAAAATAAATCTCGTGAGTGGTCATCATTCGCAGGCAACAGTGCACTGTTACTGCACTGTTACTCTCTGACGTCATATATTTTGCAATGTTGTTCGCTCAGAGATTTTGGTGGGAAACAGTTTCATTTGTAGATGTCATGTGACCTTGAAATGACCAATGATATTGTGCACTGTTGGAAAAAATTTGTGTTATCATTACTGCACTTGGAGTGATTAAGGCTAAACAGTATTTTGCATTTTTGACGCCTACTTTTCTTTGGAAATTAGCCCAGTTCTGTTCAAACACTCCAATTTTTGCTCCAGAATGTTGAAAATGCATTCTTAGAGGCCAGAAACTCGCACCTTTGCCGCAAGTTTTTTTCCTTCTCCACCTACTCCAAAGCATGAGTGGCATGTCCTTAGAGAAGAAAACCTTGCTTAAAATTTGGCTTGATCCTGGGTTAAACTTAAATTGAACATTCATGCAAACTGAGGTGAAAATTTTACGCATCAGATCATTTTGAAAAAAGGTGTTTCACTAAAAGGTTACTTTGTGCAACATGCACTTGGAATGTTGTTGTGTTCATTATTATATGACACTGGGGTGACTTTTCCGCCGGAGCGAGTTCACTCCGGTTCCCTCTCATGGCTCTACATTTGTTTACATGATACCACCACAAAATGTCATGCAGGCGCAATTAAGTCACCCCGGCGCGAGTTCACCCCGGTTATTGTACCGGGGCGAAATTTCACTCCGGTATGAAATCTCGCAATGGTATCATGTAAACGTGAAAACGGCCACATGTTTCGATGTGAAATCGGTCTTCTGGTAGACTGGAACAGGTAATGCATCCATAACGTTTGCAATTTTAAATCACACGTATATTTTATTGACATGAAGTGTACCTTCAAATAACAAGATCTGAAATGACCCACCGACGCGACGGTGTGAGTATTCTCATGTAAACACCCCCTTATCCACGGCTAGGGGAAATAAATCAAAAGACATGTACTGTTCAACGCTGAATCTCACCGTGATATCTTTTTTGTTATTACTACTCTTATTTCCTCAAGCCTTGGAGCCAATAATGAATCTTTTAAAATTTATTTCGATGTATTAAAATACATCGAAATTGATTTGATAGCAAATATCACTATTTATAAAGGGTCTATGCAGAGTCTTTTGAAATATTTTAAGCCAAATATGGGGCACTATTTTGACGCTTAATTTAGTACACTTAAGTCGAGACAAAATCTTCTAAATATTGCATACCTAAGCTTAGTCCAGAGCTGAATGAAAATTACTCCCAGAGTAAAGTAAACTTTACACATCTGAGAATAAGCTCGAGCTGGCTAAAAGGCTGTTTCTGTCCTGGGATTATATGGCCATTTAAGTAGGGATATTTGTTGGCTACTACAAGAGCATTTCACAGACGTGGTACAAGCTCATTTGGTGGCCATTTTTAAACGCTAAAAGAAAATCCTCAAGTAAAATGGTAAGGTGCTCATCATTTTTTCTTTACAAGTCTGTAAGCCGTAAGCTACTGGTTATGCTTGTGTACTTAAGGTAACAGAGTAACAAGGTAACAAGGTAACAAGGTAACAAGGTAACACAGTAACAAGGTAACAAGGTAACAGAGTAACAAGGTAACAAGGTAACACAGTAACAAGGTAACAAGGTAACAAGCAGGTAACAGGGAAACAAGGTAACAGGGTAACAAGGTAACAGAGTAACAAGGTAACAGAGTAACAAGGTAACAAGGTAACAAGGTAACAGAGTAACAAGGTAACAGAGTAACAAGGTAACAAGATAACAGAGTAACAAGGTAACAAGGTAACAAGGTAACAGAGTAACAAGGTAACAAGGTAACAGAGTAACAGAGTAACTAGGTAACAAGGTAACAAGGTAACAAGGTAACAGAGTAACAGAGTAACAAGGTAACAAGGTAACAAGGTAACAGAGTAACAAGGTAACAGAGTAACAAGGTAACAAGGTAACAGAGTAACAAGGTAACAAGGTAACAAGGTAACAAGGTAACAGAGTAACAAGGTAACAGAGTAACAAGGTAACAAGGTAACAAGGTAACAGAGTAACAAGGTAACAGAGTAACAAGGTAACAAGATAACAGAGTAACAAGGTAACAAGGTAACAAGGTAACAGAGTAACAAGGTAACAAGGTAACAGAGTAACAGAGTAACTAGGTAACAAGGTAACAAGGTAACAAGGTAACAGAGTAACAGAGTAACAAGGTAACAAGGTAACAAGGTAACAGAGTAACAAGGTAACAGAGTAACAAGGTAACAAGGTAACAGAGTAACAAGGTAACAAGGTAACAAGGTAACAGAGTAACAAGGTAACAGAGTAACAAGGTAACGAGGTAACAGAGTAACAAGGTAACAAGGTAACAAGGTAACAAGGTAACAGAGTAACAAGGTAACAAGGTAACAGAGTAACAAGGTAACAAGGTAACAAGGTAACAGAGTAACAGAGTAACAGAGTAACAAGGTAACAGAGTAACAGAGTAACAAGGTAACAAGGTAACAGAGTAACAAGGTAACGAGGTAACAGAGTAACAAGGTAACAAGGTAATAAGGTAACAAGGTAACAGAGTAACTAGGTAACAAGGAAACAAGGAAACAGAGCACCAAGTTAACACAGAACAAAGCTTCAAGGCAACAAGGAACCAAGCAGAAAGAGTGAAGTTATAAGTTAATTAGGTAAAAGCGGTACAATATATGTCCCCATACATGAAGTACCTACCTAATGACAACATGAAAAGTCGCTGACCCAAAATACAGGCTGACGTTTCCCAGCCAAAAAACGCGGGAAAATTAGATATGCAAGAGCCGTGGCATGAAATGACACGTGAATATATCTAGCCGGACTTTTTAAAACGAACCTGGCAAAGGTTGCACCCATTTCAGCTATTTGAGTGAGAAAGGGACAAAAGGAAAGGGTTTTTATGTCCGATGAGCCGGAAAGGACTAAGGAAAGGAAAAATAGAACGAAAAAATAGAACAAGCGCGAGCGAGGAGAAAGAAAGTAGGGAAAGAGAAAACAGCAATATCATGGTTACACTCTTTAACAGTGTTTGTATTGGTTAATTTCTGTTATGCAACTTGAGAGAGCCTGTGTTCGAATTGTGAGTTTAAAATATTTCAGTTTTATACTTGCCTCTTTTGGTCTATTTTCAGTCATTTTGTGGTTGCTCAAGCTCGCTAGTAGCGTCGTCACAGAAAAAACAATTCTACAATTCTTGAAATAAGACAATTCCGTTGAAAAACCCAGAGAAAATGGGCGACGTAGACGACGTCCGCAGGCTCATCATTGAAACGATTTCACATTTCAGTGATTCAAGATTTTAGAGGTGTCCTTTGTCACCCGTTAATTCCAGGTTGTTTTCACGTTTAGTCAGTTGTTTATTCCATGGTTTGATTTCCACAGAAGCAGGGGCAGTTGTTAAACGAAACAGTAACACCGCCCATATTATATCGTGGACAGACTGCGGGGTGCGTCGACTCCGCGCATAAGCTGTTGTGATTTTCCTTCATTGTGTATTTAGCTTAGCAAAGGCTTCGATCTGTAATAAAAATCGGAACTTAAAGGTAGAAAAAAACCAAAGCTCATAAATTCTCTTAAATTCAAAACTTTTCAAAAAATCCGTTACAACGTGGAAGAAGAAGAAATATTCAACGATCGATTTTTTCAGAAAAACAAGATAAAATCATCCAGGCATCCTGTTAAAGCAATGATCAGCAACCGTACATGCGTTTTTCAGTATGTGACACTGCCGGGCTTAAAGACTGATGAAAGCATAGACAACAGGTATTTAGACCATACACCTGTTTGCCGGTTATTTTTTATGATTAATAATAGTTTAACAGCATCTCAGGCACTTTCCTTTCGAAAAAGTCAAAAATAATTAAAAGTGCTACACAAACAGAGGGAAGTTAAAAGAAGCACATAATTTGAAGTGAGT
>OZ037995.1:13666406-13698906 GCA_964035705.1 Porites rus
TGGAAAATTGTGCGAAATTCTTGCGCTTTTGGTTGATTGAAAATAGGAAGTAACCTTTGAATCTTGCTTAAGGAATAAACTTTATTTGGAGTCAAAGTATGCTAGCCTAAAATAAGAAATAGCCGGCTATTGACATTATACCCAATGGACCATGATATGCTAATCGACAGAAATGTTTTTCGATTATCTTACTATAACAATAGCAATAACAATACCAAACTCCACTTTGACAGGCTCTATGTCTAATCCTTGCTTTATCTATCCAGAACAAAAAAGCGAGGAAAACGAAAATTTTACGTCGTCTGTGCCCTGATCTGAACAACCGGCTTTTAGTTTTGACCATTCACATTGACACATCACAGTGGCTACGTTTTTTCCTAAAACAAGAGCCATGATCCCATTATGGCTCTTGCCTAAAAGTAGTAAGCTGCAGGTCAACTGGAAGAGGTAGAGTTACCAAACGGAAACAAAAAGTGTATCAGATCACCGGAACATTTCCTGTAATTTTAGACATTTATAAAACGAAATAAATACTTTCAAAATATTTCGCTTTTGATGAAATAGATATTTCTATAACCCTTTTTTTAATTTCACTACCAAAACCTCCTTTCCTTTCATTCTGAGCTAAACCTCTATGGCAGCTTTACGGCATATTTTTTCTGGTAAGTTTTTTCTCCGACAGGCCCAGCAGACCCCAAGCCCCACAGAGCTTCTCCCCGATATCATGGATCCAAGACTAGTGCAAAAAACTGTCCGGATCTTTCTAAGTTCAACCTTTACAGATACAAGGGTGGAGAGAAATGAACTCATGGAGGAAGTGTTTGAACCAATTCGGGAGCTCTGTCAGCAACATGGTATTGCCTTTGAAGTAGTGGACCTGCGATGGGGTAAGACAGAACAGTATCTCTTATAGCTTTAGTATGTATTTTATTTTCTGAAGAAATGTAGTTTTCTTGAAGGTTTCGAAAGCGAAATTAGTGAGCAGGGGGGCAATAATTGATAGCTTGGCGTTAAATTACCTGACGTTGGAGGTTTTTTGACAAAAGCAGAACAAGTAACAACCATACAAAAATGTCTTCTCTTGATAAGATTTTCCTATCTTTTCTTCTTTTAGTTATTATTATTATTATTATTATTTTTTTTTTTTCATTTAGATGATCAGGGGATGGGAATGTATTTCTTCGGCGGCCGTTTTTTTCCATTTGAACACTCAAAACGAACAAAACAGTTGCTTTTCTGCTACTTCAGAAACACGCCTTTGAAAATTAATTTCAAAACTCTGAGCTGGAGAAACTTCAGACGTTAAAGCACCGGAAACAAGTGGTTTCCAATCAGTTTCAGTAACACAGTCTCAAGAATTAATCTGTCGTTACGGAAGTAGCCGCTGAAACAGTCACGGCAAAACGCTTGCCGATGTGTGTGACAAACGTGTCAGGGCCATTACCTGCGTGTTATGTCGTGATCCTCGCTTAAAATTTCCAGGCCTTTGCAAAACATCTGTTTAAAGGAAAGTGAAGTTTGGCGTAACGTTTATGTTTCAAAAAAGAAAATACTGTCACGCTTGTGTCACAAGTTAGGTTTGCCGTCCTCTTTCCTCTCCCGTCCTGTTGCGTATAAAAGTTCACTGATCACACCACAGGGAGCCGTGTTAAGTTCAGTAATCAATTTGAGATTTATTTTTTATTTCATCTACCAGGGGTTCGTCAAGAGTCCGTGGATGATCACCGTGTTGTAAATATCTGCATGGAAGAAATCAAACGTTGCCAGGAGACATCAATTGGTATCGCTTTTATTGCCCTAATAGGCGACAAATATGGCTGGAGACCACTTCCCCCGTCAGTCGAAGCTGACGAATTTGAAGAGCTTCTTCAGCTGATTGACCAATCAGACCGCGAACTGATTACTCGCTGGTATCTTCGTGACGACAACTCGGTTCCGCCTTGTTTTTTGTTGCAGCCTATTTCGACGCAGTTTCCCATCCACTCAGCAAACAAAGACGAGATGTCAAAGGCTTGGGCGGGCTGGGGCAAAGTCGAGAAGAGGATCTGGAGTCATTTGCGGTCAGCGGCAGAGAAGGCTGGTTTGAAGGAAGAAGAGAAGCAAAAATACACTGTCTCCGTGACTCAACTGGAAGTTGAAAGGGGCGTGGTTACAGATCCCGAGGCAAGCCAACGTTCCCTTGTTATCGATCGAAGATTTGATCAAATTAATGAAGAGGATAAAGAGGCGAGAAATTTCGTTAACATACAGGTAGGGCCATAGATCAATCTCGATATTGACGTAATACATCAAGCATGAGACGCAGTGTTTCATCACCAGATGAAAAACCGAGAAGAGAGTTGAAAATACGACGCCCAGCGAAGTATTTTTGACGATCTTCGAGGTGTTTCATCTGGTGATGAAACACTGTGTCAAATGCTTGATATTACTCCTCAACAAAATAATTTTAGAATGAGACACTAACGATGCAAAAATGAGCAGTATTTCATCTGATTTCCAAACACTCGTTAAACTTTAATTTCCTTTCTATTTTCTTTACGAATTATTAATGAGTTTGAGAAGATATATTAAAATTCATACTTAGCACGGAGACTTGCGAGAATGAAACAATGAATGTACCATTCATCCCTGAACCTAAAGGCTCATTTTTTAGTTTTATTTCCCAAGCATTGGAACCAAGTATAATGAATTTCAATACATCGAAATCAGCCTATCTCAGCGGGCCTGTCATAATAGTAATAATGTTGATAATAATAATTCCGTTATTTACCCTCGGCGGTATTTATATAGCATTAATGCCACTAGGGCTGAGCGAATGCCTTAAACAAAATAATCTAAATCAAAATTAAGAGGGTTAAGAATCCCAGGTGGCAGGAGGCAAACCAGCTGACCAGGTTTACAAGCGTGGCCGAGGATTTGAACTCGGGACTACCGTGAACAAATCCACCTAGCGGTTAGAGCAGGACTAGAACTGACGGGACCTCCGAATTGCAAGTCTAGCGCTCTAACCGCTCGGCCACGCCACCTCGAAATTTTTTTTTTCCATTTCTTTACCAAGTACGCTTATAGCAGTTCTACTTCTAGGCATTTTTGCTCAACAACATATTAAGCGCTCATGAGCTGGATACTCAATTTTGTGTGAAATTTTGTCACCGACCCTAGATAATAAGAGAGCTTAAGCAACCAGGACAGAGATGGCATCGAGAACGTCACTTAAGAAAAAAGTGCATTCACGCTGTCACAAACCGTTCATCGCTCTCATTCTATATCGTTCAATTTGACTCTTGTTGACCATCTTATCTGAAGTTAAATTGTAAGGATCTGTATCTAATTTTAGAAACATATCAAGAAAATCGTTGTCTTGTGTTTACAAACTCTATAAAAACGTGAAATTAGAACGTTTCACGTCGAAGTCGTGCGACTGCAAAGAAATGTTCAAAAAGCGTCCTATTCCTATTTTTTTAACTGTAGTAGGACACTTTTTATTGAAAAATTCCTACAGTCCGTGTGGGAAGGGTAAATAATATAAACTAAGATAGTTGGTGACTTTATTCTTCTTAGGAGGTTGGAGGAAAAGACCCAGAATGCCTTGCACTGCTTTCGGAGCTGAAAGAACGTCGCATTCCATCTTCGCTGGAAGTTGGTCGGGTACTTAAGTTTACTAACTTACGATGGCATCACGAAGGACTTCATAAAGGTCAACATGGAGATTACATCAAAGGTCAGAAGCTCTAACAGTAAGGAAAATCCTTAAAGACCACAACGGCTGACGCGGGTGCAATATTGCGCGCAATATTGAAGCTCTAATAGTAAGGACCAGGAAGGCCAACCACGGTGCAATATTGCTCGCAATTTCAACTTGCAGCATGTGCCCCACCCTAGAAGTGTTGAGTGTCATATTGAACAGTAATTCAATTCACTGGAAGAAGTTTCAGTTCTTCTTCCGTAGCCCTGCACTTTTGTCACGGTAAATTAAAAATTTTTGCGAGGCTTGAAATATTCGCTTTGAACAAGGGGTTTGGGGTGGGTAATTTAGTTGGGGTTGTGCGGTGAGCTTCCTTGAATCTTTTTCCTTTTTCGAACAAAATCAAGATATTAGATTTTTCCAACTTTGACTAAAAAAAAAGGTTCAATTCTCGACCCTTTCTTGTGAACAGCACCAAACCTTATCCAGTTCACTCCAAATCTGCCAAAATTCTATAGCCAATTTTACCCTATTAATGCCCCAAACTATACCCTTTGTGCTTTACGGACAAGTATACATACAAGGGACTACCCCCGGCTTTCAATACACCTTAAAAATATATCATGAGTGCGTCTACAGAACAAAAGCGTTAATTCAAAGATGTCTTTTTAAATTTCAATCTCTATAGAAATGTGCAACCGTACTAGAGAACTCTTAACGTCACGCGTTCATGAAGTGCTGCAAAATCTCGGTCCTTCCAATCCAGTCATGGAAGAGGTCACTCGTCACGCACTCTTCTGCCGTGATCATACGCACTCGTTCCAGGGTCGCGCAGATGTTTTACAGGCCGTTGACAAATACCTTAGTGGCCCTGATCCCATGATGCCCTTAGTGATCTATGGTGAGTCAGGAGTTGGAAAGACGTCGCTGATGTCCAAGATTGTCATGGAAACACAAACAAAGAGCAAAGAGAGAAATCTCGCAGTCATGTATCGGTTTTGTGGAACAACACCAGACTCATCTACCGGTAAGATAGTCATTGTATACCTATTTTCCATTCATCTTCACCACCCCTACCCCCTTTCGCTGGCAGTCAATAAATGCCCCGCATTCGCCTCCAACTAATGTGGCCCGGGTTCAAATGCCGGCGTCGATGCTATATGTGGGGTGAGTTTGTTGTTGGTTCTCTCCCTTGCTCCGAGAGGTTTTTCTCCGGTTATTCCGGTTTTCCCCTCTCCTCAAAAACCAACACCACCAAACTACCAATTCGATCTGGAACGCACGGACACGTTTCAACGAGTTCATAAGAACTCCTTAGTACTTCGTGGGTAAACAAATTACAATACAATCCTAACGCGCTCGCTCGACGGAGTTTGAAGAGAAAACAGGGTATCTGTGTACAGGCTATTTCTTGGGGTTCGGAGGCATGCAATCACCAATTGACGTAATACAAAATCAACAATACCCACACCACAATATAGTTATTCAACAGTAGTTTCTCTAACACCAAAAAAATACTACTCCTTGATCAGAAGGGAAGTGTCCAATGTCTCCTGCTTACCTCTCGCGAAGCTACATAAATAAGGGTGGCCACAAGCGAACTGAGGCTCGATCAAATAGGCAGCTGCTAGATCCTACAGTTTGATCGTTTCTGCGTATTAAATCGTAAAGAATTAGCTGATTACGATTCCTTATACTATTTCAGGTAGAACTCTCACGGAGAGTTTCTGTAAACAAATAAAACTCGTTTACAGCATCAGTGAAGACGTCCCAGAAGATTACAAAACATTGTGTGAGGCCTTCCCCAAATTTCTGAAACATGCGACGGAGGAAAGACCGCTGTGCATAGTGATCGACTCTTTAGATCAGTTAACTGATGAGGACGGAGCGAGGCGCTTCTTAGAATGGCTTCCGCGTAAGTTACCTCCGCATGTGCACATGATAATATCTACTTTGCCAGAGGAGGGTGGCTGTATGCAGCGATTAAAGGCGTTTGGAATCCCAGCTGGACAATTTTTACAGGTAAATGAAAGTAGGTAAAATCAGTTGTTACGACTGTGATGAAAGGTAAAACGTTGTTTCAAGTGAATTATGCAAATGATCGAGGTTTTTTTTATTTTATTTCTTTATCAGTAAGACGTTGTGTGGGAATACACAATTTATTTGTCAGCCCGGTTAACATAATTTGCTCTTTATAAGCTTCTTTAAACCAATTGCAATCTTTAAATCCTCGACATGGTACGTCAGTTGTTTTGTCGTTACATTTTCCCTCCTCTCTTTGTCTCTGTTCTTGATGAGAAGCTCACTCAGCAAAGTCTTATAAGACTACAGATTGTGGGAAAAAATAATTTCCAGTAATCTGATAATTATTGTACAACGGATAACTTTATTATCCATAAAATACAAATTGCATTATAATCATTGTGAATTTAGGTGGCACGTCTCGACAAGCATGATGGACCTGTCATTCTAGACGCATGGCTTCAAGCAGTCAACAGGACGCTGACCCCCAAACAGCGGGCGCTTGTCTTAGAAGCCTTCGACAAATGTCCACTGCCTCTGTATTTACACCTCCTCTTTAACAAGTGTCGATCGTGGCCTTCATACAAGTAAGAGCTTCTCAATCAAGTTACAGCTATCAGTAATAATGTACCCTGTGTACAGCCGCCCCCTCCCTTTAAAAAGAATGCCCGATTTTGTTTGAGGGGAGGGGCCGTGCTATTTTAATGCGTAGCCGTATAATCAGTCCCTTTTAAATTAGCTCTCCTTCGTCCTCGTCCTAGTTTTACAACTAACACTTGAGCAACGCCTTCAACATTACAAGAGGGAACACAGAATGAAAGAACAGACCTCTGGTTGTAAAAGTGACAAAATCCGGCTTATACAGCGCATTATTTCAACACTTTAGCTCTTGTATTTAAACTAGCTATTCGATAAAGAGAGATCATTAATAAAGTAAAATTCGCAGTAAACATAATTAGTAAGAAGTGAAGGGATCATCAAAATACTTTAATTATCAGGTGTAGCTTGTTTTTCTCCTTTACTCTTGCAATCACACTAAAACACAAATTCAACTTAGAATTGGCACTGGCTCTCAGGTTTAAAGGCTATCGCAAATTACTGGACTAATCAGATCTCCAAAAAGGAACGGATAAATACCTGCCAACAAATAATGACTTGTTCGGTATTTTATTCCTAATCAATTGAAAGTAGCATTACGATTCGTTTTAACCAATCAATGCAACGAAATGAAGAAATGCAATACTAGGCAATACTAGCGCAAATAAGAAATAACCTTTAACACTCTGCTGGCAGCTTAAATTGCATTTGTTTTAATTCCAGAGATACCGCTGATATCGTTCTTGAGGCTGACGCTATTGGTATGATATACTCTCTTTATGAAGACCTCGAAAAGTATCACGGCAAAATGCTTGTGTCAAGAGTCCTAGGTCTGCTTGCTGCCGCGACAGATGGGATGAATCCAGACGATGTTCTCAACATACTGAGCTGTGACGAAGAACTTCTCAAGGACGTGTTGGTTTGGCACGAGCCACCGAAGCGCCGCTTACCACCCCTACTACTGGCTCGTCTGAAACACGACTTGGGTCCTTTCTTAGTAGAAAGGGGAGCCTTTGGAGTGTCACTGCTGGCACTATTTCACAGGTATTGCTGTGTCTTATGTACTAAGACTACTGAAAGGAATAATGCCCATTTACGACCTAAGTTTTGAACTTCCATCGGTATTGGAAACATTTTCAAAATGGTAATTACCTTCTGTCAAATGTGTGGGCCAAACCTGGGGTCATAAGGTTGATCAACTAAAAGGTAATTTTTGAGAAATACCGAATTTTAGGGCTACAAATGCTTCCAAGTTAAATAGAGAAACGAGGTTTTAAAAGTTTCAGCAAACTGATCCAATTAAGTTTCTCAAAGACATTCAGCCCTTGCACCTATTGAAAACTTTTTAATCCGGGTCTGTTTGTAGACAGTTCATAGAGGTCGCAAAAGAGAAGTACTTAAAAGGGTTTCGTCACAAAGAAACACACAACAGCATCGCTGACTACTTTTCTGGGAAGTACCACAAGAAATATGGAAACGAGCGTAAAATCCCTGCCCAGCCTCACGCATACTCCACGGTAGCTCTTAACCTGAGAAAACTAGACAGACTACCAGTCGCTTTGCTTGAGTCGCGTGACTTTGAAAGGCTGCGAAGTACTCTGGGAGATTTGAGATTTGTTCAAGCTAAGTGCACGGCAGGAATGGGATATGAGCTTCTGGCAGAATCTATCAGAGCTGTGAGTTGTGCGGTTGATGAACATGCTGACAATGAGGTGAGATTAGATAAGCTTTGCGAGTATTTTCACGATCGATAGCCGATAGTCACTTTGCTATTTATCGCGACTTTTAGACCGCGTAGTGGTCATATTCATCAGGAGATCGTGTTAACGTACTGAGTAGAACCTCTTACTGCAACCATTTTCACGTAGCCCATAATACAACTTGTTTACCAAACAAGGGGTGTTATGAGCAATATAAAAATTGTTAATTAGCAAATTAACACTGTACTCTGTTGTTTTGTTTTTGTTGCATTACGGACCTTCATCATGGTTTGTGAGTTTCGATCCGAAGTATTGTTGGCTTTGTTAGTGTGAGAAACTGTTCTCTCAGCGCTCCATCGTTGTACGGATCAGAAATTCTGTGTGGCATGTTGTCTGATGAACGGTATCACGTCGGAATCTCAATTCAACTGCCTCTATTGGTTGTCGTGTCCTTGCAAAAGAGCGGTAGAAAAGATAGCTCCGTTATAGTAAGACATTTTACAAACTGGTTTTTTGTGCAGCCCTTTTTTTTTTTTGATGGATCTTACGCATACTTCTAAACGCTTTTCTTTACAGATTGTTGAAGATCTTCAGGACATCTTGGGATTTCTCCGCAGTGAAATCCACATCTTGAGCGGAACACCAATCCTGACGTACCAACAAGCTGCAACATATCCACAACACCAATGGGTTGCACAACAAGCCCAGCGCATGCGCCAAACGTTCGACCAGCCAGACCCTGACAACGTCCCCACACCAGAGGGGTGGGTCGAGTGGATGAACAAGCCTCAAGTTCCAGAAGCCTTTGAGCTTGAACTCAGTGGTCACTCAAAAAGCGTTCTTTCCACGTGCTTTGCAAAAGACAACAGGGCGTTGTTGTCTGGGTCAGCCGATGGGACCATCCGTGTTTGGGACAGTCAAACAGGGGAGTTGCAGGCCCAGCTTGAGGATCATCAAGGACCTGTAACGTGTGTGGGACTGTCGCCAGATGGCAACGTGGTAGCCTCTGCTTCTGCAGATAAGACCATTCGACTATGGAGATTTCCAGCCAATGAATGTTTCAGGTTAGTATTATGCAAATCAGACAGTGTTCTACCTTTTCAGCCTTCCCTCATATAGGCATTAACTCACTGTTGACTATTATTATAGTCTTAAAATTTTAAACACAAAAGAAAAATAGATTTAATGCACCCTCTAGCGCCAAAGTTTTGATGATTTATCTGTCTCACGTAGGAGACCGAAGAAGACTAGCAGAGATTAGAGAACCGAGTCACGCAGTAAAAAATGTGTTAGTGATTCACAAGGTCAAAAACTGAAAATAAAGTTAAAAATATGACGTGCAGTGGATTATTTTGACCTCGAGGTTTCACTATAAGAATTAAGGTTAAAAAAGAACGACGTTTCGACAGTTCTATGGTCATTTTCAAGTTCAGAAGTAAAAAATTAGCAAGTGCTCATACAAAATTGTGAAAAGGCTCAGTGAGATACTGACGTAAAACCCTAAAATATTTACACAGAATCATTACAAGAAAATCACAGCGTGAATGATAAATGAAAGTTAACGCTATGAAACTAAAAGGTCGTTCTTTTTGACGTTCATTTTTATAGTGAAATCAGTTTCGAAAAATTTGTTGATTCGAAACCTCGAGGTGTTTGATAATGTGAGGAAATATTTTGTCGAATGTTTGATATTAAACAAAAAATATTTAGAAGAAGAAAGTCAAGGATGCAAAAATAAGGAGATTTCATCTGATTATTAAACATTGATTTCTTTGAGCTTCGCGGCTGTCGCTTTCAAAAAACGGGAGGCAGAAGAGGCTAGAGTTGCACTCGGCTGCGCCTCGTGCAACTCTTACCCCTCTTTCGTCGTCTCCACACTTCCCGCGTGCTCAATATCTCGACATACGCAACTGACAAATGAACTAATTGTTAATTATACAAACGTAATTATTAACTTCTGGTGAATGTTATAAGGATCATCCAGGGACATGAAGATCGGGTGACATGCATTGCCTTTTGGAGAGACGGAGACAAGCTTCTCTCTGCTTCCAAAGACAAGAGCCTCAAAATATGGGATGTAAACACTGGAGAGAACCTAGGAACGCTCCTGGGCCACAAAAGCTTCCCAATGTCGTGCGCCTGGTCTCCGCTGGATGAGTCAGTTGTTGCTTCATGTGGAGATCAACTGGAGCTCTTCATATGGGACCTCAGTAACATGTCCATCAAACGGACCTTGCAAGGACACCAGCGAGACGATAACCCAAATTTCCCCATTAAAGACTCTTTAGAGGGCCATGAAGAACTCGACTACAAATCCCTTATTTGGTCGGTATGCTTCTCTCCTGATGGAAAGTACCTCGCTTCTGCGTGCGTCGATAGTGACGTCATCTTGTGGGATGTAACGACAGGAATGAGAATTTGTACTTTTAATCTCCCAAATGACGCATCGACGGTCGCTTTCGTCCAAACTGATCACGGCACGCGATTAGCTGCAGGATCTTCGGCCCATCATACTGTCACTCTGTTTGATGCAAAATTTGATGACACAAGTGATGAAAGCGTCAGCAGTAGTTCCAGGACCCTAGCTTTGCTGGGAGGCCACTCCGACTGGGTGCTCGATGTCTCGTTTAATGGTGATGGGACTCGGCTTGCGTCGGCGGCTCGCGACAAAACTGTTCGTGTCTGGGACGCAACGGCAGCGGAAAAGTTACGGGAGGCACGTTTCCATTCTGAACGCTGTTGGAGCGTCGCGTACTCTGATGACGGGAAATGGTTGGCTTCTGCCTCTGATGACTTTAAGGTAAGAGTTAGTAGTTGTCACGGCAACCTCACTCTTGAGTAAAAGTAACTCAATTCTTTTCAAATTCATCCTTACTATATAGGGTATTTTAGTGAAGCATTATCAATCTTTCTGGCTGCATTCTAGAGTAGTCGTTCTTATAAACCCATTAACAAACTCATTACGCCCTAAATTAATAGAGCGCCTGTAAGGGCGTTATCCTAGAGGATTAAAATTTTATCCTGAGTTCGGTTTACTATCTTATTGACCGTTTTGAACTGTCAGTTTGAATTAACAAGGTTGGAACTCAGGTTAAAAACTCGACAAAATCTATTTGCTGCAGTTCTAGATGGAGAATTTAGCTAAACATTTAGTTTATCCCTGAATATAGTTAATTATCTTTATAGTAATTCAGGCTTAGTCCGTGCAGAATAGATCATACTCTATCTGCGATGGTAGACTGGGTCTAGCGATATCTTACAGACGTCGAGTCCGAAGTTGGATAATCGGTTCAAATGCAACTGATATTCTGATGATATTCCTTAAACGAGCCTTGAAGACCTCAAGCCATAGTAGTTTCAGGCCGACAATACAAATATGTTATTTTCCGTAGTCCAGGTCGTCACGAAATCTTTATAGTTACTGGGTATTGCGGACTGTTTCATTTGTCCCAAGGGAATTTTCGCTAAAAAGGAAAACTTTCAATTCATTTTATGCCATTCAGGAATATTCTGATTTGGCTGGACAGTCCTAATTAATAGTATAAAACTCGTTGTGACTGCACCGATTTGGCCTGCTATTTTCGACTATACTAGTCTTACTAAATAGTCCTTAGACTCGCGCTTCCTAAGCCTTTTTGACAAAGGGACTACTCGAAACTTCGTTACTTCTCTTATGCGTTGACTTTACTCTGCAGGTTTGCGTGTGGAACATGGAGACCAACGAGGTTTCACTGATCTATGAGGGGCACGAACAGAAGAGAACGTTTTCTTGTGGAGTGCGGGCCTGTACGTTTTCAAGGGACTCAACCAAGGTGGCCAGCGGTGGGGACGAGCTCAAAATTCGTATTTGGTCACGAGAAACTGGTAAGGACAACATCGTTCTGCCCTGTGGCGAGTCCATGCTGCCTTGGTGCCTAAGATTTTCTGTGGATGACAAGCGGTTGATCTCTGTGGGTGAGTTTACCAATGGCGCCATTGTTTGGGATTTAGAAATGCAAAGCAAGATTACGATTTTGGGAGGTCACGATCGTTTCTGCCAGTACACTGAATTTTCGCCTTTAGGGAACTTCATCTTGACCAGTTCCATAGACAACTCAGCTAGAATATGGAACAGCGTCAGCCTCGAGTACGTGACTACGGTGACACAACCTGACTGGGTGACCTGTGCCACGTTTTCTCACAACGAGAAACTGTTAGCCACGTGTTCAAAGGACGAGTTGGTTCGCTTGTGGGACACCAGTTCTTGGCAGGAGCTCTGTGCATTAGCAGGACATGAGTCTGAGATAAGGATGGTCAGTTTTTCGCCTGATGACAAGCTCCTGGCGAGTGGGGCCTTGGATCAAACCATTCGCATTTGGGATTGCAACACTCGTCACCAGGTTCAAGTGTTCTACGCGGCCTCTGGAATCTGGGGGTTGGCATGGCACCCAGTCCTGAGCGATTTGCTAACGGCTGGTGATGCTGTGGGGTATCTGTACTTCTTGAAACTTCACCATCGAAACAAGAAAAAAGAGGTTGTTAAAGAGTAAAATGTTCTCAGAGATGAGCATAACATAACAAATACTACCATATGCATTGGTTCCAGTCTTCTATGTTACTAAGAAACATTAGCTGTTTTACAAATATGGAACATTCCTACGATTTCGTAATTTTTTGCCACTGTGAATCATAATGCCATATTTTTCATTCTGTCGAGAATTTTCCCAGTCAATTGACTATAAGGCTCGAACATCCTTTGTGGATGAATAAAAAGTTGATCGTATATCTTCTTGGAAAAAAATAAATAAATTGATAAACATTGCTTGACTAATTTTTCATACAAGTACCATTGTCATAGGAAAACAGACATAGAGTAATAGCTGTGATCTATCAAAGTGCATGTGCTATTTTTAAATGTTGGAATCTGTCATGAGCCCATTTGCGAGTTGGGGTCCCAAGCTTTTCTTTAAGACGAGAGTAAGTGTATACCCTTTGATATGAAAAAAATTGTCTATTTTCACCCAAAAGAACTTATTTCAAATTGAAAGGATTTTGCACGTGGCTTGATTTGAAAGTTAGGGTTTTGGAAAGTGACTCGGAAATGACGTATTAAACATTAGACATCTTAAATGTTCATTTTCTTTTTGTTTTAAAGACGCGTATCAACTCTTTTACTGTACGACTTGAAATGGAAAGACGCAATACTCTTCATAAGCCAAAGTTATTCGAATAGACCTTTTTACCGATAAGGCAGCCATATTTAATTAACTGCATTTAACGAGTATTATGGGATGCTCAGGGGGCATGAGCACGATCCGATATACTCGCATCGAAATATCAATACTGAAAGTTACGTGCTCTTTTCGGGCCAATTATTCTAGAAAAAGATTGTAATACGAAAAAAAGATCGTTGTGCCGTGTTTGGATATAATAATGATCGCCTTTTTCCCGAGAAATATACATTGAAGTTCTCGTTTTGCTCGAAAAGCGCGAGTAAATATTGATGCCCCCTGGGCATCCCATAGTACTCTTTAAATCTAAAAATTTAATATGGCCGCCGTATCAGTAAAAAGGTCTATTTGGGCCTTAGTAAACACTCCAGATAAAAATATACCTATTTATCAATAATCCAAACTTGAAATAATTTAAAGTAAAAAAATAAACATACAGTAAATTTGCCAAATTTCGTATGAAAACTTTACCACTGGGTTCGGCACATGAAAAATTTGGTGTATGAATCAAGCAAAGCCTTGGAAAACTAATAAGAATTTACACCCTTTTGGGGAATTCACTGGAGAAGGACTCACGCATCGAAACAATCGCGCCAGAAAAAATGGTTCTCGTTCGAATTTATTGTATAACTTTTCACACATTAATTCCTATGCTTTCGTAAATATTAAAGTAATCTGAGTATTAAGGAAATAGCAAAAGCGTGAGGCTCTTTGTTTTGTTCCTTGCCATGGTTAAAAAGCAGCGGCAATTTTCATCTTAAGCCTCTCATCAGAATTTTGTAAGATTGAGTGAGAAAATACCGTCACGTCACGCCCCACAGTTGCTGTCTCAAGGCAATAAAACATCGGCAATAATGGTATACACACTTACGAAGTAAGCATGAAAGCGAGGCCTCAGGGACACATGGCAATTAAATTGTATAAAGTGGCAGAGGCGCACCCTTCAACTACAACAAAAAATAGTTCTCACAAATGCTGCGCTGCTAACCGTTTGTAATAATCGTCCCGATGATAGGAAAGACTTGACGGTGCAGAATTTCCGAAGGATCCTTACCGAAGTGTAATTACTCCAATGTCCACTTTCCAACGCATGTTCATTTACTATAACTTCTCCAGGAATATTTTTAACCTCTAAATCACAAACGGATATCAGAGAGAATTAGAATTAGTAGTTTAATCCTACGTGTAAGTCCAAAAGATGTTGCACTTTTCAATAGCCGGTATTAAATGATAGCGGTTTTATTTATTTGTCCGGGAAAGGTACTAAAGGTATCTTGAAAGGATATCAATTCCCGGTTGTACTGCCAAACAAGACTTGAATTTTTTACTTGACCTAAACCTTCAAAAAGCTGCAAAAGTTGTTTTTAAATGGTGAAAAAAGGAAATTAAAATAATTATTAAAGTTCAGATTCTCCACAAGTCAAACTCGCTGAGTTATTAGTCTGAAAGTGGTCAATTTATACATTTTATCCTCTGTCACTCTTTTTTATAAGTCTCCCTCGATCATTCCCTATTAACTATAAACATCAGGTAGAGTTACTTTTACTAATTATCCTGTCGCTTTTACCAGTTATCCTGAGTTACTTTTACAATTATCCTTAAGGTTGTCAAATTGTCACTGGAATTAATCCCGTCATTTTCCGTCTTCTTTGAAAACTGCTGTTCTATCTCCACTACTTAAGAAAGTCAAGTAAGATCATTAAGTTCTTGCAAACTACAGGCCTATTTCAAACCTCAAGGTGATCTCAAAAACTATTGAAAAGGTCGTCGCAGTACGTCTTCAGAAATATTTAGAAGCTAACCAGCTAAATAAGCCGCTACAATCTGCCTATAAACCTTTCCACGGTTGTGAAACCGCCCTTGTGCGCGTTTGTAATGACATTTTGGTTACTATCGATAAACGTCACTGTGTCATGCTTCTACTGTTAGACCTGTCTGCTGCCTTCGACACTGTGGATCACGATATCCTCCTTACAAGATTGCACTCTAAATACTCTATCTCTGGCACAGCTCTTGAATGGTTTCGCTCCTACCTTACTAATCGCTCGCAATTTGAGTTAATCGAAGGGTGTAGATCACAGTCTCGCGAGCTCAAGTGCGGTGAACCTCAAGTTTCTGTCCTTGGACCGATTCTGTATGTACTCTACACAGCACCACTGGCCGACATTCTACGATTCCATGAAATGCAATTTCACTTTTACGCCGATGACACTTAACTGTATATTTCTTTCTCTACCAACAACGACATGGAATTAACCAACAGTATCACTTTGATTGAGGAATGCCTGTCCGACATTAATAAGTGGATGTCTTTCAACAGACTAAAACTAAACAAAGACAAGACCCAGCTTCTCTACTTATTCTCAAAGTATAATCCACAACAATCCCTGCCCCCTCTTTGCTTTGGAACTGACATAATCAAGCCCTCTCCATATGCAAGAAATATTGGCGCTATCTTCGATACCACTATGTCAATGCTTCCCCATGTAAACAATGTTTGTACATCTGCCTTTTATCATCTTTGCACCATTTCGCGCATAAGGAAATACTTATCAACGCAAGCTACTGAGATTCTTATTCACGCCTTTGTAACTTCCAAATTCGATCACTGCAATTCTCTACTATATAATGTCCCTAAAAACGTCATCAAAAAGCTTCAATCGCCGGTTCAGAATGCAGCTGCCAGACTGATTACACGGTCTAGTGTCATCATATCATTCCCATCCTCCTCAATCTTCACTGGCTACCTGTTTCTGAACGAATTAAATTCAAGATTCTACTACTTACCTTCAAAGCTCTGCGTCAGCAATATCCAACCTACATTCAAGACATTATCACCCGCTACTTACCTACTAGATCGCTTCTGTCTTCCTCTACGCTCAGTCTGAATCCTGTTAGCCTTAATGGATCTAGAGCATTCTCTGTCTCAGCTCCCGAACTTTGGAACAATCTACCTGACGACATGCTCATGCGAGATCTAAGTCTTTTTAAGCATAAACTTAAAACCTACCTTTTTAAGAACTTTTACTTTAGTTATTAGGAAGATGTACCGTAAAATTCCGAAAATAAGCCCCGGGGCCTATATTTTTCAAAGGCCCTTTTTTAGGGGCTTATTTTTGGAGGGGCTTATATTCGGAGGGGCTTCTCTACGGAGGGAAATTTGCGTTTACAAATCGATTGGACTAGCCTTATAGTTCGAAGCAGTTTTTGCTTTGTTTTACTTTGTATTTGAGGGCAATTTTCCAAGTACAAGCCCCCGGGAGGCTTATATTTGGAGGGGCGATTTAACGGAGGGTTTTTTGCGTCACCGGTTTGAGGGGCTTATACATGGAGGGGCTTATTTTCGGAATTTTACGGTATTTGATTTTATATATGTGTTCTATTTAAATTTAAATTTATGTATTTTAATGAACTTTTAATTCTAATTTTTCACTTTGTTAAGCGCCTAGATCTATTACTGGATAGGCGCTATAAAAATGTTCTTCCTCTTCTTCTTCTTCTGCTTCTTCTTCTTCTTCTTCTTCTTCTTATTATTATTATTATTATTATTACTATAACCCAAATTCTTAATTTTATTAATAACAAAGCTTACTATAAAATCCTATTTAAGATTAAATTCCACTTAAAAATCTATTCAGTGAAAGCACTATTTACAATTCCTTTCGATTAAAAAATGGCACTAAATTTCGCTTTAAAAAAATTAATTCCATTTATAATATAGTTAACAATTATTCCTCGAGCCGGAATGGGCTCTTAGTCAATAGACCATGAGGCTGAAAGCCAGAACGCAGCATTGATAATAGACCACTAGTTGGATTTTACTAAATATTTATATTTAATATACTTGTATTCTGGGTAGAACGTATTTCGTAGAGCGCTCAATTCATTTAATTGAAGAGCTTTTTTTTTTTTGATAATCACAGCAGTTCAGGCTTCAGGAGTAATCATTGATCGTTTATTGCGACAGTGCTGTTTCGTATGGACCGAAATTGTAGGACCACACTCATCTGACAACTTCAACGATCAACCCCGACCCCCCCCCCCCCCCCCAACCAACCCTTATGTCAAGGTCTGGATCCGGCACTGGTAGCCTGGATCCTAGCCTGGTAGCCCTTCCCTGCGCGGCAGACTTTTCACATCCGTTTGCATTTAACACTTCATTTACCTCTATAAAAAATGATGCTCTCTCTCGATGGAGACCAAATCTGGCGGTTTCTGTGTTCTGGTGATGTCAGTGATCATGGAGAGTTGCTTATCGGCCATACAGATTTCCTCTCGCGGACAATAGATCGCCGCGAACACGTCAAGGTAAGGGTATAAGTTGCTGTGCATAGCAGCCAGAGGTTCGAGTTTTAGTTGGAATACAAAACAGATGTTTCACTGTAGACCCATGCATGCGTATTAGAATTTTAATTCCAATACACGCATGGGTCTACAGTGAAACATCTGTTTTAACTGAATTTCAAGCCAGAGTTTAACTCTGGCTTGAAATTCAGTTAGTTATTACGCTATTTTAATCAATAATATCCTTTGCGCGTAAATCAATTAAAAGGGAAGTACAGCTACTTCCGCTTTTGATTATCTTAGAAACAAAAACGAAAGTAATTGAAGGGACGCTTCAGTTAGCTGATGCTGATCTGCATATCACAAGATACGCACGTGAAACAGAAAGTGAGAACCCGGAGAGGAGGGAATTTGATTATCAGAGTCTTCCGGGGGGTGGGGAATTTGATCCCCATGCGTTAGGGGTGGACAATTTGAACTGCACCCTCGATTTCATGTGAAATCTCTGGGTGCTTTGCACGTGGTGAACTATCATGGGGGACGGGGTGTTAGAGGATTTTCGTGGAAAAGATTGTGCCTTTGTGGCCAATTGGTTACGAGGAAAGGACTTAAACAAGCTTTGTGCCGTATTTGAAAGTATTTAAATTTTTATACAACTACAAGAGAAATTTCTGTAATTTGATTAGCTTAGAGCAGTGGTATTTAAGCTTAATTTGAAATACCTACATTTGAAAATTACAAACCTTTTGCGGGTAGTAGTAAACCCGCACCAAATCAAGTGTATTTTAAAACTGTTTGTGAAGTAGTTTAAAGCTATTTAAACTATTTAAGAACTATTTTTACCACAATTTGAGGTATTTTTATTATATTTCACGACTAAAACCAAAATAGCGTTAAAAGTTTGAATTGTATTTGACATCTATTTGAATAATATTTATAACATTTTCCCCGGTTTTCCTTGTATTTGAAATATATTTGCTATCAAAACTACATTTAAAATACAGTATTTAAACTATATTTTCGGAAAGAGAGTACTGGCGAGTTGCTAAAATCTTTTTAAATACCGTATTTAAACTGCATTTTGGAAAGAAGAACCTAAAATCAAAGATTTAAAAAGTAGTTTTTACAAGTAAAGTTCAAAATCAGGTTTTAATTAGGATGTTTAAAGACTATTTTGAATATACTTCCTCGTCTACGACCTTAAACAGCTCATAAATAGCATAGTTAAAACATGTTTGAAGAAGGTTTAAGAGGCAGTTCAATTTAAATTGTGATTTGAAATGACGAACATCTTGAAATCTCTCCAAACAGGATTAAAACTAGCTGTTTTTATTGTATTTTCACAAACTATCCTTATTTAAAAGGTATTTAAATGGAAACCTGTTTCCAAACCTAACTTAAACAGGCTGTTTACAGGGTGTTTTGAAAAAAAAAACCGGCTGTCTTATGATAAGAAATATACTTCAAAGGAAAAAAAGTCAACCAAATTTATTTTCAAACAGATTTTAAATACTGTTTTCGGGGTATTTTTAAAAATTGATACCCGCAGTCACGGACTTGAAAAACAAAATGCAATAGACATGCAGACACAGTCTGCCAAAAGAAATAAGAACTCGTCGTCTAGACACAGCCCATTCTACAAAGGCACCATTCATATAGATAAGCCATCTCGACAGAAGTGTTTCGTCGTCAATCCCAAAAAAAAATTATGAGAATTCTCAATTCTGGACACATCCGATTTCTAATCTTGCGCGTACTTAATAAGTAACCAGTAAGTATAAACGCCACAAAATTATTAAGCCTAAATCCGCTAACAAACCAAGACATTGAGCTGCCATACAGTTGGGAGCTAATGTATCTTCCAACAAAAACGAACAATCAGCCTTAAACTTCATCAGTCAAATAAAGTATCGAAATATGCATGCATTTCGAGCACATCGACCGGTTTGATAACGCGCGTTGTGTCAAAGTGTGTGACAGTGTAAAGATCTATCGATCCCCAATCATTATTCCTCGAATCTCTCTGTGTATATCTCTACACAGCCAGATTTTAAATCAATCATTGATCAGTTACTAAGTTTTGAAACTTCCAAAATTCGCATCAACCATAACGTAACATTACCATGCAGTGTAATCTAAATACTGTATTATAAAAAAATCTAATCGATTTTGAGACAGAACCGCAGTTACGGTGAACAAAGATAAAATAAGCCCTGAACAAAATTATATAAATACACGCTCACCTCCCGTGTTGCATGAAGAACCAAACGCTCAAGAAATTTCCCCACATCGTTATCCTACGTTTATAAATCATGCTGGATGAATAAAATTTGCTCGACTTTAATAGCACGCGCCCGGGGACTTCCCGCGGAATAGAGTCACGTGGTAAAACCACGTGCTAAGGAACAAAGCATCTATGTATTTTAAAATTATGGCGGACGGCTGTTGATGGTTGCAACGTGCGTTGCGTTGCTCTTTACTGTGCAAAACGAGTATTTGTCAACTCTGTGGACTGTCCAGACGCGCAGATTTTGTTTTAATCACGAATCAAAATGTCTCCGAGTTGTCAGCGACTGGCTTTTACTGTTAAAGGAACGGATCTAAGTTCAACTGGTGGATACACGTACTGTACCGGTGTTTGAGTCTTCGCGATGCGAATAAATGTGAGTACGATTGTTCCTTATTTTAGAATAATCTGTTATTGGAACGTCTAGGTATACGTGTTATGAAAAGGACAGTTGGATATCTGGCCTTTCGAAGAGCGCTGTCAATTAATTTATTGCCAAGAGCCATTTTGGATTTGTTTATATGCAGTGTTTGCATACCGGTCGTTTTGATATAAAGTAATTTCGATACAGCAGGCGATGCAACTCGTTCAGATACAAATTGACTCTGTCGAGATGTACAACCAATAGTTCGCGACATTTGTTTTTCTTGCTCACGTGCAATAACTATACATCAGGTAATCGCAATATTTTTGCAGTTTCACTGCTTAAGTTCGTATCGAAATGACTCTTCTCCATTACAGTTAATTGATCGCAGATTACATTCTTGCTCTCACGCCAAATGAGTCACGTTAAGATTAGGCTTTGTGTCCGTCCTCTTTCGCTCACACATAGCAATACCAACCACAAAACCAATAGTGAATGCTCTGGCTCAGGCCTTGCAAGCTTCATGATGATTTTAGTGGAATCAAATATTATTGTGTTACGTCTTGCGAGAATGAATGTATGTATAGTTGGCAAGTAAAATTCAATAATGAAATTATATACTATAGACATTTAACTTATTATGTTGACTCAGTTAAGCCTAAAATGGTTATTTTTCTGCTTGGGAATTCCTAAAAAGTTTCAGGAACATGATATTTTGACATTTCGTTTGTTACATGTAAACAATCAGGACCTTATACATACACTCACATGTACAGCTGGTTCTTTAAAGGTTGCTTTGGGCATCGGGAATTGAGTAATAGTAAGCTATTGTTTGGTGGTGACTCAGGGAAATCATATTGCATTGTTTGGTATGCCCAAATGCCCAATAACCAACCTTTACTTAATCAGCTATATACAGTGTAGCTTCTAGAGAAGCGACAACCACAAGCTATAATTGACATCCAGTATTTTCATTGATTACATTTTAAACCAAAATCTTCTAATTATCTCTTGTCCATACAAAAAAGTATGTAGTGACTTTGTTAACCTCTGCATCCTGTATTCCTGATGCATAAAAATCCCCAAAGATGCAAAATAATAATATTCATGGCATTGCATTCCAATGGATGCAAAGGTCCATAAAAAATCTGAACATGTGTATTTGTAGAAATATCCGGTCTATGTATTCTGTGGCAGTTATTATGGCTGTTGTCGAAGGATGTATATTTCCTTTAGCCTTTAGAAGGACTGTATTTTAATTTCAGTTTACAACAGTTTATTTTCTACTACAGTCTACTGTAGACAACTAGAAGAATTTACAAGAAAATAATTATAAATAAATAAATAAATAAACAGAACATACAGTAGTGGGAAACCCAAAATAACTAAAAAGCTAAACTAGCTAGCTAGATCACAGTTAATTTTTATCTTTGTTTCGGAAAGGCCAATAACATCAAATTAATGCTGTAGATCTGATAGCAGCATTGTCAAACCATCATGGTTTGCAGAAAGGCTTCTTATGTTGAAATGAATAAGAAAAGAAAGGCATAGATTTGCTCTGAGAAGGCATAGATTTGCCCTGATTTGCTCTTTGTACTGCAGTAATACAGAGTTTTGGAGTCTGTCAAGCTAATAAGTCAGATTAACTGTCTGGTTACACAAAGGCCCAAGCATTTTCAATTACAGACTTTTTTTTTTTTTTACGTGGGACTCGATGTTTCTGGACTGGGACTCAATATTTTTCACAAGATGAGTCCCAGGACTCACCATAACTATTTGTAACCAAAATCACTGAATATATATTCACGTCTCCAACTTTTCCATTGAAAAGCAATACCCCCCAAACATTTTGTTGCACCATTCTTGTAGTTAACTCTTTGAAAATAGACAAGTAATGTCCTTTTCTGACAATCCCAAAGAACTGTTGTTTATTTAAGCTACGCAGATGTCCCTGCCAGTTTCTTTGTATAGCCTGTACTACAGTGTATCTAGCATCAATTCTGTTTGCCTTGTTCATATTCCTTATGCACTAAAGAACAGTAATTTATCAAGTCCTAAAAAAAACATTTTCTTAGGACCTACACCTGGATGAGAGTGAATCCTCACTTTTTTTCTCTAAATTCAAACAATTTTATACAGACACCCATTGACTAATAGTTATTAGGACAATGCTAGTAATAATAACTTAAGGAATACAAAAACCTTTTTTCAGTCAACAGATTCTGCCACAACTAATCTTGGTTAATCATACTAATACGGTTTCTTTCTTATCAACTGTTTGCTGTAATAAGACCTGCAGTGTACATGTGCTTTTTTCAAATTGAAAAAAATAATACTATTACTTAATTGAAACATCATGTCAATGTTCACAGATTGTTATGTTTAATGATGCTAGTGTCCTGTGATGTACAATTAAGAACTCAGATGCTATCAATACAGTGTAGATTATATATTTTGTACCCTAACCCTCATTCCTGAATTAATGGTGGAGGAAAATTGCCTGTCCCAGCAACAGTGTAAGTTACTTAATTATTGTTGGATAAGGCAGCTAGAAGGCATCTTATTATATTTCGCTTAGTTTTGCCAATTGCATGTACAGTTAACAATTAATGAATGAGGCGGAGTATCTTATGAAGAATTATGGAGATCTTGGAGGGTGTTATCCGCCTCGACGGATAACACCCTCCTCGATCTCCATAATTCGTCATATGATACGAAAGCTGAATTCAATAATAGTTTTATTATTCATTCAAAATAATTCCTACTTTAAAAACATGGCTAAAACATGCTAACCTCCATCGATCCATCGATGTTATGTTCATCTTCGATAGTGCACGTTTAGGTTTGTCCAGCTCCACAAATATTCTCCAAATAGCAGATGTCGTCCTTCGAGTTGTCTTCTTGCTGTTCTTGCCTCGTTTTTAGCTATTTTTTTGGCTAGTTCTTACTCTTGAAACGAGTGAAATGTCCGCCATTTTTCAAGTTGACAATCAAAACAACTCAACCCCGTCCCCAGGTCTTCTCGGTTAATGGTGCCTTAACCTGCGAAAACGCTGCATTTTTGACGTCATTTCCTCGTTAAAGACAAAATTCTTCCAAATTTGGTCATCAGTAACTGGTTATGGTGAACTAAACGAGTGCTTTTAGCCAATCAGAGTCAGGAAAATATTTTGAATGAATAATAATACTTGTTATTATGAAACTTTGCCTTAGGGAAGAAATTACCTCTAAGCAATATTAAATCAAGCTTCATGAAGAACAAACAAATATAATTATGTCTTTCTGGCATTCTTATTTCTTTCAGTTATACCAGTGAAGTCTATTCTAGTTTTTGTTAATTTGGCCTATCTGTTTCCAGATCTGTAGCTGTTGTTTCCTTGAATGATCCTCAGCGTCCAAAGACATGAGTGTCTGATAGGCCAGGGCTAGTAGATTTTGCCATCGGGCTAGTGATTTTTGTTCTTAACTTGCCCGACAGGCAAGTGCTGTTTTTTTTTTTGGTGGGGGGGGGGGGGGAGAATTCATATTACAGAAGGATTGTAATCAATCTTGCTAATCAAAAAGGGTTTTGGGGCTATAGTTGAAATGACTTGTGGGCTATAGTACATGCTAGCTACAGCTTGCCCGAATGGCAGGCTGTAAAACTGACTTTCTTTACACCCTGGGTCCTTGAGTGTTTTACTGGGCAGTTATTACTGTACCAACAACTTGTGACCTTTGTTTTGTTCAAATGAATTTGGCTAATAGTTGTATTATAGTAGGAAAGAAAATAAACTATATGTTCCTTTAGAAATCTTTATTAAACCTTTAGTTAGTGATTTCATTAGACAATTTTAGAATACACTTTTCTAGTAGTGTTTTAATTTTTAACAAACAATCATACAACTGTATGTGAATATGGTGACATATATGACATACATGTACGTGGTTTAGACAACTCTAGATATAAGTGATGTCATTTTTAAAGGGTTTTTCAGCTGGCTTTTAAGAGTGTTTTTGAAAACTTGCTTTTACTTTCAATTTTTGTTACAAAGAAAATGGTTCAATTTTTATTTTATTTGTAATTAAGAACAGGTTAAAATACCATCAAAAACAGGTTAAAAAACCTTTAAAAGCACGTTAAAACACCTTTAAAAACAGATTAAAACACCATTAAAAACAGGTTAAAACACCATTAAAAGCAATTTAAAACACCTTCAAAAACAGATTAAAACACCATTCAAAACAGATTAAAACATCATTAAAAACAGGCTAAACAGGGTTAGACAACATTTAAAGGCAGTTTAAGACACCATTCAAAACAGGTTCAAACACCATTTAAAGCAGGTTAAAACACCTTGAAAAACAGGTTAAAACACCATTAAAAACAGGTTAAAACACCTTTAAAAACAGGTTAAAACACCTTTAAAAACAGATTAAAACATCATTATAAACAGGCTAAAACACCATTGAAAACAGGGTTAGACAACATTTAAAGGCAGGTTAAAACACCACTTAAAACAGGTTAAAACACCATTTAAAGCAGCTTAAAACACCTTTAAAGACAGGTTAAAACACCATTAAAAGCAGGTTAAAACACCTTTAGAAACAGATTAAAACATCATTATAAACAGGCTAAAACACCCATTGAAAACAGGGTTAGACAACATTTAAAGCCAGGTTAAAACACCATTTAAAACAGGTTAAAACACCATTTAAAGCAGGTTAAAACACCTTTAAAAACAGGTTAAAACACCATTAAAAATAGTATTTATTACCTGTTTTAAATGAAGTTCTCAAATACAATTAAAACAGTTTTAAAAATATATCAAAAATATGTTAAAAATAGTGTTTGGTTTGGTACGGGAAAACAAATAACAGCATGATTTGTACGTGATATTTGGCATAAACACCACTTGTGATATTTCAAAAATTGTTTCAAATTTCACTCGCCTAACGGCTCGTGAAATTAAGTATAACAATTTTGAAATATTACTCGTGGTATTTATGCCAAATATCACAACAAATAATGCTATTACCTATACTAATATTTTTATTATTGGATTCAGGCTTTGAATATATGAGTAATAAAATACCTAATGAAATACCAAAATACCTATATCGGCGATTCAATACAACAATAAAACGCTCAACGGAGGTCAACCGCATGTATTTTTTAAAATTAAAAAAGTGAGCGACAATGCATGTCAGTGGAATGGTCATGATGTAGTAATCTCAATAGGTGGGATTTGTTTTTATATAGAAAGCTTTGTATGTTGTATGACACACGAAGAAAAGCTGAACATTCAGTGACCTTGTTGCAGCGATTTCCGCCGCTTTGCGCAAGACTTTTGTTCGTAGTAAATAGGCTAACAGTGTTTCTCAGTTTCTGCTATATTGAATGCGAATTATTTGCTGTATTTATGAAGATTTTGTTCGACAACTGAAGGCGTTTCTGCCGTCCTTCTGTCATTTATGTGCCTGTGAAATGTCCCCGGGGTGGGAGCATTTGATCATCTGAATGGACCCTAGTGTGGGGCATTTGAACGGCGTTTTGGCCCTGGTTTTGGGGGGGAGGGGATTTGAACAATAATTTTCAAAAAAGTCACATGCCCTGGAGGTTGCCCGGCGGATGTTGAAGCTTCGATTTGACCAATACATTATAAAAAGCCTGGAAAAAGCTTTGTTTTGATTCAGAAGTCGATCACTTGGTAACCGAGCGTTCTCTTCGAATCCTGGGGCGCGGGCGCTGAGCGCTTGGAGTCAGGGCGGATAAATGTTGGGCGGTGAAACGAGCGCTCCGCTCTTCATTTTATGTGTGATGCGGAGTAGGACTGGCACGAGCGCTCTTTCCGCGCTTCCGGTGCGCTTGAAGGCCGGCGAAATTTTCCTTTTTGCAAACCTATTTTCTTTCTGTAATTTCAGGCTACAGTGTTAAATAGATAAATTCGTTTGATAGCTATATCAATAAACAGTTTCATATGTTTGTGTTTGCATGCCTATAAGTCAAACTTGTTGGTCGTATAATGCCAAAATTTGAGTTTAATTTGAAAGTGTTGAATACCTCCTCCTTCCACTAAATATCACCTAATCGTCTTTCGCCGTTTCGTTTGCAAAAGCTTAACACTTCTTAACCTAAGTTTTTACTTATGTTAAACGGGGATAAATTTTATATAACATAAAAAAAATTAGATTGATATATTTTGATATAGTGGCGTTGTACTGCTTCAAACTTTGCTTCTCGGGTACAAAGCGCCATGGTTATTCGCGCAATGAGTCGCAAATCCGGCAACCGCTTGTACATAAAATTTATTGAGGTTAGTTGTAAGGTTTTTTCTCCGTTTTTCTCTCTAAAACAAAACAAGGTAAACAGTAAAAACTGAGGGGAAACTAATTTTGAAGTTTCGAAGAACCAGAAAGACATATGAGATGTTTTTTTCAAAATTAAAAAGAAGGATGACTGAAATTAGCAAAATTTCACCTTGCACGACCTGCACGCATTTATAAAATACACGTCATCTAGTTATGAAACACGATCTGCTGTCTTTTAGTTTTGCCGGATGACATGAATGAGATTTTCCCTCGTGTTTTAGACAATACTTAGTTCTTTTTGTTTTGAAATAACATCGACATTGGCGAGTAGGAGAACGAAAATATAATTCAGTGGTAGAGTCACGGAAGTAATAAGAGAAACCCTTCGAAAGAGATGTTTGTCTACGCCAACGAAACCTCCCGCAAAAAATAGCAACGTTTGCCTCTCGGGGACAGCGTACCAGCACAAAGGAACGAGGAAGAAGCGCAAGAAAACAAATCAAGCCGCCATAATTCAGTGACAGCGGCAGTGTCTAATGGACAAACCACATCGCAAGCCCTGACCGAAGTCGAAAACAATCGACATTTCTAAGCAGAGTCCCAGTCCAGAGTAAACTTACTAACTTACTGGGACAAAAATATGACCACTGCATCACACCTTTTTGTTCGGACGTGCTCGTTTCACCGCCCAACCTTTATCCGCCCTGCTTGGAGTATTCTATTAAAAAGTAACTGGGTGGGAATCACTTTGTTGGTTGCTAGGAAATGTGGGCTATTGACCAATCGTAGAGCCATTATTTATGGCTAAAGCAGAACAATAATATTCTTTAAATTTCCATTTGGGTGGTGATTCATGTAAACCCGACTTTTGCAAAATCTTTTGTTCTCTGCACGATTTGCATGTGCACCTCGTAAAATTTGCATACACTGCACGTGCAGTTCGTTCCGAGAACAAAAGAAGTACTTAAAATCATCAACCGAACCAGAAAAGCAGCAAACCTTGAAACAGAACAGAAGAATTTTGTTTGTATTGAGTAAAAGTCTGAGTAAAAAGGATACCTTTTATTTTAAATTAGTACGGAGCCACAGAAGCCGCTACATCGAACACAAATCGAGTTCCCAAAGGATATTTAATACACATTTATTCCGGACGAGATTACTTCTAGTTAATTTTCAAAGCGTGGCATTCAATGTTTTAATAGATCATTTTCTTGGCTAGGATGAGTTAAATCATGAATTGCCCATATACATCAAAGAAAAATATTGTTTACGCTCTCCGCTGCTTAAAACGGCATCGTCTCTCGTTCTTGATTTTATATGGACATTTTACTTCTTCCTTTCTGAATTGCAAGAACTCCGAAAAACACTGCCTGCAACGAGAAAGAAAAAAACAATAGGTTCGATAACAACAACTTTACCGTGCATCACGCTTTTTGTACATTTCTTCTAATCACTGTACGATTACGACGTAAACATTCCTAATTTCTGGTTTTATGGAGGGAGTAAACAAAAAACAACAATTTTCTTTTTCTTTTTGAGAGCTCAGATACAGTCCTATAGAATTCAACTACTGAAAAAATCGCAAAATTTGACAACTGATTAAAAGAGTCAGAATAAGAACGACGAATTATGAATCAGGGCAAATTTAGTTTTTGGGTGACGTTTCTTCTGCCTTTGCCGATGCTTACGCCGGGATCGAATCAGACTCTCTTGTGTATGGTGTGATTTTGGCGCGTGACTTATGTCACGCACAATGCAATCTAAAAGACCCCCAGGAGCGGGCACCCTATACTTCCTTATTGGGATATGGTCACAGCCCAGTTTTGTTTCTACCCAGGGGTTGTTAGTAGAATACTCCACGCGCTAACCTGCGCCCCAGGATTCGAAGAGAAGGCTCGGTTACCACGTTTTAATGAATGCTGATCGACTTCTGAATTTGGCTACAACATTTAATCAAAAATGCGGCGAAATCATATCTCGGGCTTTATTTGCTCATGCCCACTAGCTAGTAGTTAGCAAATGTAAATCGCAGTAGCGTATTCGTGTGGACAAGTAAATTCGTGTTGACGCAAATATCGATCAAGTATGCAGTTTCAGCCTCTGATCCGGATTCATGTCTAGTGGACCTGGTTTAAAGCTATTATCCGGGACGAAACAAACCGAGCATAACAAAAGAGTTCTGTTGTTCACATCGTTATCTGAACACTCGAAAAAATAATTTTGGTCTAATCATCCACATATTATAGTTGCTGGCTAAGAATTTCTTCTTGTTTTACTGAAAGTACTTAGTTTAACACGCGTTACTTTGGAGGGGTGGGAAGGGAGTTGTTCTAACGGGATAAAGTGTATCAAACCTCCCGAATATTTCATATAATTTCAAACGTTTAAAAAATGAAATATTTTCAATATATTTTGTTCTTGGTGAGATTAATATAGCTGTATTGGAGTATTTTCATTTAATGACAAAACCTCCTTTCCTTTTATTTTGGGCTATCTCTATTGCACCTGCATCTTTGAGATAAACTTTTTTGGGTATTTTTGCGACAGGCCCAAAAGGTCCTAGGCCCCACGGAGGTTCTCCCTGATATCATAGATCCGAGGCTAGTGCAAAAGACTGTCCGGGTCTTTCTGAGCTCAACCTTTACAGATACAAGGGTGGAGAGAAATGAACTCATGGAGGAAGTGTTTGAACCAGTCCAGGAGCTATGTCAGCAACATGGTATTGCCTTTGAAGTAGTGGACCTGCGATGGGGTAAGACAGAACAGTATCTATCAATAAGCTTTCTGCTTATATTTTTGGCAGAGAAGTAGTTATTCTTGGTAGTTTATGATGTAAAATTAATCACTAAAGAAGTAAATTGAAAGTTTGGCATAACAGTGTCTAAAGTTAGAAGTTTCTTGGCGAAAACAAAACGCTTAACCAACAAACACGAGGCTACTTTCTCTAGTAGTCTTGTTGATCTCCGTCTTCTATCAATCTAGAGTAGAAGACTGAGATTTATTTCCTCAGCGGCCATTTTTTCCATTTTAAAACTTAAAACGGCACCTTTTTTGCAACTGCAAAACAACGTTTTTTTAAAACAAGGCAAGAGCTTGAGAAACTGAAACTAACAAGAAAACAACGCAGACAAGTGGTTCCCAATCAGTTTAATTCACTGATAAAGTCTCACGGAATAATCTTAATTTTTCACGCACAATCACGCCGAAACACCCTTTTACAGTAAAAAGTAAAACCGAACAACTTTTAGATCATTTCGTTCATTGGCTTTCAAATTGTAAGTCGAAATGCAGAGAATACTCCTTAAGATGGGTAGGGTGGGAGGCATGCAGAATCGTCAATCAAACTGACTACGAGCCGGCGGAAAGTCTAGTAATCTGATTCAGTTATTGCTCTTTATCCACCAGGGGTGCGCCAAGAGTCAGTGGATGATCACCGTATTGTAAACATCTGCATGGAAGAAATCAAACGTTGCCAGGAGAAATCACTTGCTATCGCTTTTATTGCCCTCTTAGGCGACAAATATGGCTGGAGACCTCTACCCCCGTCAGTCGAAGCTGACGAATTTGAAGCGCTTCTTCAGCTGACTGACCAATCAGACCGCGAGCTGATTACTCGTTGGTATCTTCGTGACGACAACTCGGTTCCGCCTTGTTATTCGTTGCAGCCAATCTCAACGCAGTTTCCCATCCACTCAGCAAACAAAGACGAGATGTCAAAGGCTTGGGCAGAATGGGGCAAAGTCGAGAAGAGGATCAGGAGTTATTTGCGATCAGCAGCAAAGACGGCTGGTCTGAAAGAAGAAGCTAAGCAAAAATACGTAGTCTCCTTGACTCAGCTGGAAGTGGAAAAAGGCGTGGTTACAGATCCCGAAGCAAGCCAACGTTCCCTTGTTATTGATCGAAGGTTTGATAGTATTAATGAAGAGGATAAAGAGGCGAGAAATTTCGTTAACATACAGGTAGGAGACCAATTTTGATATGTTTAAAACAAAAGAAATTTGCTACTCATCCGTGAACCTCAAGGCGATTTATTTTGATTTATTCCCCAAGCCTCGGTGCCCTGTGATGAATTTTGATATATCGAAATTATTTTTTAGCAGGGCGGTCATAGAAATTATTTCTACTTCCTTTACCCCGTGTGCACTTAGCACCTCCTTGGAAATTTTTTCACGATAACATATTTTAAGCCCATGATTTGGATATTCAGTTTTACGTAAAATGTAATTTTTCGTCGACCCTAGATACTACTCCTTCTGCATTTGTGCTTGACCAATAGATATTATGTATATTGTGGAGGATTGTAAAGGTTATTGATCAGCATATTTGTTATTGCCCATTTCTTCATTAATTCTCATTGCTTTAGCCGTATTCCTGCTTCTTTAAACCTTACTGTACTAATTACCGGTTTTACGCGACATGTAATTTTAATTACTGCTGAATTAGTCAAATTGCCTGCAGATTAACAATCGGTATTTTTCCTGTCGCAGTGTCCTATCCCTTTTTCTCAACTGAGGTACGACATTGTTATTCATGAGAAGGTTACTAAAATTCGGACAAAGAGGTTACATAATAAAGACAGTCGCTGACTTTGTTAACTCCTTAGGACGATGGAAGAAAAGACCCAGAATGCCTAGAACTGCTCTCGGAGTTGAAAGAACGTCGCATTCCATCTTCGCTGGAAGTTGGACGAATACTTAAGTTTACTAACTTACGATGGCATCACGAAGGACTTCATAAAGGAGAACATGGAGCGTACATCAAAGGTAAGAAGCCCTATCAGTGAAAAAGAACCATGAAGGACCACAACGGCCGACGTGGTGCAATATTGCGCGCTATTTCTAACTCGCAGAATGTGTCCACCCCTTGCAGTGTTGCGTGTCATATTGAACAGTAGTTCAATTTCTGTAGCATTGCAAAGAACAAATTTCATTGTGTATCTAACTTCTACGACACACGGTGCGCAACAACCATCGTCTTTGCCTTCTTCTTGAGACACCATATCCTCTCTGGCATACCACTCAGAGTAATGTTCTACCCAGCTTTACATCTGTTGCGCTCAGTCCTGGATAATCTCCCCCGTAGCAGATTTTAAGGGGGCTGTTTTCTTCTGAGAATAACCTAGTACCTGCTTGATTCCCACATTGGTTTTTGGACTAAAAATAGGCTTCCAGGCTGCTAGGCTAGCATTTACGCTTGTTGTCTCCTCTTCTGTCAACTTGAGATTTAAAAATATCTGCAGAAAATCTTTTCCCATTACGGATCGTAGCGTCGCTAAGTGCATCGCCTCAGGCACAGGCAGCCCAAACTCTCGTTACGAGGAAAGGGTGTAAAGTAATTTACTTACCATAGGTGACGCACAGACCTTTCTGCTAGACGCGTCGGTGTCGCGTTACAGGCGACCGTTGAAAATATGAGACTTTGTATGAGAAATAAAATACTGAGATCTGCGAACGCTAAATACCGTTAAATCTAATTTTTCCTTCAATGAAATAAATAAAAAAGACTTACCTGCGGTATATTCCACCGCGTTTCGGTGTCTGCTTGTCGTTTTACTGGCTTTTTTGGCTTTATTGCATAACACTTACTCCCTTCATGAGTAACCACAGGGAGCCCGCACAATCTGTTTGTGTAGCCGATTGTTATTTTATAGTAAATGTTCTGGATTTACCTTTTGCCTCACCTGCGCAGTCCTCCCATTGTTGTCTGAGGAACTCAAAATTAGAGAGACTTTCATGGGAGCCGGTACTGGGAAATTGGACGTGAAGCTTAGAGCGGTAGTAATGAGGGGCATTATTTGCGAATGGCTGTCTGCTGGCACTTCTCGTTGTTCCCCTAGAGGTTTCGGGATTGTTTTCTGTCTTCCTAGACTGACTTTTGTTTTGTGCGATTCTGTGGTAGAATTCGCAGTGGCTGTTACTGAAAGAACCGCGATTTACTTCTTGACACCATGTTGTACTCCCGGGGTTGTACTTTTAGCAGTAATCATACCATTTTATGAGAGAGCAAAGGTAGTTTTGCTTGATTGACACTTAACCCACTTTAACATGTCACGCAACATGT
>OZ037995.1:13706406-13758906 GCA_964035705.1 Porites rus
TGCGTTGCCTTGAAATTCTCTTTTTGTTCCTCTTCTCTCTCTTCTTTAGCCTCGTGTAAGAGGATCCAAGAAAGTATTGGATTCTGGATTCCACGCCGTAGATCCAGGATTCTAAGTACTGCATTCGATATCTTTTTCAGTGGAACTTGGATTCCGGATTCCAAGCGTTGGTGGGATCCCGGATTCCTTAAGCTGTATTATATTCCGTATTAATTCACAAGAAGAAATACGAAAAAAGAACAAAGAAGAAACTTGACTGTGACAAAATCACCTAATTGCTTATATTACTGTAACACTTAAGCTTTTATTTAAACTAGCTACTCGATAAAGGAGATGAAATGAATCTTGCAGTGAACATAAATTGGTACCAGGTGAAGGGGAACATCAAACTACTACTAGTCATCAGGTCTAGCTTGTTTTTACCTTTATGCACCTATCAATGTAAACCCCGTGGGGAGGGAGTGCGGGCAAGGGGAGGGGATTTGATGCCTGGGACTATCCCCGCTGTCGGGCTTTTGATCGTGTGAAGCGACCCCGGGGTCGGGACATTTGACTTTGACCGACAGAAGCCTGGTATCAATTCAGAAGCAGTTACCAAGTCCGTCCCTCGAAGGCCTGATACTCAGGCTAGTCCCTCGAGGCTTCCTGAAAGTCACGTTGTTGGAGAAAGGTATGAAGTTTTCATTTGTTTTAATCGCCATAATCTGATACTTTAAACTGTCATCTAAACAGATAATGTCTATTTTGTGGAAGTTTTTATCTTCAAGTTCCCATCTGATTGTAAAACTTGATTGAAATCGAATTCCACCATGAAAGTCAGAGGATTTTTTATGGGTCACTGATCCGACCTGTTCCGACATGTTGAGCAGATGTTATAAAGCATTTTCCGTTTTATTAATATTATATAGCACGGTCAATCTTCCTGGAGTGATTTTGTTGTTCAAGATAAGAGATGCTAGTGGAAAGATAAAATACTTAATTACAGCCAGTAATTTAATGGAGCTTCCGTTTACCGTAAATAAAAGTAGTAACAACGTGTTTGAAATGTTCTTTTATTCGTTTTATATGGTATTATAGCATTGTTTGCTTAGATTTTCTCTCCTGGGGTGGGGGCTTTTTTGACACTTTTGATTGACCTTCCGTTTCCCACCCTGGGGAATTTGATCGAAAAATTTTAAAATTTGTCAAATCCCCACCCCTTGCCCGCACTCCCCCCCCCCCCCCCCCCACGGGGTTTACATTGATAGGTGCATTAGTTTTACAATCAGATAGAAGAAAAAATTCCACAAAGAATTGGTACTCGGTTCAGGTTTTAAGGCCATTTCATTTAAATACGTAGTCCAAATGTATAGGACAAAAGGCGAAGTAGTTACTTATATATCGCTATAGTTAAAGCAAATCACTGAACTAATCAGATTTTTAAAAAGGGACAGACAGATGCGTGCGAGCAAATCATGAACTTTTTCGGCATTTTATTTCTAATTGGTGAAAAAAGTACGGTGACAATTCGTTTTAACCAATGCAATCAACAAAATGAAGTGATGCAATACCGCGGCAAATCTCAATTAATAACTGTTACTGACTCGTCCGCGGCCATCTCTTATTATCCGTTAGCGGTTAAAGAACGTTCGCGGGAGACTATTACGGCATCTGGAACGAAGGGGACGATGAGAAGATGAAATTATCCCTTGCGCTTCCCTTGACCGCGCTTCTGTAGTTAATACAGTGAAACCTGTATTAAGCGGACACCCCCGCGGAATGATGTAGTGTTCGCTTATTAAATACAGGGTGTCCGCCTTATACAGGTTTCAAAAGATAAGGTCATATGAGGTGTCAAATGCCATTCAAATGAACAGTGGAAACGTTTAAAACACTCCCAGAGACTATTACAATATACGTTTGCATTAATTTTTTTATTAAAGTGGACCAATTGATTAAAGTACCATAAACATACGTTTGCAACTCAAATTTGAAGAAATCAGATAAGGGAAACAAGCTTTATACAAACAAAACGAAAAAGAAAACAATACTGTACTGTGTATACTGTTCACAGTCCCCTATTTTCCCATAAGATCGTCGAGATCGAGCGCTATGCGTTGTGCGTTGCCATCTTGGATGAGTGTCATGAAAATCAAGATGGCCTCCATTAACGGTAAGACGCGCTATATCACGACGACCTTACGGAAAAATAGGGGACTGTAAACAGTCTATGTACTGTGAAACTAATCAAATATGTTCATCAAATCACGCTTTTTAATGTAAAAATCGATAAATTTGTGGGTAGCAATCTTTCGCATTTCCGGTGTCTGGCATGTTGGCTGGTGGAAATTAATTACAAGTGTCCGTTTAATACAGGTTGGCAATAATAGAAATGACCATTTCAGGTACTTTTTAGGTGTCCGGGTCCGCTTAATAGAGGTGTCCGCTTAACAAAGGTTTCATTATTTTAAAGTAAATAAGGGAAATAAATTTGGGGACTTCGGCTACTCTCCGCTTAATAGATGGTGTCCGCTTAATACCGTGTCCGCGTAATACAGGTTTCACTTTAGTAGTGACCTTTCGCAACAGGACGGGAGAGGGAAGAAGACTGCAAACCATGTGTGACAAGCGTGACAATACTTTTGTTTGAAACAACTTTTTGCCAAACTTCAATTTCCTTTAAAAAGATTTTTTTGCAAAAGACCAGAAAACGTTAATGTTAAATGAAGATCACAACAAAACACGTAAGAATTAGCCCTGTCACGTTTTTTCACACGAGCGTTTTGCCGTCCTCCTCTTCCTGCCGTCCGGTTACGTAAACTTACTAGTAATAGCAGACTGAGAGACGACTGGGGACGAGTAAGAAACTGCTGGGAAGCTTATCTTACATTTGTTTTAATTTCAGAGACACCACGGATATCATTCTTAAAGCTGACGTAATTGGGATGATAGACTCTCTATATGAAGACCTTGAAAAGTACCACGGCAAAATGCTTGTGTCAAGAGTCCTGAGTCTGCTTGCCGCTGAGACGAATGGAATGAATTCAGAAGATATTATCAACATACTGAGCTGTGACGAAGAACTTCTCAAAGACGTGTTAGTTTGGCACGAGCCACCGAAGCGCCGCTTACCACCCCTACTGCTGGCTCGTCTGAAACACGACTTGGGTCCTTTCTTAGTAGAAAGGGGAGCCTTTGGAGTGTCACTGCTGGCAATATTTCACAGGTATTGCTGTGTCTTATGTACTAAGGCTACTGAAAGAAATAATGCCCATTTACGACCCAAGTTTTGAACTTTCATCAATAATTACCTTTGGTCAAATGTCAGGGCCAATACTAGGGCCATAAGGTTGATTAACTAAAACGTAATTTTTCGGAATACCGAATTTTAGGGCTACAAATCACAGGTATTGCTGTGCCTTACATACCCTTGGAGTGAAAAGGAAAATGACACTTAATCACCTTAGTTCTCACCTTTTATCGTTGTTGAAAAGATTGTTTGAACAATTTTTTAAAAAATAACTATTCTTTGTCAAATGCAAGTACTAAAACTGGAGCATAGAGGTCGATCAACTAAAACTTTAGTTGTTTAGCAATATTAAATTTTACTATAGCTGCAAATGCGTCCAAATAAAGGCTTAAAAGTTTGACCGACCTGATCAAATTAGGTTTGGATCGAAAATGTGTAGCAATATAAACGTCTACATTGATGATCGTTTTCAATATCGCATCATGAAATATTAGGTGTTCCTTTGAAAGTTTTGCAGTCCTTTTAAACACCTTTTAATTGATCATCTGTTTGTAGACAGTTCGTAGAGGTCGTAAGAGAAAAGTATTTAAAAGAGAATCGCAAAGAAATTCACAGGAGCATCGCTGATTACTTTTCTGGAGAGCTTCACAAGAAATATGGCAACGAACGTACCATCCCTGCCCAGCCTCACGCATACTCCAAGGATGGTCTTAACCTGAGAAAGCTGAACAGACTACCAGTTGCTTTGCTTGAGACACGTGACTTTGAAAGACTGCGAAGTACTCTGGGAGATTTGAGATTTGCTCAAGCTAAGTGCATGGCAGGAATGGGATATGAGCTTCTAGCAGAGGCTACCAGAGCTGTGAGTTGTGCGGTTGATGAACACGCTGACAATGAGGTGAGCCGCTTAGATAAACTTTGCGAATATTTTCACGATCGATTGTCACTTTGCTATTTATCGCGACTTTAAGACCGCATATTGGTCATATTCATCAGGGGATGGTGTTAAAATACTGGGTGGGATCTCTAACTGCTACTATAAGGGGTATCATGGGTAATGTTAATTAGTAAATTAACAGTGTAGTTTCTTTGTGATTGTTGCATTACGGACCTTCATCATGGTTTGTGAGTTTCGATCCGAAGTATTGTTGGCTTTGTTAGTGTGTGAAACTGTTCTCTCAGCGCTCCATTGTTGTACGGATCAGCTTCTGTGTAGTCTGATTAAGGATATCACGTTGGAACCCAATTCCTCTGCCTCTGCGAAGGGATAGAAAAGGTAGTTTCGTTACAGTAAGACCCCTGACAAATTGATTTGTTGTGCAGCGCTTTGTTGTTGTTGTTGTTGTTGCTTTTTTTTATGGAAATAGAAGCTTTATTCTTGTACATACTTCTAAAAGATTTTGCTTACAGATCATTGAAGATCTCCAAGACATCTTGGGATTTCTGCGAAGCGAAATCCACATTTTAACCAGGACACCAATCCTGACGTACCAACAAGCTGCAACATATCCCCAACACCAATGGGTTGCACAACAAGCCCAGCGCATGCGCCAAACGTTTGACCAGTCAGACCCTGACAACATCCCCACACCAGAGGGGTGGGTCGAGTGGATGAACAAGCCTCAAGTTCCAGAAGCCTTTGAGCTTGAACTCAGTGGTCAATCAAAAAGCGTTCTTTCCACGTGCTTTGCAAAAGACAACAGGGCGTTGTTGTCTGGGTCAGCCGATGGGACCATCCGTGTTTGGGACAGTCAAACAGGGGAGTTGTATGCCCAGCTTGAGGATCATCAAGGACCTGTAAAATGTGTAAGACTGTCGCCAGATGGCAACGTGATGGCCTCTGCTTCTGCTGATAAGACCATTCGATTATGGAGATTTCCAGCCAATGAGTGTTTCAGGTTAGTATTATGCAAATTATTCAGTTTTCTACCCTTTCTGGCTTCCCTCATGTAAGCATTAACTCAATGACACACACAATACTGACTATTATTATGGTCTCAAATTAAAATTTTATATACAAAAGAAAATAGATTTAATGCACCTTCTAGCGCGACTGTTTTAATGCTTTGTCTTTCTCGCGTAGGACACCGAAGAAGACTAGCAGAGATTAGAGAACTGAGTCATGTCAGTAGTATATAAAAAAAACGAGTCACTGATTCACAAGGTCAAAAACTCTGAACAGGCTAACGTTTACTGTGATTATTTTGAACCTCGAGGTGTTTGATGATGTGAGGAATATTTTGTGGAACGTTTGATATTTCTTCTCAAACAAAAAAAATTGGTGGGAGAAAGTTACTATGCAAAAGTGAGGAGTCTTTCATATGATTTCCAAATGGCATTCATTAAAATACATTGATTTTTTTTTAACTTCGTGGTTGTCGCTTGAAGGCGGAATTTATTCATCATTGAAAAGCATTTTGAGAAAATCTTGAGCTGTTTGCCTATAATTTCTTCGAAATAACATTACTTCAATGTAATAGAATGCTTCAAAGTAAAATTATACAAACGTACTTATTAATTGTAATTTCTGGTGAATGTTTTAAGGATCATCGAGGGACATGAAGATCGAGTGACATGCATTTCCTTTTGGAAAGACGGAGATAAGCTTCTGTCTGCTTCCAAAGACAAGAGCCTCAAAATATGGGATGTAAACATTGGAGAGAACCTAGGAACGCTCCTGGGCCACAAAAGCTTCCCAATGTCGTGCACCTGGTCTCCGCTGGATGAGTCAGTTGTTGCTTCATGTGGAGATCAACTGGAGCTCTTCATATGGGACCTCAGTAACATGTCCATCAAACGGACCTTGCAAGGACACCAGCGAGACGATAACCCAAATTTCCCCATTAAAGACTCTTTAGAAGGCCATGAAGAACTCGACTACAAATCCCTTATTTGGTCGGTATGCTTCTCTCCTGATGGAAAGTACCTCGCTTCCGCGTGCGTCGATAGTGACGTCATCTTGTGGGATGTAACGACAGGGATGAGAATTTGTACTTTTAATCTCCCAAATGACGCATCGACGGTCGCTTTCGTCCAAACTGATCACGGCACGCGATTAGCTGCAGGATCTTCGGCCCATCATACTGTCACTCTATTTGATGCAACATTTGATGACACAAGTGATGAAAGCGTCAGCAGCAGTTCCAGGACCCTAGCTTTGCTGGGCGGCCACTCCGACTGGGTGCTGGATGTCGCGTTTAATGGCGATGGAACTCGGCTAGCGTCGGCGGCTCGCGACAAAACTGTTCGTGTCTGGGACGCAACGGCAGCGGAAAAGTTACGGGAGGCACGTTTCCATTCTGAACGCTGTTGGAGCGTCGCGTACTCTGATGATGGGAAATGGTTGGCTTCTGCCTCTGATGACTTTAAAGTAAGAGTTAGTAGTTGTCACGGCAACGTCACTCTTGAGTAAAAGTAACTCAATTCTTTCCAAAATTCATCCTTACTAGAGGGTAATTTAGTAAAGCATTATCAATCTTTCTGGCTGCATTCCGGAGTAGTCGTTGTTATAAACCCATTAGCAAACTCATTAGGCCCTAAATTAATAGAGCGCCTGCAAGGGCGTCATTCTAGAAGATTAAAATTTTATCCTGAGTTCGGTTTACTATCTTATTGACAGTTTTGAACTGTCAGTTTGAATTAACAAGGTTGGAACTCAGGTTAAAAACTGGACAAAATCTATTGACTGCAGCTCTAGATGAAGAATTTAGTTAAACATTTAGCTTATCCCTGAGTATAGTTGATTATCTTTCTAGTAATTCAGGCTTGGTCCGAATAGATAGAATAGATCATACTCAGTCTATCTGCGATGGTAGACTGGGTCTAGCTATAGCTTACAGTTACCGAGTCGGAAGTTGGATAATCGGTTCAAATGCAACTGATATTCTGATAATATTCCTTACACGAGCCTTGAAGACCTCAAGCCATAGTAGTTTCAGGCCGCCAATAGAAATATGTTACCTTCCATTGTCCAGGTCGTCACGAAATCTTTATTGTTACTGGGTATTGGGGACTGTTTTATTTGTCCTAAGGGAATTTTCGCTAAAAAGGAAAACCTTCAATTCATTTTATGCCATTCAGGAATATTCTGATTTGGCTGGACAGTCCTAATTAATAGTATAAAACTCGTTGTGACTGCACCGATTTGGCCTGCTATTTTCGACTATACTAGTCTTACTAAATAGCCCTTAGACTCGCGCTTCCTAAGCCTATTTGACAAAGGGACTACTCGGAACTTCTTTACTTCTCTGCAGGTTTGCGTGTGGAACATGGAGACCAACGAGGTTTCACTGATCTATGAGGGGCACGAACAGAAGAGAACGTTTTCTTGTGGAGTGCGGGCCTGTACGTTTTCAAGGGACTCAACCGTGGTGGCCAGCGGTGGGGACGAGCTCAAAATTCGTATTTGGTCACGAGAAACTGGTAAGGACAACATCGTTCTGCACTGTGGCGAGTCCATGCTGCCTTGGTGCCTACGATTTTCATTGGATGACAAGCAGTTGATCTCTGTGGGTGAGTTTACCAATGGCGCCATTGTTTGGGATTTAGAAACGCAAAGCAAGATTAAGATTTTGGGAGGTCACGATCGTTTCTGCCAGTACACCGAATTTTCGCCTTTAGGGAACTTCATCTTGACCAGTTCCATAGACAACTCAGCTAGAATATGGAACAGCGTCAGCCTCGAGCACGTGGCTACTGTCAAACAACCTGACTGGGTGACCTGTGCCACGTTTTCTCACAACGAGAAGCTGTTAGCCACGTGTTCAAAGGACGGGGTTGTTAGCCTGTGGGAAACCACTACATGGCAGGTGCTCTGTCCATTAGCAGGACACGAATCTGAGATAAGGATGGTCAGTTTTTCACCCGATGATAAGCTCCTGGCGAGTGGGGCTTTGGATCAAACCATTCGCATTTGGGACTGCAATACTCATCACCAGGTTCAAGTGTTCTACGCGGCCTCTGGAATCTGGGGGTTGGCATGGCACCCAGACCGGTACGATTTGCTAACGGCTGGTGATGCTGTGGGGTATCTGTACTTCTTGAAACTTCACAATCGAGACAAAGCCGAAAAAGAGGTTATGAAGGAGTAAAATGTTGTCACTGATGACCATGTGCGTTGGTTCCAGACTATGCTATTTACTAGACACATTTACATGTTGAACATCTTCTACTATTTGGAATTCTGTGCCAATGTAAATAATATAAGTGGTCAATTTGTGGCTCTCTGTCGAGGGTTTTAGTAAACAGTGAAAAAACTCTAAAGAGGTTATTAAGGAATGAAATTTTGTCAAAGATGAACAGGAAATAACAAATACTACCTTGGCATTGGTTTCAGACAACTACGTTGCATTTTGAACAGCTTCTACGAGCTAACAATAGTTTTAAAAGTAACTGGTCTATAAGTTTCCTCTGTTAAGAGTTTTCGTAATCAACAGAGAATAATTCAAGCCCTGAAGATCCTTTGTGATCTTGTATCTTCTTGTAAAAGAAAATTTAAGAAATTGGTTAACATTGCTTAACCAATTTTTCTTTTCATGTCCAGTGGCGGATCCAGACCTCCAGATAAGGGGGGCCCGGTCATCCAGACTCTTAGATAAAGAGGGGGGGTCCCAAAAAATTTTTTTTCGGCCCTTCGGGCCTCAGTTTGGTGTAAAAATAAGGGGAGGCGGGCCCCCCGGGTCCCTCCCCTGGATCCGCCACTGATGTCATGTTTAATGTTATAGGAAAAAGAGGCAAAGAGTAGAAGTGATGATCTAACAAAGCATTCTGCTGGAGCCCATGCATTCTACTATTTTGAAATGTAAGGATCCGTAGTGGGCCCATTTCAAAGTTTCAAAGTTGACCCGAGCCCTTAGCTATATTCAAAATGAGGGTATTCTTTGATATGAAAATAATTTTGATAGTTGTTACTCAAATTAAACTAATGTTCACATAAGAGGTTTGCAATGGGCCTTGTTCAGAAAATGAGCTGTTATAGAACTCCGAAATTGCCTAGTATTTTAGCACCCACTGCCTTTTTTCAAAAGATACGTTTCTGTAGACAACGTAGTTCTTTGTAAATGAGGCGTGTCACTAGTTTGTCATTTGTTTCAGAGAAATGTTAAGACATTATTATGCTTTTCCGAAGAGGCCTCTGGCTTTTCGTTTTTTATAAGACCTTAGGTCGAGCTGTAAAGATTTGGGCTAGCTTTGTTGCTATATATTCCTCTTTAGTTTTTTCGTCACAAAAACATTCCTTCTCATATTTTTCTTTATTACGTTTTTGATTTACTGTGAAAATTACTAGATATATACATATACTATGTTTCATTAAGTCTATAAAGAACTGTGAAATTTTATCCCAAACTGCATAGAACAACTAATGAAAATTTAAGGCACCATTTTGGAGGTTCTTTGGAGAATCACTGCTATGAATATGAGTTGTTGTTTTTTTGTTTAGTGAATTTTTGCATTAAGCCTACGAGTCTACGGGTCTCCCCTCACTCACTTGACACCCCCTCCCTCCCCCGCCCCTATCCCTCCATCCTCGAAATCATCTAGTTGTTTTGTGCCAGTCTTGAAAGGTCGTCAAAACTATTGACGCAGTTATCCTTTTATGTAAAGTTTTCGTTATACAAAAACAAGTAAAAAATAAGGCAGATAAAATCAAACGACGTTTCGGTGTAATGCTGACGCCATTTTCAAAAGAGTCAAGAAAAAGTATCAACATGAAAAAGTGTCTGGTGTACAAAATTATCGAGGCTAAATTTCGGTTATATAAGTGTTTTATGATTTAGCCAAATTCTCGCACGGGTGGGTACACCTATTTTTTGGTTAGTTTAGGTTTTCTATCGTTTCTTCTCTTGGAACATATGGCCAGGTGTTTCTACGCTGGATTTCCTTACAATGGGCGAAGAAACAGAATTTAGTTGAAAGAGCTTATCTTCTAGTTCTGTAGAACAGCTGATAAAATAGGCCATTTCCGAGTTCCAAATCCTCTCGCCTTCAAAACCAGGCTAAGTGCAAAAGCTTTCTTGTGAAAAAGGATCTTATTTGCATGAGAATGTACTTAGCCTCGTTTTAAAACAGAGGCTCGGAGCAACTCGAAAATGGTCTCTGCAGATATTTAGACCTCCCCACCCCTCACAAGACTGCCTACAAGTTTTACCGGAAGTAGACAGTAAAAATTCTTGGAAAAGATTCTGTATCAAGCGACTCATACGTTTGATTGTAAGGAGACAAAGAGGAATTTTATATACTTTAGACGGGTATTATTTTTATGGTCTATAAGGTTTTAAAGGGTTTAATATATTTTCCCTTTCTGAAAAGAAACGCAGGAGGTTATATGGCATGCGCAGCAGGCGATTCAAGCAGAAATTCCCAATCTCATTCTCTCTTGAAATTCGCCGCAGGGCAAGTTTCAGGTTGTCATAAAAACGGTTCACGCCATCTTCTTCAATTTCTTCAATCGATGATATTTTTTTATCAAGCCAAGGAATCACAGCTGAGACAGAATTTAGATTAAAATATTTTACTCGAATATAGTAAACAATCGAGTGAAGCCAACTGTTTAACAAACGGCGAGACCTATTAAACCTACTTTAAATCATTTTAAGCCTGATTAAGAGTTAATGTTATCTCATGTCAATTACAACTATTAAAACTTGTGTGTTTTCCTCTTTGAATTGAAATCTTTATTTTTTCTCGTTTTCATGCTTGTCTGCGGCGGCCTGAGCACGCGGAGCGAAGTCTCCTTTTTTAACTTCTCCGCCATGTTTTTTGGCCTCGGCCCTCTGAATACGCGACGCATCCTCTTTAGTCATCTCTTTCTTTGGTGTTTCAGACGTCTTGTTTCCTTGCGGGTCCATTTCTGTTGACGAAAAGTGTTCTGTACGGGATATAAACAAAGTATTATTAAAAGCTTTAACTGACCGTCTGGTCCATGCATGCACATAATGTAAGATCAACTATAATTATAATATTAAAAATAAACTCGAATTGTTCCAGTTTGTCTTTGATCACGAAAGAAAAAAAAGTTTCTTATAAGAACTGCCTGTTGCATGGTCTTCAATTTATTATTAATCTTTTTTCATTAGGTGTGCTATGAGTGGATTGAGAGCGACTTTGCTCTTGGCACATCAAGAAATTGTAGCAGAACTCTTTTGCACATAATCAAAAACACCACAAGCTTGAAAATGCAATGGTCGACGGGCATATAATTGAAAGTTGGATTTTAAAAATTATTGTTTCGAAAATAACCGCTCAGAGATTCAATTAAAATGCGCGTTGGTAACTTTGACTTCAGTTCACAAACTCCAATCGCGTATAAACTCAGTTCTATCAAACCAAAAACAGAAACATAAATTAAGAGTTTAAAACTAATTACCCCCTACAAGTTGAAAAAGGATAACTTTTTCACCCTTTTCTTTTGTAGTTATCGTCAAGCCTCTGTCCACAGTTGTGTGATATTGGAAAGGTGTACTCCTTTTTACAGTGCAACGAACTCAACCGGAGCCACCAGAACATTAATCGACCTATCACAGAACAAGTTTACAACAAAGGATTCCAGGGCCGTAGCCAGTATGAAGCAAACAGGGGCACTTGCCTCAGTCATTTAAGGTTTGATCCCAGTGTTTTGTTTAAACGTAGTCATCATGAAGACCCTATATAGCTAGGCGGGGAATTTCAACCATGGATATTGCCTCAGTCCTTATTTTTTTTTGGTTACGGCCCTGGATTATGACATATTTTTAAGAGTTCATTAGCCAATCCAGCGCCGCAGAACCGACATTTCTTTAAATTTCAAAGTTACGAAGGCCCCGGTTAAGTTCGCTGCAAAGCAATTTCTCATCTCATCCTAAAAATCACTTCAAAATACAATTCTGCCCTTTTAGTCAACAGAAAAAAGTTATAGCGTGAAAATTTCTTTGATAGATTGAGCGAGGCCAGTTTTCTTGTACATAAATGTTTAATAACTCTGAGTCAAATTCTCCGAAAAATGTGTAATTTTATGTTTCTTTATTATTCAAGTTGTTTTGTTTTCTTTTCTATTCTGTGCCTTCTCTTGGAACTTCATGGCCACGTGGACCACCTGCGATTTCGTGAATGAAAGATTTAAATATTCCCCTTGGTCATTATCAGTGATCAGAAGGGCGGGGTTTAAGCCTCCAAATGTTACATACTCTTATCGAAAAAGCAAAGTATATGATAAAAAAGATCATAAAATATCATACATTGCCATTTGTCCCGACTCCCCCACAAGTGCCGGAAGTCAATTAAAAAATTCTTAGAAAGGCTTGTTTATCTTAACTAAACAGGTCACTCAAGTGGTCCACCTGTGATTCTTGGAAAAACGTCAAGAACGGTCTTAATCCTACACGGGGGTGTCCCCCTGATCCTACACGATCCAAAACAGGACTACAAAATTGCCCCGATAAACTATATTCATTCTGTACTTAATGGATGTTGCAAATCAATCCCAAGAAAACAAAAATTATGGTTTTTCAGAAACGTGCGAGAAAAAAATGCTGATTTTCACTTTCTCATAGATAGTCAAATAACTGATGTTGTACAAGAGTACACTTACTTAGGAACTCGAATGTCCTCATCGAGAAATTTTTCAGTGTCACGTGAACATCTCAAGGAGAAAGCTCTTCATGCCCTCTTCAGCTTGAGACGACACACGAATCTTAGCAAACTAAAAGCAGCTCTCGCCTGTAAAATATTTGATACTATGATCTCCCCTATTCTAACATATAACAGTGAAATTTGGGGTGTGTGTGCAAAACCAGACGGAGGCTCACAAATCGAGAAGGCACACCTTCAATTTTGTAAACGATACTTGGAGCTAAACAACAAAGCTTCTAATATAGCTTGTAGAGCAGAGCCTGGTCGTTTTCCTTTAAATATCACAATAAATCAAAAAATTCTCAAATACATTTTGTATATACAGTCTAAAGATGAGGAATCTCTCGTCAAACAAGCTTCTTTTAATGTTATTCGACTTACACTGTAATGGCAAAAATAGCTTACACTCTCATTTAATGAATATGTCAGAATACTTTAATGTATCGGTCAAATCGAAGCTTCAACATGCCCCCCCCGGGCAACCCCCCGGGCATTTGACTTTTTTGAAAATTATTGTTCAAATTCCCCCCTACCCGGGCCAAAATGCCGTTCAAATGCCCCACACTTGGGTCCATTCGGGTGATCAAATGCCCCCACCCCGGGGACATTTCACAGGCACAAAAACTGACAGAAGGACGGCGGAAACGCCTTCAGTTGCGAACAAAATCTTTAATAAATATAACAAAAACTGAGAAACACTGTTAGCGTATTTACTACGAACAAAAGTCTCGTGCAAAGCGGAGGAAATCGCTGCTACAAGGTCACTGAATACTCAGCTTTTCTTCGTCATGCAACATACAAAGCGTTCTATAAAAAGATCCCACCTATCGAGATTACTACATCATGACCATTTCACTGACATGCATCATCGCTCATCTTATTAATTAACATACTTGCAGTAGGTCAAAGTAGTTGACCTGAGCTTTTTATTTTATTTCAAGTTGTTGTATTAAATCGGCGGTTTAGGTATTGTATTTCACTGTAAACACAACAATAAAATACATTCAGTCATACATTCAAAGCCTGAATCCAATATTAAAAATTCTAAAATTTAAATACTTAAAATACGCCACAAAGCTTGTTTAAGCCCTTTCCTCGTAACCAATTGGCCACAAAGGCACAATCTTTTCCTCGAAAATCCTCTAACACCACGTCCCCCATAGCTCGCCACGCCAAAGAGTTTACATGAAATCGAGGGTGCAGTTCAAATTCCCCACCCCCAAAGCATGGGGATCAAATTCCCCACCCCCTGGAAGACTCTGATAATCAAATTCCCTCCTCCCCGGGACGGCAAAGGTGTCAAATGCCCGGGGTATGCCCGAGGGGGGCATGTTGAAGCTTCGATTTGACCGATACATAAGCTCGCCTGACTTTAACCCTGACTTATTAGATATAGCTATGGTAAAAAAGCTATGTAAGTTCAATGAAACAGGAATATATCTCATTGGCAAAACACCCTTCAACATTCGCAAAAACTTGAATTTTATAGATCTTTTAAAACCGATCATACCTCCTCTAGTTACTTAGACTTCAACAAGAGGAACAGCTGGGAGAAGGGCTTTAGTAAAACTACGAATAAGCAATCACAAACTAATGATAAATCAGTCTCATCCGACAGTGTTAGCTACCCTTAACTTTATGGATCCGGTAGAAAGTTTGAGGACATGAAGTAGCCTTGCTTTCATTAGAAAATTATATGGGACGTTTTGTCTTTATACCGAAATTTGTAGGAGACTTTTTTTGACAATTATCGCAATACCTTGGTATTCAAATGTGAATAACACAACCTCTGAAAATCGTAGTTAGGCTATTAGAAAACTTCCCAAAATTTAAGACAAATGGAACGGTTATCCAGAAATTTTTAGCTTTTCTCAAGCTTTAGAAGTTTCTAGGCAATATGTGCTCCTTCGAACAGTTATTTGACAGAAATTAAACAAGTCGCTGGGTGCCCCTGGAAAAAGGGAGCATTGGTTCCAACGACAATTTAGATACGGTTTGAAATCGCCGCTTTGAACAGTTACCGAACGCCGAATGACTCTGCAAGATTAGTGATTTAAAAAGTAGTGAATCTAGACGTTATGCAGGAAAAACTTTCAAGGAACTTGATTCACTTACACATGTATATTGTAGTTTTCTGACCCTATATTTAATCACTAAAACTTGGGAGTCATTAGCCATTCCCTGCTGGTTTGAAATCCAAACTTGCTTTAATCAGCATTTTCACATTGACTACAACGAGTTAACAAAAACACCTCGACTTTCGCCTTGTACCCATGATTAGGCAACCTACTAAAGGTAAAGACTTCAGAAAATTGTTTTTTTAGGAATGCGTATGCTGTAATACATAGAAGATTATTCCAGTTTTTAACACTTCTGAATTAAAAATCAAGTTCACGAAAGTGTATTGTACTATTCTTCCACGGCTTTGGCTGGGTTCTCGCTGAAAATACGATTCGATTAAGTTCTACCTGCATATCTCAACAACATGAAGATGTTTAAATATAAAACGAACAAGGGTTGAAGTACCTCGAACAAGTTGAATTAAGCTGTGTTCTTCGACTTGTTTCTTTCGTAATATCTTCACTGTGCTGCGTCGGTTTAATCTTCAGGAAAGGTGCTCCGTTTTCATACGAATGCACGGTTATATTATCTCTTTCCGCGAAAAGTTACGTCATCATACAATTATAACTTTTCTTAGAAAGGATCGGGCTTCTTGGAAATCTACGGGGTGACACTCAGGTGGTGTGCGTAACGACCCACAAAGGTTCGTGGGTAAAACTGCTTAGACTGTGCCACGGTCGAGTACGCATATCGTGAGAGAGATGAATCAAAACCTGGGATCAAAACACTGCTTCCTTTTCTGAAAACACTTTACAGAAGAGAGCGAATTGGAGGATTTTGAAGATCTCATAGTGGCCTTCTTAAGATGCTTGCTATTGGCTTCATAAGGCAATTTCAATAAGTTCATCGCGATTCGGAGACGATCGAAGGTGTGATTTTAGCCGATTAGGCGGCGATTTCCTGCTTCTCAGAAGATTTTATGCACTGTTTGGTGCTGTGTTTATATGCATATTTTTATCTCAGAGTTAATGAGATCTGTATTTCATACGTGGATTTTCTTAAATTAAAAAAGTTCGTCCATTAGCAGTGTTTAATGGACTTTATTACCGAGCAAGGAGGGGGAGCGCGAACAAGAGCAAGGTGGGAAATCTTGCATCGTCTCTCCCCCCGCATAACAATTTTAATTTCATCGATAAGTTTATATTATTTTGCAAACAGGGCCTGTTTGTAATCGTTATGTACAAATAAATCATCTATCGGGCAAGAAAAACAGACCGAAAGAGCCGAACAGCTACGACCGCTGAAATAAGCCACGATCTTGTCAGTCTTGTCTGTGCATTCATCGAAGTGAGCGCAGAGCATCGATTTTGCTATAAACCTAACCTCACAGTTTTAAAATCCTGTATGATGTTGTCAGGATCGTCGATAATGGTTTTGTGCTTTGGTAGAGATTTATACCCGTTTATTCCCTCACGTAAGTTTACATGAAGCAGATGAAGATTTGCATACACATAGCACACACTGCATGCAAATTATTTTAAAGACACGCTTTCAGTTTCCGGGCTCACTGGGTTATGAAAAATGTTTTGTTTCCAAAGGTTATTGCAATATTCAAACTTATTCACCTTTACTGGTTTAAAATGGAACAAACTCTTCGTGGATTTGGCGTTACTCGCTTCAAGAGTTCTGCTACTTGGCTGAGACGATCTCTTCATTCCAAGACATTTTCGACGCTTCATAACGGGAAAACTAACAAGTGTAGCCCCGGGTAGACCCCGAAATTTACAAAGAGAAAAGGTAATCCGAAAATAATAATAAAATCCGTTAAAGCTGCTAACAGTAACCAGCAATGAATCCAAGAAGAATGGCGAAAAGAACACTCAAACCATCATGGCGGCTCATGCACATGACCGAGCAATTCTAACTTGTCCGAAACGCTCAAGAAATCAAAATATTTAAAAGTAACGTAACTACTATCAAGATAATATGTTCCAACAACTTTCCACGGTGGTATAGTGTCGAAATTACCTACACAAGCTTGGAGAAAGCGAAACTTTCACCATACTCACCTCTGAAAAAGGCTCTTTCCAAGTGCGAAAATCACTCTACAAATAACGCATTCTGATTGGTCGCATGTCGTGACGCATACCGAGTCACACCGCCTGGGCAGCCAAGAACAGGCTCATAAGACACTGTCCCGGAACACCCCATCCCCCTTCCTCCTCCTCCCCCCCCCCCCCCCCCCCCACCCTCCAACAAAACAAAACAAAACAGACAACAGCAGCAGAAAAAAAGAAGGAAAGAAAAATCACATTTATAGGAATAATTAATGAATGAGGCTGAGTATCTTATGAAGAATTATGGAGATCGAGGAGGGTGTTCGGCCGAGGCGGATAACACCCTCCGCGATCTCTATAATTCTTCGTATGATACGAAAGCCGAATTCAATAATTGTTTTATTATTCATTCACAAGAATTCACATGACTAACAGCATGCATACCTCCATCGATTCATCGATGTTAAGTTTATCTTCGATAGTGCACGTTTAGGGTTCTTCGGCTCCGCAAATATTCTCCAAATAGTAGATGTCGCCTTCGAATTGTCTTCTTGGTGTTCTTGCCATGTTTTTAGCTATTTTTTCGCCTAGTTCTTACTCTTGAAACGAGAGAAATGTCCGCCATGTTTCAAGTTCACAACTAAAACAACTCAACCTCGTCCCCAGGTCTTCTCGGTTAACGGTGCATTAACCTGCATGAACGCTGCATTTTTGACGTCATTTCCTCGCTAAACACAAAATTCTTCCAAATTTGGTCATCACTAACTGGTTATGGTGATTTGAACGTGTGCTTTTAGCCAATCAGAATCGGGGAAATATTTTGAATGAATAATAATACATTTTCAGTACATTTTATATCATTTAAAATGCGAGATGGTGGTCAGAAAATACACAAATGACAAAACCAAAAGAATGACGAGTATTCACGTCCCCGTCTCGAGTTCCACCCGCGCTTCGCACTTGCCTTTGCTTGAATGAAAAAATTAAAATATATATCGCCTGTTTTTATAAGGGGATGATCCTATCTCAGACGCGGATCTAGGATAAATGCTGACCGATTTTTTAAACGAGCGCCGAAAGGATAAGCTTCTAGGGGGGTCTGGGGGGATGCACCTCCGTGAAGTTTTTGGGATTTTAACTCCTTTCCTGGGTTTCTAAGTCATTCAGACAAGATATTGGCCAGATTTTGACTTGAAAAAGGTCTTTTTTTCATTAAAAATTTACAGGCATTTATTTATGGAAAATCTGACCGATTTCCGTAAAATGGTGGGAACCGGTGTGGATCCACGCCTAGCCTGTTCCAGGCTCCGAGATAGTGGTGAAAGTGAAAAGTCGTTCAGAAATAAGAAAACGCGCGTACCGCCCCCTTTGCTAAGTCGCGCGCGTCTTATTTTCGCTTTACTCGTTTAATACGTCCCCACTCTACTATCTGAGAGCCTGGCACAGGCTAAACCACGCCCGTATCTAGGGCATGGAATGGGATCAGTTATCAGTTCAAGAAGAAAGAATAACTCCTGGGGAAATGTCTAAGCTATGTGAAGATGCCTTCGGATGACTTTGCCAACGGTTTGTAAATCTTTGGACGTCTCCGGGATTTTGCTGTTTGTTAAAAATCTTGAATTTCATCTGGCAAAATAGAATTGTATTTATTTCTTTATTAGTTGGTACGTTTGTGTGGTAATTTTAATTGCTTTTTTGGGTGTTCGAGGTCTTTCCCTTTGTGTTTCGATGACAGCTATGAATTATTAAACTAGTAATAACCAAAGGTTAAGGAGTGCGGGCGACAACGATCGAAGTTCAAAACGCTTTAGCTCCAGCGCTGTGCTTTGCGTAAGTTTCACGTGACAGATGGTCAAAACACGCGTGAGCAGATTACGCGTGATAGAACGTCCAAACAGGCGTGATCAAAGTGCGCCTGTGCATTCTGGTTCATACATTCTTAGTGGGAGCCTAAACGAATGCTGACTACATACATGCCACGCATGTGTAATAACAACCTGGAGAGTGGGATTGCGGGCTCCTCTTGTCGCCCGCAATAAAAAAAAAGGCTCTCCTCGTCTATCCTCGCTTTAGGTTTTTCTCTTTGCCTCCTAGTGTGGTTTTCTGGTCGATGATCTGACCACTAGGGCTGTTTACAAGGAGGGAGGAAGATCCTTAGGCACCAGGAAGATCCTGGGTGATCATCCTAGCGCCTTATATTTCCTGTTTTCAGTTTACATGAAAAGGGTTGTACTTGTCCCTAGCTCTAGGGTCTTCCTAGCTTATCAAATACACAAACCAACCAGGTGGAGGAAATTCTGTGCATAAACATAAAACTATAAAATTTGACGTGGTGGGAAGACGAACCGCTTCAAACTTTACCCAAATCAGCTGAGCAGACTAAAAAGAGTAGAAAAATTACATCATCGCAAAACACAGCCCATATTTTCTGAAGCTTCCCAAGCGGAATGGCGCGAACCATGTGATTTTCCAACCGGAATTTCCGGTTTTCATAATTAAGGGGTAAGTCTGACCCCTAGCATCAGGGTCTTCTTATCTGAGAGGTAGGAAGATCCTACCATAAGGAGGATCCTAACTTTCGCCAGGAAGATGCTGGTACTAGGGACAAACCAGACCAAAATGGGGCCGAGTCGTTCAGTGGCTAATCACGGCAATGCAGGCCGACAATTTCGTTTGGCGTTAACAAAAAACGTTCAGTTTTAAAGACCAGCCAGCTTCTGCTGAGAGGCAGTTATCAACACTAACAATGAGAGCAGAAGGGCCTGAATTGCATGTTTTTTTTTTTCGCTTTCTAGATCTTCCCTGGTGCTGGGATTTTCCTCCTTCCATGTAAACAACCCCTTAACTGATCTACAGGGTGTTTCAAAAGTTCCTTTCGATTTTTTCTTCACTTAAATTTCACTGATTATTAAAGATAACTTTTGTAAACCTAAGCATGTTATTCATTATTCATTTAACATTGACTAACTGAAATATTAGCAACCAGAATGTCTTCCTTTATGATTTCTGACATTTTCTAAGCGGTAAGGTATAGAATGTACGAGCCCCCATAGCGTGTCTAAATTCACAATTTTCCAGGTGAAGCGTGGTTGCTGTCTTAGCTAGTCCAATGTTTTGGGGGCTGGATCTTTGTATGTTGTCTCATCAACGATAATCCAGATGGTTACTAGAGGGTTCGCATCACGTGAGTTTGCCGGCCGGTCGTCCTTTGGTGTAAAGTTTGCAAATTCTTCTGATGCCATGCCTGCATGAAGTGTGCACCGCCTGTTTTCTCTTCAAGGCTTTCCAACCTTTGTTGGTCACATATCTCCATACCGTTGAGCCGGAATTATTACGCATATACTTACAGCTTTTTCGATAACATTTTTCACACAGTTTGTAAAAAAAACCGGCCATCTACTCCTTGGTTTGTCTTGTAACGTCTTTACTTTTGACCACTTGTTCTCTCATCGTTCAGACTTCTTCAACAATTTGACAATTTCTTTGACTAAATGGACAGAGTACCGTTAAAATAGATGCCTGAACTCTAGCACAAACAGCGTACGCCTTCATTTTCGTGAAAGAGTAGAGAAAACAGAAGAAAACGCCCCAAAAAACCAAAATAGAAAACCTACAAAATGGGCAGGAAAAATGTGGCGGGAAAAAATTCGCGTACGTGCACATTTGGAAATAAAATTAAAAAATATCGTAATGTCTTCAAATTTTAGTTTGAAATTGCTTTGAACGGTTTTTTAGATAAATTTCCTACCTGAATGAGTTTACATTTGCCTAAGGAAGCATTAAATGCTTTGCGCAAAATACAATTTACAGTCGGAACGAACTTTTGAAACACCCTGTAAAACCCGAGGGAATGATTTTGTTTGTTTTATGGTGATTTCATTCCTTTACTAGGAGTGGCAGATTCAAAAAGCTCCTTTGCTGATTGGGAAAAAAAAAGACACAATTTAAATTGGAAAATTAATTTATTATTCTATCAATGTATAAAATTGAGAAAAATAATTTACTTGGTTACACAGAAACCAAGACAATCACGGAAATTTCCTGTACTCTTCAACAAGGAAATTTTTGCTATTTTATTCGTAGATTATATTAGGGATGGGATTTCACATGTTTTTCATATGGGACACGTTTCTCGAAAGTCCCGATAATTCACGGCTTGGGAAAGTTGTTTTGTAAACATTCAAGGTCGAGGTTCAAATAGTTTTGCAGAAAATATGATAAAAGTACCAGTTACAAAACAAAATTGACTGACTTTTTAGCAAAGACTCGCGCTTTCATTCTTTATATTTTGATTTGAATATTTGACTTAGGGACCCACAAGTTAAAGGGACTTTGGAGAAATGGGCCCCTGGAGACATGCGCTTTGAAACTTCGTATGACTTGTTTGCAGCCAATGTCAAGACGGCCAGGTTGGTTGTCAAAACCAAAAGTCTTTCCCTCCACTGCATACAAAACAAATTCCCCGAAGTGTTTTTGTCAACCAATATGGCCGTCTTGTCAAGTGATTGCAAACCAAGAATTACCAATGAGAACATTAATCAATTAATTGTAGAATAACCAGTCCCCTGAAACTGGTTAAATGGGATATGTCACACTCCCATCAAAATGGGGTGCTGTTTCAATCACAAGGTTTTCCCTAGCGTTACTTCAATGTCTTCTTTTTCCTTGTACTTTTTTTGCGGTGGGACCGGCCAACGCTGGCACAGCTAAAGCTTGAAACAAGATTTTAGATCTGAAGTCACTTCAGTTCTTAATATGGAACTCAAGATAAAACGACGAAAATAGCAAATAGGAAGGCAGAAAAAAAGTACAACCAATGACCAAAATTAACAGAAATTGATGCATTTCTCTACTGTTCTCTGCAAAACAACAGCCTCAAACGGTGCGTAAAGACATGATTATTCATTCATATTCACTCTCTAATATGATCTTCAAACATTTCTCCTATAATTCAGACGCTGAACAATTCATCAACACAAGACGAAAGTCAACAAATTTACACAGCGACTCAATAACCAAAACTTTTGTTTCCAAGCGAAGTTTTCGCCTTTACCGTTGTGGTAACTTATAATCCATTTTAAATATGTTGGCCAACAAAAAACAGTCTTCATGCAGAATAGCCTGCTGTATCTTGTTCATTTTGATATACCACAGGAATTTAGAATGCAAATATTTGAGGGTCAAATTCTGAAGCGTAACAATTCAATATATGAGTAGCTTTTTTTTTCTTTCGTAATATAATTATATTTTTTGTCTTGTAAGTATTTTTTGTTTTTTTCTTGTTTGTTTTTTAATTATTTATTTGTTTTTTTACATCCAATAAGTTTTCAAGGTGATGCAACGAAAAGGCGTTGTAGCAAAGGTGATTTGTTACGTGGGCCGTATTTTAAAAGTGATAATGCGATGAAAGATACGAACGATGAAAAATAAAACTCGAATAAGCAGAAACTGTTCGGGGTGTTCTAATAGTGAGGACTGGAAGAGAGACAGCGCATACACGAAATATGAATAGAAAACGCTAATACCAGCAAGGGTGGTCTTTTTACGTGAGTAAGGGACCACCACTTTTCAATATCCGAACCCCGAAACGTATTTAAGTAAAATCTAACAGCTTTTCCTATTTAAAATCTACTGCCTGCCTCCCCTATCAACACCTCTTCTTCCCCGGTCTCCCCTACCCCGGCCACCCATCCCCGAGCCACCCCTACCCCGCGTTGCACCCCTACCTCAGTCACCCCTACCCCAGTTTCCTCTACCCTGGTCACTCCCACCCCTGCCGCCACTACCCCGGTTGCCCCTACCCTGTTCTCCCCTGCCCTGATTGTAAGAATCTTTCCTTGGGTCGAAAGACCGCCTATCGAGCGAGTTATCAAACGTTCTAGGATCTGTGCTGTCAGTTCTTTGGGAACTTTCTGCCTCTACCTCCCCTTCCTTGTGCTTGCCGATGCTCCTGGTTTATTCTTGACTCTTGCCCAGTTCCTTGTGGAAATGAAGGTGGGGAAGAAGTCGAGCGAGGTTTAGGATTACTGTCCGAGATCCAAATTGCATCCCAGTTAGGAGAATGGCCTGGAAATTATAACGAAAAATTGAAATCTTTGTCATCTGACGAATCAGACGGGTAGTATTGTATACGCATAGATCTTCAAAACCAATGAAAAAAACCAAAATCCGCTCCTTGGGCTGATCAAACCTGAGTTAAGAAGTCGACCTGTGTTAACCGTTCAAATGGCGCCAAAGGTAATATACGCCATATTCAACAAGCATGAGGGTAATATACGCGTTACTCACCAAGCGTGAGGGTCAATAAAAACCAAAAAAAAAAAGAGGTCAATATCCAGTCAGCTGGACCGAACAAGATTGTTCGATGAAGAATTTGTTTTACGGTCAAAGGAACTGCGTACGACCATAGAATTATTGGTCGTAACTCTTTCAGACTGAAAGCCAGCTGACGCACACCAAGGATTGTTGTTTGGCTGGCTTTGCAAACTAGAGGCACTAGAAGAGAAAACCACTCTCTCTGCCGACTTCTGCCGACTTTCTCTTCGTTGGACTCGGAGAACAATTAAAGGCTACTTTCTGGGCCCACGTCACCGGGAATGGTTCCAGACTTCCCTGCTTCGGACGAACCGCGTTCAATAGGGGTTGCGGGAGACTGGAGAGGGACGAACGTCTTGAACTTGAGGTCTGATAATACAACAAGAACGAATACAACCAGGTTAGGTCAATTGTACACAATAGTCGGTAGAGTACTCCACTAAAATATTTCATAGACACGGGACAATTTGCAACGACGATCTTTTTGCAACTCAGTATTGCAATATTGGAACAATGTTGTAACTATCCATGACAATGTTGAAACGCTGTGTTACGGTGTAACATCACATCTAGAAACCTCGACGGCGACAGAATTGAGAATGTCTAAAGAGAAATTGGTAAAATAGGCAAGCAAGCTGGGAAGTTCTGAGTTCCCCACCCCCACCCCCCTTCTCCCCAGAGAGACTGCTCGCAGGCTTTCACCTCTCGGTTACGACGAAGATTTACTCAAAAAACTTTCCGTCAAACTTCACCTTCTTTTAAGCAGATCTTTTTGTTAAAGACCAGAAAACATGAAGGGTCTATGAAGTGCTTTGCCGTCTTCTTCTTCCTGTCGTCCTGTTGCGTTAACTCACTGGTGATTTCCTAATGACGACACTGGAAAGTGGCCAGCCCTTTGGCTTACCTTAACAACAGGTGACCCAGGAGGGGTGGGTGAGTTAGAGGGAGTTGTCTCAAGGCGGTTGTTTATCCTAGCATTGGACCCTCTAGACTGCTTCAGTGTTAACTGCACAGTTTTAGTAACCGTTGATCCACCTTCCTGAAGTACAACTGTGTGAAGATGTTTTGTCGTTTTTGGCTTCTTAACGGTATTCTGCCAAAGAAACGGTAGATTCACTTCGTTAAAATTTTAAAAGAGAAGGACACGCAATTTAAAGCAATTTTAGGACTCACAGACTCAAAGTTGAGATAACTTAAAGACCTTTTTAATACTGAAGTGATCAACAATGCAATATTTTTCAGTTAATATACACTCTCTATCACTACTGAGGAACTAACTCCAAATCAAACTAAACGACTCTACCCTGGTAAATCACATCCAAATCAGTAAATAATACCATGCATCCTCCTAGTCCCTTTTTAAGCGGATTATTTTTGTTACGTTGCAACGTACCTCGTAAGTAACGGTGCATTCGACGATGGGAGCTGCATCTGCAGTACAAGGTTGCCAGCGGTCCATGACATAAGGTGGCTTTAAAAACCAGAGCAATAGGTTAGTCAAGTATAATATCACCGAATATTTTATTGAATCCGACGAATTTGCGAATTCGTGTACACAATTTAAACCAAAACTTTTGGAACGTAATTAAGTATGCGGTTTCAGCCCTCCGAGATTCCGGTGGAAGAGGCCTAGCGCGTCTTGGCCTTGGCACAAGCAAAATCACCAACAACATAAACATCACCTAAACCAGTTTAAAGTAAAGAAATGGGCTAGCTGGTATGTAGCAGTAACTGATCCAAAAGAAGGTGGAGACTTCGAAAACACTTTCAACGAAATTAAGGGAGCGCCTTAGCAACGACGGCAGCGAAAAGGTTACCAATAAAATAAATGTGCGGCTTTCTTGAACAATGAAATCATAAAATGAAATGAAGTCATACCTTGTTCAGAGTTTGAAGCTCACTGGAAGACTTGTTCGGAAATGCAACGCTCTGGAATCGAATTAAACAAAAAAAAGGTCAAACTGTTAATTAAATGAAACAATAAATGCGGCTACACTGAACGTTATTTCTCGCGATATAAGGCCTTCCAGTCTGGGGCGGCATAGAACTAACTCTGTGACCACTTTGGTAACCATGAAAACGTGAGATGGTCAAATAGAGAGACCGGGGAGAGGGGGAACTCAGCAAAGTTTTTTTACGAGGAGGCTCCGCCCGAAGTCCGACCCTGGAGGCGGGAACTTAAGATTTTATATGGGGAGGCTCCGCCCCGATGTTGAACCCCATACCCTTACCATTTTTGAAAGACAAGGTACCCACTTCGTTATCTTTGACAAATGGTAGCTGTTTTACATATTTAATTTAGCACTCTGCATCTCTTAAAGCTGCTGTAAATGCACCGTCTTTTAAATATGAATAAATAACTAAACCAGGTTAGTTTGTCTTTTTCACAGCCATTAAATGCGTCGGTTAGCTTATTTAGGCCTTTTGCAGACCGAAATAAAAGATTTTCCTACCCTTCTTTAACTTTAAATAGTGAAATCCCTACTCATTTATGTACCTGAGGACTGAAAAAGCTGCCCCTTTCGGGCGAGGCCTCCCCGCATAGGCCTTTCCCCCTCGGAGGTGGGGAAAGAGACCTTGACAGCTACTGAGATCTATATCTTGGGTTTCTGAGTACCACGATATAAACAACCAATCAGAAGAGCGGCTCTGACATTTTTCGCGTAATATACGCATTGCTCGAACCTAGTAATGCGGGAAACAAACTTGAGTGTGGCTGCTTTTATCCCAGTTTATAAAACGTCATGTACTACGAGAGAAATACCGCGTGGATCAAGTTTACAACAAAGGATTCTGACATATTTTTAAGAGTTCGTTAGCCAATCATGCCAGCAATCCGCAGAACTGATATTTCTTCAAATTTCAAAGTTACGGTGGCCCCGGTTAAGTTCGCTGCAAAGCAATTTCTCAGTTCATCATAAAAATCACCTCAAAATAGAATTCTGCCTTTTTAGTCAACAGAAAAAAGTTATAGCGTGAAAATTTCTTTGATGGGTTGAGCGAGGCAAGTTTTCTTGTACATAAATAATTAATGACTCTAAGTCAAATTCTCTGAAAAATGTGTGATTTTAAGTTTCTTTATTATTCAAGTTGTTTTGTTTTCTCCGTTTTTATGTGTCTTTTCTTGGAACTTCATGGCAGGCCACGTGGACCACCTGCGGTTTCGTGATGCGTTGCCTTAGTCATTATCAGTAATCAAAAGGGGGTTTAAGCCTCCAAATGTTATATGCACTTATCGAAACAAAAAAAAGTATATGATAGAAAATATTATCTATAGTAATCTAGAATAATCAGATTAGTCAAGTGAGCTTCCCTCCGCTAAATGAGGGTCTCAATGGGGTGGTGGCTTTTACGGTTATCGACTAAAATTTTGGCTCTTTTACGGCTATCGGATAATTTTTTTCAGTTACGGTTAACGAAAAAGTTAAAAATTAACTTCTTTTGTTTCAAAAGGTTAAATATTAATTAACCCGTATTTTTTTGTATCTTTAAATCAAAATAAAGGTCTTTGGATCATCTAGGGATGAAATAAGCTATTCTTTTGAAAAATTTTAACATTTTATATATCATACTTTTTATAAAGTATTCCACTTCTAATACATTATGTTACTCATAGAAATGTCAATAGTCAATTTAAAAATAATCGTCGTGAAAAAGCAAAAGCAGACACGCGAACGGCCCAACTCAAGACCGGGGCGCGACATTCATTATAACAGAAATGGCCGTTTTCACACTAGAGAAGGAGGATTATTCGTGAGACGGGTTATCCGTTTGTTGATTCGCGTCAGATAGGTAATACGTCTTAATCTGAAAATGGAAAAATTTAAATTTTGAATGAACAATCCGCCTGACTTTTGAAGACGGGATTATCCGCTCCAGATAACCTGTGTACAGCCGCCCCCTCCCCCGCAGAAAAATCGGAGAAGGGGTGTCTGTGGGGAGGGCGCGACTGTACACAGGCTAGTTTCAGACGGATGATCAATTTCTAGCTAGGTCTTGGTTAACACCTAAAAGACGCTTCGCCTAACGTGCGTACGGAGTCACACTAGCCGGAAATTAAAAAACGCAAGCATAAGTAAGTTTAGCACCTTCCTTAAAAGTAGCAAATCTAGGTAACAATTTCATTTACGGTTAACTCTTTTTTACCCTATTTACGGCTAACGGTTAAAATTTTTCAATTTTTACGGCTATCGACTAAATTTTTGGCCGTTTTACGCCTATCGGTTAACCCCATTGAGACCCTCCTAAATGTCTTCGGTCATTGGCATTTGTCCAGACCACCCCACACGTGACTGTCTGTAAGTTGTGCCGGAAGTCAATGAAAAAATTCTTAGAAAGGCTTGTTTATCTTAACAGGGCACTCAAGTGGTCCACGTGTGATTCTTGGAAAAACGGTCTTCTTACATATCTGAATACAAAACTAAAGGAATTATCCGTGTTCATGCTCCCGTGTGACAATAAAAATAAAAAGTATGGTGTACCAAGAAAAACCGCTAAGAGACTTTTAAAAATTCATTGCTGAGATGGAACTAAAACCCACGCGGCAGTGTAAAAGTAACGGGAGCTATATATTTTTTAAGCTCTGTAACTGCAATGGGCGTACAGAACATTTTACGCTAAATTTTGTTTTTGTTTTCATTGCTGAGATGGAACTAAAACCCACGCGGCAGTGTAAAAGTAACGGGAGCTATATATTTTTTAAGCTCTGTAACTGCAATGGGCGTACAGAACATTTTACGCTAAATTTTGTTTTAAAACTAAGTTTTATTATTCTTTTGTCAAACCTAAGAATTACATGCAACGCTAAATAACAGTTAGAATTTCCGCCAGAATTTTATTTTATCTCAAGATACATTATTGCTTATATAAAACAACCAACTGCGTGAACGTGCGAAGATTAATAGATATAAGAGTGTTTCAACCAATGTTAGCTAATTTCAATTACAACTATCAAATACTTGTGTATTTTCTCGTTTACAAGTTCTAATTGTTCTGGTTTGCACGCTTGTCTGCGGTAGATTGAGCACGAGAAGCAAAGCTTCCTTCTGGCACTTCACCACCATGTTGTTTCGCCTCAGCGCTTTGAATACTGGACCCTGCTTCTTGAGTCATTGGGTTCTTCGGTTCTCCACCGGACTGAGATCCGAGTTTGTCTGTTTCGTGGATATTCCCAGCACGTTTGTCTGCAGTAGATTGAGCACGAGAAGCAAAGCTTCCTTCTGGCACTCCACCACCATGTTGTTTCGCCTCAGCGCTTTGAATACTGGACGCTGCTTCTTGAGTCATTGGGTTCTTCGGTTCTCCACCGGACTGAGATCCGAGTTTGTCTGTTTCGTGGATATTCCCAGCACGTTTGTCTGCAGTAGATTGAGCACGAGAAGCAAAGCTTCCTTTTGGCACTCCACCACCATGTTGTTTCGCCTCAGCGCTTTGAATACGAGACGCATCCTCTTTAGTCATCGGGTTCTTCGGTTCTCCACCGGACTGAGATCCTTGCTTGTCCATGATTTTGTGCGGGAATATTCCAAGCAACTGTTGTCTTCTGTTCAAAATAGCAATAAAATTCACTGTTAATTTTTCAGAAATAAAAGTTATATCTGTACATGCCCGAATATTACCCGGTAAACCTGACTCAGATGCTTCCTTCAAAGCTTTTCCTTGTCAATCGGAGTTTTGCTTTAAATTGTATTTCAGTTATTCAGTATAGCCAGTGCTCAAAGTGTTGCTTTTAATCTACATTTTTTAATCTGAGCTAAGAGAGTTTCATCTGAAAGAATATAAGTTACCCCCTGTTACCCTGTAGTATATATAGTTGACCAGCCTATAGTTTCTTTGCATAATACACTGAGGACTATGAAATCATGGGTACCAGTTTTTCGTTCAAATTTTTTCTTATGGTTTGAACACCTTGGCCCTCAGTATAAAGCGAACATCAGTTCCATACAACGACAACAGTTAGACCTGGAACCGCCGCCGAACGCTGAGTGACTATGAAGTTTAGTAATTAATTAAAAACTCTAGTAAATCTAGTCGGTTCCAACTAGAGACATTATACACGAAAAAACTATCGAGGAACTTGATTCACTTAGTTTTTTAACCCTATATTTGATCACTGAAGCTTGGTCAAACTTAGATAGATTGAGAGTCATTAGGTGTTCCCTGTTGATTTGAAATGTGCACTTGCTTTAATCAGCATTTACTACAGTACAGTCTAGTAGACTACACCGGCCTCTGATTTCACCTTGCAACATTAGGCAAACTACTAAAGTAAAGACCTAAGAAAACTGTATTTTTAGGCATGCGTATTCCGTGAGTAAAGTCTTTTCTAGGTTTAACACTTCTATTTTCAAAATCAAGCTCACAATAGTGTATTCTTCCAGTTGAAGTAGTTGAGTAGCAAGGACTCGGCCCATGGCCTAGTCCTACATGCATATCTCAGTGGAGCCATATACGTAGATTTTTTTGTTCATTTTATCTCAGTAACATGTAGATGTTAGAATAAAACAAACAAGGGTTGAAGTACCTCGAACAAGTTGAATTAAGCTGTGTTTTTCGACCTGTTTTCTTCGTAATATCTTCACCTTGCCTCGTTGGTTTAATCTTCAAGAAAGGTGCTCTACTTTTATATGATTATTTCTTTCCGCGAAAAGTTACATCAGCATAAAATTATAACTATACTTAGAAAGGCCCACGCTTCTTGGAAATCCACTGGTGACACGGGTGTGAACAGGCTCCTAACACACGGTCCTGGAACACCCCTCTCCCACCCCCCTCCAAAAAAATAAATAAACAAATAAATAAAAATAAAACGAACAAACAACAACAACAAGAGAAAAAAAAGAAAGGAAAGTCAAAGTAGGAATAATTAAATTGATTAATACATTTTATAACATTTAAAATGCGAGATGGTGGTCAGAAAAAACACACTGACAAAACCGAAAGAATCTGATTTGTAGTCACGTTTCCCATCTCGGGTTCCCCCCCCCCCCCCCCCCTCCCGCTTCGCGCTTGCCTTTGCTTGCCTGAAAAAATTAAAAATATATATATATCGCCTGTTCTGCATGATGCTGGTGCATTATAAGGGGATGATCCTATCAACGGCATGGAGTGGGATCAGTTATCAATACAAGTAGAAAGAAACGTTTGTCTAAATCTCTGAACTATGTGTAGATGTCTTTGGATGACTTTGCAAACGGTTCGTAAATCTTCGGACGTCTCCAGGTTTTAACTATTTGTTCATATTCTTGAATTTCATTTGCAAAATAGGAATTGTATTTATCATTTTTTATTAGTTGGTTTGAGTGGTAATTTCAATTGCTTTTTCGGGTGTACAGGGTCTTTCCCTGGGTGTTTCAACCGGATAGCTATCAAAAACTAGTGACAAAGATCGAAGGTCAAAGCGCTTTAGCTCCAGCACTGTGCTTTGCGTAAGTTTCACGTGACAGATGGTCAAAGCACGCGTGATCAGATTACATGTGATAGAACGCCCAAACGCGGGGGATAAAAGTGGGTTCTGTGCATTCCATACATTCTTAGTCGGAGTCCAAATGAATGCTGACTACATACATGCCACGCATGTGTAAAACAACCTGGAGATTAGCATTGCGGGCTCCTCTTGTCGCCCGCAATAAAAAAGAGGCTTTCCTCGTCTATCCTCGCTTTAGGTTTTTCTCTTTGCCTCCTAGTGTGGTTTTCTGGTCGATGATCTGACCACTAGGGCTGTTTACAAGGAGGGAGGAAGATCCTTAGGCACCAGGAAGATCCTGGTTAATCATCCTAGCGCCTTATATTTCCTGTATTCAGTTTACATGTAAAGGGTTGTACTTGTCCCTAGCACTAGCGTCTTCCTAGGGGTGCTTACCATTTACACAAACCACCCGGGTGGAAATTCGGTGCATAAACATATATAACTAAACTATAAAATTTGACGTGGTGGGAAGACGAACCGCTTCAAACTATACCCAAATCAGCTGAGCGGACTAAAAAGAGTAGAAAAATTACATCATCGCAAAGCACAGCCCATATTTTCTAAAGCTTCCCAAGCGGAAAGGCGCGAACCATATGATTTTCCAAGCGGAATTTCCAGTTTTCATAAGTATAGGGTAAGTCTGACCCCTAGTATCAGGGTCTTCCTATCTGAGAGGTAGGAAGATCCTACCATAAGGAGGATCCTAACTTTCGCCAGGAAGATGCTGGTACTAGGGACAAACCAGACCAAACTAGGGCCAGGTCGTTCAGAGGCTAATCACGGCAATATAGGCCGACAATTTCGTTTGGCGTTAGCAAAAGACGTCCAGTTTTAAAGAACTGCCAGCTGCCGCTGAAAGGCAGTTATCAACGCTAACAAAGAGCAGACGCCAGGGCCTGAATGGCATGTTTGTTTGGCTTTCTAGGATCTTTCTACTCTCCTTCACAGCCATTTTTAGGGTCGTAACGCCACGCTCCTCCAAAAAGGACCGTTGCGTGACAAGCCTAAAAACGGCTGCGAAGGAGACTAGGATATTCCTCCTTCCATGTAAACAACCCCTTAACTGATCTAAAACCCGAGGAAATAATTTTGTTTGTTTTACAGTGATTTCTGTTCTTTACTGGGAGAGGCAGATTCAAGAAACTCATTTACTGATTTGAAGAAAAAAAGACACAACTTAAATTGGAAAATTAATTTATTATTCTATCAATGTATAAAATTGAGAAAAATAATTTACTTGGTTACACAGAACCAAGACAATCACGGAAATTTCCTGTACTCATCAACAAGGAAACTTTTGCTATTTTATTCGTAAATTATATTAGCGCTGAGGCATCCTTCTTAATTTGCACATGCCTTTCATATGGGGCCCGTTTCTCGAAAGCCCCGATAATTCACGGCTTTGGAAGATTGTTTTGTAAACATTTAAGGTCGAGGTTTCAATAGGTTTGCAGATAATATGATGAAACTACCAGTTACAAACAAAATTGACTGACTTTTTAGAAAGGACTCGCGCTTTCATTCTTTATATTTTAATTTGAGTATTTGATTTAGGGCCCCACAAGTTATAGGGACTTTTGAGAAACAGGCCCCTGGAGACATGCTTTGTGAAATTTCGTATGACTTGTTTGCAGCCAATGTCACGACGGCCAGGTTGGTTGTCAGAAACAAAAGTCTTTCCCTCCAGTGCGTAGCAAGTAAATTTCCCGAAAAGTTTTGTGAACCAATATGACCGTCTAGTCACGTGATTGCATACCAGGCCAACAAAGAGAGCATTAATTTATTGTATAACAACCAGTTCCCTCAAACTGGTTAAATGGGATGTGTAGGACTCTCATCGAAATGGGGTGCTACTTCAATCGCAAGGTTTTCCCCAACGTTACTTTCATATTACTGTCTTCTTTTTTCTTTTACGCCGGTAGGGAGTGGGACCAACACTGGCACAGCCAAAGCTTGAACCAGAAACTCTACATATGAAGTCATTTCAGTTCTTAATATGAAATTCAGGATAAAACGGCGAAAATGGCAAATAGGAAGGCACAAAAACAGTATAATCAATGACCAAAATTAAGGGAAATTGATGCATTTCTCTACTGTTCTCCGCAAAACAACAGCCCCAAACGGAGCGTAAAGACATGACTATTCATTTATAGTCTTTCTCTCTAATATCGTCAAAAGTTTCTCCTAAAATTCAGAAACTGGATAATTCATCAACACAAGACAAAGGTCAACAAATTAAAACAGCGACTTAATAACGAAAACTTTTGTTTCCAAGCGAAGTTTTCACCTTCACCTTTGTGGTAACTTAAAATCCATTTGAAAGATGTTGGGCAATAAAAAACAGTCTTCATGCAGAATAGCCTGCTGTATCTTGTTCATTTTGATATACCACAGGAATTTAGAATGCAAATATTTGAGGGTCAAATTCTGAGGCATGACAATTCATTATATACGTTTTTTTTTTTTCTTTCGTAATATCATTATATTTTTTTGTCTTGTAATATTTTTGGTTTTTTCCTGTTTGTTTGTTTTTTAATTATTTATTTGTTTTTGTTTTCTGTTTTTTTTTTTACATCCAATAATTTTTCAATGTGGTGCAACGAAAAGGCGTTGTAACAAAGGTGATTAGTTGACTGAGCCGTGTTTTAAAAGTGATAGTGCGATGAAGAATACGAACGATGAAAAATAAAACCGGAATAAGCAGAACCTAGAACCTGTTCGGGATGTTCCAATAGTAAGGCCTAGAGGAGAGACAGCGCATGCGCGAAATATGGATGGTAAACGCTAAAGTGAGACCACTAATTTTCAATATCCGAACCCCAACAGGTATTTAACTAAAATCTAGTAACTTTTCCGATTTTAAATCTACCACCTGCCTCCCCTATCAACACCTCTTCTTCCCCGGTCTCCCCTACCCCGGCCACCCATGCCCGAGTCACCCCTACCCCGCGTTGCACCCCTACCTCGGTCACCCCTACCCCAGTTTCCTCTACCCCGGTCACTCCCACCCCTGCCACCACTACCCCGGTTGCCCCTACCCCGTTCTCCCCTGCCTCGATTGTAAGAATCTTTCCTTGGGTCGAAAGACCGCCTGTCGAGCGAGTTATCAAACGTTCTAGGATCTGTGCTGTCAGTTCTTTGGGAACTTCCTCTTCTGTGCGCAACGGTACACCAAGCACCGCTGTCGTTACTATTTACACTTCCAATGCTGCTTTCTCCTCTTTCGCTACGCGTGGAACAATCAGAACTATTTGTATCTCTACTAGTAGCTCCACTATCCCGAGTGTGAGTTTTACCGTTCCGTTCAAAGCGTTTGCTGGAAGAGTCACTGCTTTTTCTTGAAGTATTCCGCAAACCGCCTTCACTAGCAATCGTACGCTCATTTGTCCTTTTAGTGTCTTGAAAGTGCGCGCTCCTTGCCGCATACTTCGAATCGCTGACACTTCGTTGATAACCCTGATCCCAACCACGTCCCCCTCGGGAATTTCTGCCTCTGCCTCCCCTCCCTCGTGCTTGCCGATGCTCCTGGTTTATTCTTGACTCTTGCCCAGTTCTTTGTGGCAATACAGGTGGGGAAGAAGTCGAGCGAGGTTTAGGATTACTGTCTGAGATCCAACTTGCATCCCAGTTAGGAGAATGGCCTGTAAATTATAACGAAAAATTGAAATCGTTGTCATCTGACGAATCAGACGGGTAGTACTGTATACGCATAGATCTTCAAAACCAATGAAAAAAACGAAAATCCGCTCCTTGGTATGATCAAACCTGAGTTAAGAAGTCAACCTGTGTTAACCGTTCAAATGGCGCCAAAGGTAATATACGCAATATTCACCAAGCATTAGGGTATAATACGCGATATTCACCAAGCGTGAGGGTCAATAAAAACGAAAAAAAAGAGGTCAACATCCAGTCAGCTGGACCGAACAAGATTGCGCAATGGAGAATTTGTTTTACGGCCAAAGGAACTGCGTACGACCATAAAATTATTTGATCGTAACGTCAACGTGCTTACTAGTTTCAAATACAAACCTCTCCCAGACTGAAAGCCAGTTAACGCACACCAAAGATTGTTGTTTGACCGGCTTTGCAAACTAGAGGCACTAGAAGAAGAAACCACTCTTTGCCGACTTTCTAAAGGCCTCTTCGTAGGACTCGGAGAACAATTTAAGGCTACTTTCTGGGCCCACGTCACTGGGAATGGATCCAGACTTTCCTGCTTCGGACGAACCGCGTTCAATAGGGGCTGTGGGAGACTGGAGAGGGACGAGCGTCTTGAACTTGAGGTCTGGTAATACAACAATAACGAATACAACCAGGTTAGGTCAATTGTACACAATAGTCGTTAGAGTACTCCAATAAAAGGTTTAATAGACACCTTTCATAGACATGGGACAATTTGTAACGACAATCTTTTCGCAACTCAGTATTGCAATATTGGAACAATGTTGTAACTATCCATAACAATGTTGAAACGCTGTGTTACGCTGAATATCGTCATATTGCGATTCGTCCGATGTAACATCACATTTAGAAACCTCGACGGCGACAGAATTGAGAATGTCTAAAGAGAAATAGGTAAAATAAGCCAGCAAGCTGGGAAGTTCTGAGTTCCCCACCCCCACCCCCCTCTCCCCAGAGAGACTGCTCGCAGGCTTTCACCTCTCGATTACGATGAAAATTTACTTATCCGACTCAACACATGACAACGAATGGTTCTCTCTCTTTCTGAATCTGATTACGGTATCTAAGAATTCAGGCGAATGAGAATAATTGCGATTCTGTTCAAAATGACGCTTCATAATATTGTCGCATGTCACCGCCTTCACTGTCGCCGTCCCTAGCAAGTAGTGAACTCACGCAACAGGACGACTGGAGAGGAAAGAGAACCGCAAACACTGTGTGACAAGCGTGAAAATGATTATGTTTGAGAAAAACTTTCCGTCACATCTTTTTGTTAAAGACCAAAAAACATGAAATGTTCTGTGAAGATCACTACAAAACACGCAAGTGATAGTCCTGTCACGTTTGTCACACAAGTGCTTTGCCGTCTTCTCTTTTCTGTCGTCCTGTTGCGCTAACTCACTGGTGATTTCCTAATGACGACACTGGAAAGTGACCAGCCCTATGGCTTACCTTAACAACAGGTGACCCAGGAGGGGTGGGTGAGTTAGAGGGAATTGTCTCAAGGCGGTTGTTTATCCTAGCATTGGTCCCTCTAGACTGCTTCAGTGTTAACTGCACAGTTTTAGTAACAGTTGATCAACCTTCCTGAAGTACAACTGTGTAAAGATGTTTTGTCGTTCTTGGCTTCTTAACGATATTCTGCCAAAGAAACGGTACATTCACTTCGTTAAAATTTTAAAAGAGAAGGACACGCAATTTTAAGTAGTTTTAGGACTCACAGACTCAAACTTGAAGAAAAGTTAAGAGAACTCAAAGACCTTTTTAATACTGAAGTGATCAACAATGCAATATTCTTCAGTTAATATACACTCTTTATCAATGGGTCGCCTCCACCCTGCTAAATCATATCCCACGCAGCAAATAATACCATGCATCCTCCCAGTCCCTTTTTAAGCGGATTATTTTTGTCACGTTACAATGTACCTCGTAAATAACGGTGCGTTCGACGATGGGAGCTGCATCTGCAGTACAAGGCTGCCAGCGGTCCATGACATAAGGTGGCTTTAAAAACCAGAGCAATAGGTTAGTCAAGTATAATACCACCAAATATTTTATTGAATCTGACGAATTTGCGAATTGGTGTACACAATTTAAACCGAAACGTCTGGAACGCAATTAAGTATGTATGTAGTAATTAAGTCGTTTCAGGCTTCCCGGATTCCGGAAGACATGACCTAATACACTTCTATGCGTCACAGCCTTGCATCTACACTTGCACAAGCAAAATCACCAACAACAACCAATAACATAAACATCACCTGAGCCAGTTTAAAGTAAAGAAATGGGCTACCTGGTACGTAGCAGTAACTGATCCAAGAGAAAATGGAGTCTTTTGAAAACCCTTTCAACGCGACACGAAACTGAAGTTTTCGAAAACATTTAAGGGAGCCTTAACAAGGACAGCAGCGAAAAGGTTACCAGTAAAATAAATGTGCGGCTTTCTTGAATAATGAAATCATAAAATGAAATGAAGTCATACCTTGTTCAGAGTTTGAAGCTCACTGGAAGACTTGTTCAGAAATGCAACGCTCTGGAATTAAACAAAAAAAGGTCAAACTATTAATTAGACAAAACAATAGTTGCGGCTACACTGAACGTTATTTCTCACGATATAAGGCCTTTTAGTCGAGGGCGGCATTAAACTAACTCTTTGACCACTTTGGTAACCATGAAAACGTGAGATGTTCAAAAAGAGAGACCGGGGAAAGGGGGAACTCAGCAAATTTTTATTACGAGGAGGCTCCGCCCCGAAGTCCGACCCTGGAGGCGGGAACTAAAATATGGGGAGGCTCCGCCCCGATGTCGAATCCCATACCCTTACCATTTTTGGGTACTTTGTCATTTCTTTCAGGGAAATGTTACGACATTATTATGCTTTTCCAATGAGGCCTTCTAGCTTTTAGTTCTTTTATAAGACCTTACGTCAAGCTGTAAAGCTATGGGCTAGCTTTGTTGCCATATTCCTCTAAAATGTTTTCGTCTCAAAAACTTTAACAATATTCTTTCCCATTGTTTATTACGCTTTTGATGTGCTATGAAAATTACTAAATACACACTTATACTCTGTTTCATGAAGCCTATAAAGAGTTGTGAACTTTTTTCCAAACTGTAGAAAAACTAATGAGAATTTAAAACACCATTTTGGAGAATCACTGCCATGAATTTTTTTTAGTGAATTTTTGCATGAAGCCTAGGGGTCTGCGGGTCTCCCTTCAATCTCTTCCCCGCCCCTCCCTCTATCTTTGAAATCATCCAGTTGTTTTGTGCCAGTCTCGGAAAGGTCGTCAAAAAATACAATTTACAGGTATGAGAGCAATTAAAAAGGAGTGAGAAAATGTTCCTTTTATGTAAAGTTTTCGTACTACAAAAACAGGTAAAAAGTAAGGTATATAAAATCGAACGACGCGTCGGTGTCATGGTGACGCCATTTTTAAAAGATTTTAAAAACTACCAAAAAGTATCTGGGGTAGAAAATTATCGAGGCCAAATTTCGGTTACATAAATGTTTTGTGATTTAGCCAAATTCTCGGACACGTGGGTACAGCTATTTGTTTTGCGGGTAGTTAAGGTTTTTGGATCGTTTCCTTAATTTCCTGGAACTTGGCCAGGTGTTTGCACTAAACAGAGTTTAGTCGAAAGAGCTTTTTTATCTTCTCGTTCTGTGGAACAGCCGATGAAATAGGGCATTTCCGAGGCTAAGTGCAAAAGCTTTCTTGTGAAAAAGAATCTTATTTGAATGAGAATGCACTTAGCCACGTCTTAAAACAGAGGCTCGGAGCAACTGGGAAAGGGTCTATTTCAGATATCCAGACCTCTCCACCCCTCACATGAAAAAACTGCCCACAAGTTTTAGCGGAAGTCAACAGTAAAAATTCTTGGAAAAGATTGCCTATCAAGCGCCTCACACGTTCGATTGTAAGGAGACAAAGAGCTATTTTATATACTTTCGACGGGCATTATTTCAGTGGTCTATAAGGTTTTAAAGGGTTTGATTTACTATTTTCCTTTTCTGAAAAGAAACGCAGGAGGTTATATGGCATGCGTAGCAGGCGATTCAAGCAGAAATTCTCAAGCTCATTCTCTCTTGAAATTCGCCCCTTATCAAGTTTCAAGTTAACATAAAAATGTTTTACGCAAAATCTTTGTCTTTCATCGATGTTATTCAGGTCTTTAAATATCAAACCAAAGAATCACAGTTGAGACAGAATTTAGATTAAAATATTTTACTCGAATATAGTAAACAATCAAGTGAAGCCAACTGTTTAACAAACGGCGAGACCTTTTAAACGTACTTTAAATCATTTTAAGCCTGACTAAGACTTAATATGAGCTCATTTCAATTAGACTTATTAAACCTTGTGTGTTTTCCTCTTTGAAAGCTTTAATTGTTCTTGTTTTCATGCTTGTCTGCGGTGGACAGAGCACGCGGAGCGAAGTCTCCTTCTCCAACTTCTCCGCCATGTTTTTTGGCCTCGGCGCTCTGAATACGCGACGCACCCTCTTTAGTTATCGGTTTCTTCGGTTCTGTTCCTGACTTCTGTTTTTCTTGCGGGTCCAGCATTTCTGTTTATGAAAGTTGTTCTATACAGGATGTAAACAAAACATTCACCTTATAACTGAGAATGAACGGATCTTCTTTTCAATGCACGACATGATGTTCAATGCATGCACGTAACGCTGGCCGTATTCACACGTATTATCCGCTGGATAATTCGCGACAGGCAGATATAATACGTCTTACTTAGAAAATGGAACGGTCTTTATTTTGGAAGGATAATCCGTCTGACTTTATCTATTTGTGTTTCCGTCAATTTTGACGGATTTTGACGATGGATCCGTCTCTAGTGTGAAAACGGCCACTGATGCAAGATCAACAATAATACGCAACTTAATAAGTTGTTTCAATTTGTCGTTGATAAGGAATCGAATAAAATTAACCTTTTCTTATCGAACTGTCTTTTGCATGGTCTTGAACTCTTTATTGATCTTTATAAAGTGTGCTCAGAGTGGATTGGGAGTTTGTTCATTAGCTTTCATGGTACATCAAATATTGTAGCCAAAATTGTAGATTTGTTGGATCATTTCTCCTTTCTGGGAAACTTCTCACCTACCCCTCCCCTAAGCCAACATTTTGCCTGTTCTCGCAAGTTAATCTGATGCTTTGAGTTGAGCTGAGTTGAGCTTTGAGTCCCCCAAAATTTCTCTGCTAATTTTTGCCCCGTACGGCAAAGCTGCTGACGTCGCAGTTACAATCCCCTGCTACAAACTTTGTCGCGTTTATTCCATCTCGTTCAATTCGACAAATAATGGCGAATTTTTCTAGAATTGAATTCCAGAGTACTTCAGGAAAAGAAAAGAAAATTATTGTTTTTTGTTCACGTCCTCCACGAAACGCCATTAAAATAGGATAGCTTTTTCACCCTTTTCTTTTGTAGTTATCTTCAAGCCTTCTGTCCACAGTCTGAGTGATCTGGAAAGGTGTGCCCCTATTTACAGTGCAACGAACTCAACCGGAGCTACCAGAACATCAATCGACCTATCTCAGATCAAGTTTACAACAAAGGAGTCTGACGTAATAATTTCAGTAGTTCGTTAGCCAATCCGGCAATCCGCAAAACCGATAATATTTCTTTAGATGTCAAGGATACGATGACCGAGTTCGCTGCAAAGTAACTTCTCATTTTTTTCTTCAAACATCACCTCAAAATACAATTAATTTATGTCTTTTTAGTCAACAAGAAAAACATAGCATGAAAAAATTTTTTGACCAGATTTGCGTGAACCGCTGATGGATTGACCGAGGCTAGTTTTCTGATACTGAAATGTTTGATGACTCTGAGTCAAATTCTCCGAAATATGCATAGTTTTGAGTTTCTTTATTATTCAAGTTGTTTTCTTTCTTCTTTATTTTGTGTCTTTTCTTGGAACTTCATGGCCACGTGGACCACCTGCGATGTCTACTGAAAGATTTAAACATGCATTCCCCTAGGTTATTATCAGTGACCAAAATGGGGTTTAACCCTCTAAATGTTACATTCTCTTTTCGAAAACAAAGTATATGATAAAAAATATCATCTATAATAATCTAGAATAATCAGATTTGTCAAGTAAACTTCCTCTGCTAAATGTCTTCGGTCAGACGTCCCAATCCCACTTGTGACTGGTTACAAGTTGTGCCGGAAGTCAATGAAAAAAATTCGTACAAAGGCTTGTTTATCGAGCACAGGATTGCTTGCCATATAATCGAAATGAGGAAGTCCTTTCAATTCGGGTGGTACGACCTTAACAGAATGTTGCTTTTCCAGAGTCACGCTACACAATTTTACCCCTTTTTTGAATTCGAACCGTATAGTGACGGAAGAAACACTTCTTAGGGTAAATGGTATTAAATTCGCTTAGCATTATCCCTTCAACACCCCAATCGAGTTTTTAACTCTAATGGTTAGTACCCTAGGTCACCATTTTCACTTCATTCTTGGACGAAGGAGGCAAAGACCGATAGCTAAAATTTCTGGGAAATACTTGTTTACTACGTGGTTTCTCAAGTACTAAACAACTCACTCACATGGTCCACGTGTGATTCTTGAAAAAACGGCAAAGGATGGTCTTCCTTCATATCTAAATACAACACTAAAAATATTCATAGCTCCACTGGGCCTTATTTTGGTACATCCGTGTATATGCTTCTGTGTGGCAATGAAAATGTTTGGTATACCAAGAAAAACCGCAAATGGACTGCTTAGTTCATTGCTGAGGTGGATTGAAACAGTGGAAAAGTGAAGGAGCCATGTTTTAAACACTGTAACTTCAAGGGCTGTTTAAATAAAAACATTTCACGTAAAATTTTGCTTTTAAACCAAGTTTTATTACTCTTTTGCGCTAATGCCAAACCTAAGAATTACATGCAACAATCAAGTTTTAAGTTTTCAACAGAATCCTATTTTATCTCAAGATACATATATTACAACCAAAGGAAGCCCCTTAGACAGCTGCGTGAACGTGCAATTAAAACAACTTAGTCAATATAAGAGTTATTCAGTTAATTTCTCCACTTATTTCAATCCCAACTTAAAAATTAAATGCTTATGTGTTTTCTTGTTTAAATGCTTCTAATTGTTCTGGTTTGCACGCTTGTCTGCAGTAGACTGAGCACGAGAAGAAAAGCCTCCTTTTGGCACTCCACCACCATGTTCTTTCGCCTCATGGCTCTGAATACGGGCGGCTGCATCTTGAGTCATCGGGTTCTTCGGTTCTCCACCGGACTGCGATCCAGCTGGTTTGTCCATTTTGTGGATATTCCCAGCAACTCTGATCTTCTGTTCAGAAAAAAAAAAAACAGACATCAAAACAATTCACTGTTAAGTTTTCAGTTCTGTATTGAAAGCGGCGCTGTGCGACAAACGTAGACGGTAGACTGCTGGCAGAGAAACGAAGTAAACATTGTTGTAGAATGCTCTCACAGATTCCCTATCCCTAAACTAGACTTTTAAATGACTTAAACTTTAGGGATAAGGTCTCTGTTAAAGCATTCCACAACAAAGTCTTCCTCGTTTACCTGCCAGTCTGCAAGTCTACAGTCTGCGTTTGTCGCACACCGTTGAAGCGGTGGGTTAAATATCTCTTTTCTACATGTCCGTATTTATATCGATAATGTTTAACTCCAACCCTACATACCTACGAGGCATTCCATATCGGAGCCTCACTGAAATATAACATTTCTGTTATTCAGTATAGCCAATGATCATGGTGTTGCCTTAAATCTACCTTTTTTATCCTGGGCTAAAAGTGGTTCATCTGAAAGGATAAGTTATCTCCTATTATCCTGTAGTGTAGTTGACCAATTTATTGTGTTTCTGCAATCTGCATAAATTCAATGAAGACTATAAAATGATCGGTACTTGTTTTTCAAAGTCAGTTCTTTGTCTCCTTTTCTAGATTTTATGTTCTTATTAATATCCTTAAAACCCTAAAAAAAAGGGAGGGTATTGGCTGCAACAACAATTTAGGTATGAAATCGCCTCTTTGAACAGTTACCGAACGCCGAATGACTGTGCAAGATTAGTGATTAAAAAAAGTAGTGAATCTACACATTATGCAGGAAAACTATCGAGGAACTTGATTCACTTACACATGTAGTTTTCTGACCCTATATTTAATCACTAAAACTTGGCAGTGATCAGGCTTTCCTGCTGGTTTGAAATCTAACTGTACGTACTTGCTTTAATCAGCATTTTCACATTGACTACAGCGACTAGACAAAAACACCTCGGTCTTCACCTTGTAACATTAGGCAAACTATTGTTTTTGTTAAGAACGCGTATGCTGCAATACATTGAAGATTATTCCAGTTTTTAACACTTCTGAAATCAAGTTTACGAAAGTATATTGTACTATTCTTCCAGTTGCGTGTAGAGGGAGCCCATGGCGGCCATGACTGGATCCTCGACGAAAATACAGCTCGATTAAGTCCTACATACACATCTCAATAACTGTTATAACATGAACATGTTTGAATAAAACGAACAAGGGTTGAAGTACCTCTAACAAGTTGAATTAAGCTGTGTTCTTCGACTTGTTTCCTTCGTAATATCTTCCCTGTGCTGCGTCGGTTTAATCTGTAGGAAGGGTGTTCCGCTTTTAGATTACGGTTCTATTATCTCTTTCCGCGAAAAGTTACGTCATCACACAATTATAACTTTTCTTAGAAAGGATCGGGCTTCTCGGAAATCTACGGGGTGACACTCAGGTGGTGTGCGTCACGACCCACAAAGGTTCGTGGGTAAAACTGTTAGAGTGCCTCATTTCAATCCTGACACGGTCGAGTACCCATCTCGTGAGAGAGATGAATCAAAACCCGGGATCAAAACACTGCTTCCTTTTCTGAAAAAAAACATTACGGAAGAGAGCGAATTGGAGGATTTTTAAGACCTCATAGTGGCCTTAGATGCTTGCTATTGGCTTCATAAGGCAATTTCAATAAGTTCATCGCGATTCGGAGAGCATCGAAGGAGCGATTTTAGCCGATTACGCGGCGATTTCCTGCTTCTCAGAAGATTTCATGTGCTGTTTGGTACTGTGTTTATATGTATATTTTTATCTCTGAGTGAAACAGACCTGCATTTCATACCTGGATTTGCTTAAATGAAAAAAAAAAGGTCGCCATTAGCATTGTTTGATGGACTTTATTACCGGGCAAGGAGGGGGAGCGCGAAGCAGAGCAAGGTGAGAAATCTTGCATCGTCTCTCGTAACAACTTTAGTTTCATCGACACGTTTATATCATTTCGCAAACAGTGCCTGTTTGCAATCCTTATCCACAAATAAATCTTCTATCAATCAAGGAAAAACAGACCGAAAGAGCCGAACAACTATAGCACAATTTAGTTTGGCGTCACCAAAAAACGTTCAGTTTTAAAGAACTGCCAACTGCTGCTGAAAGGCAGTTATCAACGCTAACAAAGAGAGCAGAAGGGCCTAAATTGCCTGTTTATTCCGCTTTCTAAGATCTTCCCTGGTGCTGGGATCTTCCTCCTTCCATGTAAACAACCCTTTAACTGATCTAAAACCCGAGGGAATGGTTTTGTTTGTTTTATGGTGATTTCCGTCCTTTACTAGGAGTGGCAGATTCAAAAAGCTCCTTTATGGATTTGAAGAAAAGAGACAATTTCAATTGGAAAATTAATTTATTATTCTATCAATGTATAAAATTGAGAAAAATAATTTACTTGGTTACACAGAAACCAAGACAATCACGGAAATTTCCTGTACTCTTCAACAAGGAAATTTTTGCTATTTTATTCGTAGATTATATTAGCGCTGGGACGTCCTTTTAAATTTTCGCATGCCTTTCATATTGGACCCGTTTCTCGAAAGTCCCGATAATTCACGGCTTGGGAAAGTTGTTTTGTAAACATTCAAGGTCGAGGTTTCAATAGTTTTGCAGATAATATGATAAACGTACCAGTTACAAAACAAAATTGACTGACTTTTTAGCAAGGACTCGCGCTTTCATTCTTTATACGCAAGTATTTTGAATTGAATATTTGATTTAGGGCCCCAGACTGAGTTAAAGGGACTTTTGAGAAACGGGCCCCTGGAGACATGCGCTTTGAAACTTCGCATGACTTGTTTGCAGCCAATGTCAAGACGGCCAGGTTGGTTGTCAAAACCAAAAGTCTTTCCCTCCACTGCATACAAAGCAAATTCCCCGAAGTGTTTTTGTCAACCAATATGGCCGTCTTGTCAAGTGATTGCAAACCAAGAGTTACCAATGAGAAAATTTAAAATCAATTAATTGTAGAATAACCAGTCCCCTGAAACTGGTTAAATGGGATATGTCACACTCCCATCAAAATGGGGTGCTGTTTCAATCACAAAGTTTCCAGCGTTACTTTAATGTCTTCCTTTTCCTTGTACTTTTTTCCGGTAGGGAGTGGGACCAACGCTGGCACACCTAAGGCTTGAAACAAGAATTCTAGACCTGAAGTCATTTCAGTTCGTAATATGCAACTCAGGATAAAACGACGAAAACAGCAAATAGGAAGGCACAAAAACAGTACAATCAATGATCAACATTAACAGAAATTGATGCATTTCTCTACTGTTCTCTGCAAAACAACAGCCCCAAACGGAGCGTAAAGACATGACTATTCATTCATATTCTCTCTCTAATATCTTCAAACATTTCTCCTAAAATTCAGACGCTGAACAATTCATCAACACAAGACAAAAGTCAACAAATTAAAACAGCGACTCGATAACCAAAACTTTTGTTTCCAAGCGAAGTTTTCACCTTTACCGTTGTGGTAACTTATAATCCATTTTAAATACGTTGGGCAATAAAAAACAGTCTTCATGCAGAATAGCCTGCCGTACCTTGTTCATTTTGACATACCACAGGAATTTAGAATGCAAACATTTGAGGGTCAAATTCTGAAGCGTGACAATTCATTATATGAGTAGCTTTTTTTTTTCTTTCCTAATATAATTATATTTTTTGTCTTGTAAGTATTTTTTGTTTTTTCTTGTTTGTTTGTTTTTTAATTATTTATTTGTTTTTTGTTTTTTTTTTTTACATCCAATAAGTTTTCAATGTGATGCAACGAAAAGGCGTTGTAGGAAAGGTGATTCGTCGAGTGAGCCGTGTTTAAAAGTGATAATGCAATGAAAAATACGAAAGATGAAAAATAAAACACGAATAAGCAGAAACTGTTCGGGGAAACAGCGCACGCGCGAAATATGGAATGCAGATGCAAAACGCTAATACCAGGAAGGGTGTTTTTTTTACGCGAGTAGAGTACCACCACTCTAATATATCCGAACCCCGAAACTTATTTCACTAAAATCTAATAACTTTTCCTATTTAAAATCTACCACCTGCTTCCCCTATCAACACCTCTTCTTCCCCGGTCTCCCCTACCCCGGCCACCCATGCCCGAGTCACCCCTACCCCGCGTTGCACCCCTACCTCGGTCACCCCTGCCCCAGTTTCCTCTACCCCGGTCACTCCCACCCCTGCCGCCACTACCCCGGTTGCCTCTACCCCGTTCTCCCCTGCCCCGATTGTAAGAATCTTTCCTTGGGTCGAAAGACCGCCTATCGAGCGAGTTATCAAACGTTCTAGGATCTGTGCTGTCAGTTATTTGGGAACTTCCTCTTCTGTGCGTAACGGTACACCAAGCACCGCTGTCGTTACTATTTACACTTCCAATGCTACTTTCTTCTCTTTCGCTACGCGTAGAACTATCAGAACTATTTGTCTCTCTACTAGCAGCTCCACTATCCCGAGTGTGAGTTTTACCGTTCCGTTCTAAGCGTTTGCTAGAAGAGTCTCTGCCCTTTCTTGAAGTATTCCGCAAACCTCCTTCACTAGCAATCGTACGCTCATTCACCCTTTTGGTGTCTTGAAAGTGCGCGCTCTTTGCCGCATACTTTGAATCGCTGACACTTCGTTGATAACCCTGATCCCAACCGCGTCCCCCTCGGGAATTTCTTCCTCTGCCTCCCCTCCCTCGTGCTTGCCGATGCTCCTGGTTCATTCTTGACTCTTGCCCAGTTCCTTGTGAAAATGCAGGTGGGGAAGAAGTCGAGCGAGGTTTAGGATTACTGTCCGAGATCCAACTTGCATCCCAGTTAGGAGAATGGCCTGTAAATTATAACGAAAAATTGAAATCGTTGTCATCTGACGAATCGGACGGGTAGTATTGTATACGCATAGATCTTCAAAACCAATAAAAAAAAAATAAAAAAAAAATTCGCACCTTGGGATGATCAAACCTGAGTTAAGAAGTCAACCTGTGTTAACCGTTCAAATGGCGCCAAAGGCAATATACGCAATATTTACCAAGCATGAGGGTATAATACGCGTTACTCACCAAGCGTGAGGGTAATAAACGCGATATTCACCAAGCGTGAGGGTCAACAAAAACGGAAAAAAAAGAGGTCAACATCCAGTCAGCTGGACCGAACAAGATTGTTCAATGGAGAATTTGTTTTACGGTCAAAGGAACTGCGTACGACCATAGAATTATTTGATCGTAACGTCGACGTGCTTACTAGTTTAAAATACAAACCTCTCCCAGACTGAAAGCCAGTTGACGCACACCAAGGATTGTTGTTTGGCCGGCTTTGCAAACTAGAGGCACTAGAAGAAGAAACCACTCTTTGCCGATTTTCTAAAGGCCTCTTCGTAGGACTCGGAGAACAATTTAAGGCTACTTTCTGGGCCCACGTCACTGGGAATGGATCCAGACTTTCCTGCTTCGGACGAACCGCGTTCAATAGGGGCTGTGGGAGACTGGAGAGGGACGAGCGTCTTGAACTTGAGGTCTGGTAATACAACAATAACGAATACAACCAGGTTAGGTCAATTGTACACAATAGTCGTTAGAGTACTCCAATAAAAGGTTTAATAGACACCATTCATAGACACGGGACAATTTGCAACGACAATCTTTTCGCAACTCAGTATTGCAATATTGAAACAACGTTGTAACTATCCATAACAATGTTGAAACATGGTGTTACGCTGAATATCGTCATATTGCGATTCGTCCCATGTAACATCACATTTAGAAACCTTGACGGCGACAGAATTGAGAATGTCTAAAGAGAAATTGGTAAAATAAGCCAGCAAGCTGGGAAGTTCTGAGTTCCCCACCCCCACCCCCCTCTCCCCAGAGAGACTGCTCGCAGGCTTTCACCTCTCGATTACGACGAAAATTTACTTATGCGACTCAACACATGACAACGAATGGTTCTCTCTCTTTCTGAATCTGATTACGGTATCTTAGAATTGAAGCGAATGAGAATAATTACGATTCTGTTCAAATGACGCTTCATAATATTGTCGCACGTCACCGCCTTCACTGTCGCCGTCCCTAGCAAGTAGTGAACTCACGCAACAGGACGACTGGAAAGGAAAGAGAACGGCAAACACTGTGTGACAAGCGTGAAAATAATTATGCTTGAGAAAAACTTTCCGTCAAACTTAACCTACTCTTAAGCACATCTTTTTGTTTAAGACCAAAAAACATGAAATGTTCTGTGAAGATCACGACAAAACACGCAAGTGATAGTCCTGTCACGTTTGTCACACAAGTGCTTTGCCGTCTTCTCTTTTCTGTCGTCCTGTTGCGTTAACTCACTGGTGATTTCCTAATGATGACACTGGAAAGTGACCAGCCCTTTGGCTTACCTTAACAACAGGTGACCCAGGAGGGGTGGGTGAGTTAGAGTGAATTGTCTCAAGGCGGTTGTTTATCCTAGCACTGGACCCTCTAGACTGCTTCAGTGTTAACTGCACAGTTTTAGTAACAGTTGATCCACCTTCCTGAAGTACAACTGTGTAAAGATGTTTTGTCGTTCTTGGCTTCTTAACGATATTCTGCCAAAGAAACGGTACATTCACTTCGTTAAATTTTAAAAGAGAAGGACACGCAATTTTAAGCAGTTTTAGGACTCACAGACTCAAACTTGAAGAAAAGTTAAGAGAACTCAAAGACCTTTTTGATACTGAAGTGATCAACAATGCAATATTCTTCAGTTAATATACGCTCTTTATCAATTGTTACTAACACCAAATCAAACTAAACGCCTCCACCCTGCTAAATCATATACCAAGCAGTAAATAATATCATGCATCCTCCCAGTTCCTTTTTAAGCGGATTATTTTTGTTACGTTACAATGTACCTCGTAAATAACGGTGCATTCGACGATAGGAGCTGCATCTGCAGTACAAGGCTGCCAGCGGTCCATGACATAAGGTGGCTTTAAAAACCAGAGCAATAGGTTAGTCAAGTATAATACCACGAAGTATTTTATTGAATCCGACGAATTTGCGAATTCGTGTACACAATTTAAACCGAAACTTCTGGAACAAAATTAGTATGTATGTAGTAACTGAGTCGTTTTAGGCTTCCCGGATTCCGGTGGACGGGACCTAATACACTTCTATGCGTCTTAGCCTTGCATCTACACTTGCACAAGCAAAATCACTAACCACATAAACATCACCTAAACCAGTTTAAAGTAAAGAAATGGGATAGCTGTCATGTAGCAGTAACTGATCCAAGAGAAAGTGGAGTCGTTTGAAAACACGCGACACGAAACTGAAGTTGTCGAAAACAATCAAGGAGGCCTTGGCAACGACGGCAGCGAAAAGGTTACCAATAAAATAAATGTGCAGCTTTCTTGAATAATGAAATCATAAAATGAAATAAAGTCATACCTTGTTCAGAGTTTGAAGCTCACTGGAAGACTTGTTCAGAAATGCAACGCTCTGGAATTAAACAAAAAAAAGGGTCAAACTGGTTATTAAACAAAACAATAGTTGCGCCTACACTGAACGTTATTTCTCGCGATATAAGGCCTTTTAGTCTGGGGCGGCATAGAACTAACTCTGTGACCACTTTGGTAACCATGAAAACGTGAGATGTTCAAAAAGAGAGACCGGGGAGAGGGGGAACTCAGCAAAGTTTTTTTACGAGAAGGCTCCGCCCCGAAGTCCGACCCTGGAGGCGGGAACTTAAGGTTTTAAAGGGGGGTCTCCGCCCCGATGTTGAACCCCATCCCCTTACCATTTTTGACAGACAAGGTACCCACTTTGTTACCTTTGACAAATAGTAGCTCTTTTACATACCTAATTCACTGTACCCCTTTAAGCAGCTGTAAATGCACCCTCTTTTAAATATGAATAAATCACTAAACCAGGTTAGTTTGTCTTTTTCAGCCATTAAATGCGTCGGTTAGCCATTTAGGCCTTTCGCAGAACGAAATAGAAGATTTTCCTACCCTTCTCTAACTTCAACTAGTGAAATCCCTACTCATTTATGTACCTGAGGACTGAAAAAGCTACTCCCTTTCGGGCGAAGCCTCTCTGTACGGGCCATTATAGGAACTCCCCACTAGGGGGTGGGGAAAGAGATCTTGACAGCTACCGAGATCTTTATCGTGGGTCTCTGAGTACCACGATATAAAGAACCAATAAGAAGAGCGGCTCTAACATTTTTCGCGTCATATACGAATTGCTCGAACCGATTAACGCGGGAAAACAGGCTTGAGTGTGGCCGCTTTTATCCCGGTATATAAAACGTCAGGTACCACGAGAGAAAGACCGTGTTGGTTGGATTACTTTTCTCACGGTGTGTGTAAGAACGTACCTTTACTAGAAGCAGGACATTTTCTTCACCATCAATCTCAATGAACATCTTCCATTTGTGTTCCTGGCGAAGCAAAATGATAAAGGCAAGATGATTTTTTGCTTGGTGTTTTACAAAAACGTTTCAAGTGACCTCTCTGAGAAAAAAAAATAGACAGTAAACATCAACTGCATTGACACAACCACGACAGCAACGGCGGCGAAAACGTCACTTGAAAAGTGAATTTGCGCTGCTTCAAAATTCATCGTTCTTAATCCATCTAATTCACTTTGTCAATTGTTGCCGATTTTTTCTGGAGTAGACTGAATCTAAAGGTCTGTATATTAGTTCAGAACAAGAAAAAGCAAATGGTTGTCTTGTCTTAACTGATAAAAGGTGAAGTTGGCGAGATTCATATTGTAGTCGTGCAACGACGGTACGGCAAAGAAATGTACAAAAAGCATGCTGCACGTGCAAAGTTGTTGTTTTGCCAATCTAAACCTATTGCTTTTTTACAATTCTTGTTCCCGTCGCCGTCGTCAAGCTCCCTAATGCCCTTAATCTGTTACCCAAGTGCTGGCGGCAAAAAGAGCTAGTCACTGCCTACCTGAGAAGATTGCCCCATTCTGCAGTGATTTCCAATCAAAAGAACGAGATTGGACAGTTGCTGTTGATTGCCGGGACTGCAGTTTGTTGATGACAAACCATTCTGTAAAATAGAGGATCAAGTTTTTATAGAACTGACATTCTATCAGGCCACTCTCTGTGTGTCAACAACTGCGGAGTGCGTATGTATAGGTGGGATGGATGGGGGAACTGTGCTCGGATTGAAATTGAATTAAAGAAAACTCATTTTGAAATAGTTAAAGACAGTTATAATAGGGTTTTAAGCGTTAGCATTTACAAACCACCTTATCAATCTATAAGCCACATCGTATTACAGTTATATAAATTAACAATACCATCTAGATAACTCCTAAGTTTGTCCTTACTTCACTATGATAATTAAGCTGGTTAATGCAATTTCTTGTCTAAAGAGAGGGGAAGGGTTTAGCCCTTGGGTAGAAAAGACAGTTCCAATTCCGCACCCGACACTGGGCGCAAAAAGAACAGTTTCCTCAATTAGCACTTCACGCTTATTCTGACACCGACACTTCAGCATTTTCTTGCACCGATTAAAGGGTTGTGGGTAAAACTATTAAGAACAAACTTCACATTTTTGGATAAACAGTGTTAGTCAGGCTGTTACTTCATTCCTTGTTTTGGAGACACAAGGCACAGCAATAAAGTACATCATACCATAGCCCCAAGTGGAGGAAAATGCATCATGGACTCGCTTTCACCCTTCAAATGTACAATCTGCTCCTATAAAGGAACGGCACAAAAAAAGTACAAAGTTTTTGACTAAAGAAAGCATTTACATTTTTAGTTTATAATTCCAAACACTGGATCAAGTCTTCGTGATATTTCTCGAATTTAAGCGGAAAATTGAACTGAATGTTCTCGATTGCTTTCTTTTGGTAGGTCCTTCTCAGTTGAATTCAAGTGATATCTGGCGGTGATTCATATATTTGATTCCTTCATGCAGAATTCTTGTGAATGAACTTAGGCACGCTCACAAAATCCACTCACTCTCACTTCACCAGACAACGTGATCAGTTGCGGCTGCCTTTGGCTAAAACGACCAAGTACCAGGGCAGTTTTAAGATCAATGGTGCACGTGCCTATATAAGATCTTCAAAGGACTTAAATACGTTCAAGTCATTGATGAAACGGCATTTCAAGCGCCAGGCCATCTCTTGGATCTTTTCAATGTCGCATGTTTTACGTACTTTTAGTGTGCTACTCTTTGTATAATGTTTCTCTTAATTTTTATATTTTTTTAACAGGACTCTCTTTAAAGTAGGTTCATGCTAAACCAGTTGTTCCGGTGTAAATAAATAAATAAATATATATATAAATAAATAAAGCACCACAGCTGTCAATACACTGATGACAGTTCAAATACACGGCATCATATATTTTGCGTCCTTAAAGAAACGAACAATATTGTTCCATCATTTTTATAAACCACTGATAAACCTGTAATACGTTTTCTTTACTTCTCAAGCTGTCAGCGAGGTAGCCACAGGCCACTGAATGTAACGTTATGACAAAATAATGCACGTTTAATTTACCATTAATTCAATCCTGTAGCCATATGATTCTACTCCTAGGGCTTTAAGATTGTCTTCTGTGAGTAGGAGAAGCCTGTATAGATAAGATACCATTTGTTGTATTAATCATGCAACAACATTATACTTGCAAGCTGCAAATACAAACTAATGTAGCTGTAACAAAGTTATATTGCGAGGCTTATAGTTAATGCTCTTACCTTCTACCAGTGATGTGATTGTCTAGAAACAAAGGCACATACATGACCAGGTCTTTATCTCCACCTAT
>OZ037995.1:13763906-13818906 GCA_964035705.1 Porites rus
GCTCGAAGGGCAATGTTTTTAATGGGAAAAATGATTTTTGGTTTTCTGTTCTCACAAAAGAGCTGAAGGGTCATGCATCGATGTTTGACTGTATTTTAACTGTTGTCTCATCAGAACAACTAAACTTGACCAGGGATCCATATTTATTTTTGAACTATTTTGAAAAAAATAGCTCATGTGTCAGTGGTCTAAGGGTATGTATGTATCTTGTGGCTTTGTGTGTTTGTTTGTGTGATGCAGGGGCCAATAAGGTTGGAGGTACTATGAGTTGATGCTAGGAACCAATGAGATTTTGCATCTAAATATGACATTGCTAAAGGTCAAACAAGGGCACTTTGAGACCCCCATCTTGGTTCTTCACAATTGTTTTGTCTTTTATTAAGGCTAAAGGTGTTTAGAAGCATAACATTTTTCATGCATGTCTCATTCCCCAATAATTACGTTAGTAAAAAAAGGAGTGACTTTAGTGATTTTAGAATAAATAATAATAATTCCTGGTGCCCTTCACAACAATTAGGAGGGGACTATGATTCTTCATGCATGTCCCATTCCCCAATAATTATGTTTTTTTTAGTAAAAAAAAGGAGTGACTTAAGAATAAATTGAGAGGTTTAATAATTTGTGCAGACACAGGATAGTAACATATCATGTTCAGACAGCATATAAGGCTATCCACACAGTACCTCTCCATCCACTACCACCAGCCATGCTATTTGAACTCCCATGAGTCCCTTAAATGGTACCTCTTGAGTTAACATCTCCCACAAGAGCTGCAAAAATAACATACATACATATAAATGATTCATGTTAGCATGTAGTAACCAGAAAGATACATGTACGTAAAGTCCCCCACTGGCTCTTGTGTCATTAACAAAATTAATCTTGAAATCAAAACAGCAATTCATTAAAACAGTAGTGTTCTAGAGATTGGGGAGGTTAATTTACCTCTCAGTAAGCTTTTTGCAGAGTGGTCATTAACTTTTTGTTAAAACCATTTTGTAACATAATAATTTATAAATAAATAAATAATGATTTTTGGAGGTAGCACATCCACAAAGTGGTTCTTTGTCTATCTGAATCCTGGTCGAAGTAAGTAATTAAGTAACCTCTTAAGTACTCCTTTTGACTTTCACCAAAAATTTATGCTTATCTCAATTTTAAACAACTTTTTTTTTGGCAAAACTCACCACAGCATAAGAGAATGTGTCACAAGCTTCAGACACAGGCATGCTTTGGATGACCTGATTCCAAACAAAAATAATGAACATTTTAGGTCAGTGTGACATAATTATTATGCATTAGTAGATACATGCATCGCTGCATTAAACCCCTGGGGGGTTTGAAACCTGCCATTTGAAAATCATGGTATACTTTTTGCCTCCCTTAGGGGTAGAAATTGCAGCTTTTGGTCCTAGTTAAGATTTTTGGGACTGCCCGCAACTATCCCTGTCCTATAAAAATATCAATTAGGGTTGTGCGTAAAGAAATATCTTTTAAAAAAGTCTTATTGCTGCACTGGAGTGCAAGTTTCCTTTAAGGGTTAAACAAAGCCCAAGCCATGATTTAGAGGTTTAATTTTAATTTTCTGATGAACATCTCCATCTCTTTCATATGGGGGTACCCCACCTCTCCTGGGATTGAAAATCATTCAACAAATACTTTCTGTAAGATGCTCAGTGTTAAAAGTAAAGAGAATTGAAATGCTAATCACCTCAGGTGCCATCCACGGATATGTTCCAACAAGTGACATTTTTGTAGTGTTGGCGAGGAATTTTGATGTACCAAAATCACAAATCTACAACATACAGTAAATAAAAAAACAAAGTCAGTAAAACATATTTGGAAATTTAAGTAATAACCTTCTAGAAAGATTCAAAGGCACCTTTTGTCAAAATTAACAATAGTTATCATTGCAGGAATTCACATCATTACATATGGTTTAAGAAGCTCTGCCAGCACTAAAATAATACAGTGTACAGTACCACTAGGTTGACAGTCACTCGCTGACTCCACTCTCGATCTTCGAGACTCGAAGCTCAATTCATCAAAGAGTCTTGTTGATTTTTGCCATAATTATGTGCAAATGGCTGTTGTGATTTTTCTTGAGAAAAAAATTGTTTTCTTGAAAGCCTTTTGAGTGATGAAGATTCAAAAATGCAAGTTTCTTAAAACTCGAAACTTGATTCTCGTGTCATGAAACTCTAATCATTTGAGCTTTGCGATGAGTGAATCGAGTTTCAAGTCTCAAGTCAAGACTGTCAACTTTTTTTTGAGTGGTACTGTACATCTATCATCAAGACAAGCATGCTTTCAAAAACTGCATTCATTTCATGATTATACATGTCGTATCTCTAAATATATATTTCATTTTGTGTGCTAATACAATTAATTACTACTAACTGACAGAAGCAACACCACTAAATCTAAGTTGAAGAAATAGATCCTCGCTAGAGAATTTTCACTCTATACACTGTATATGGAACAAAGCCTAACATTACAGTAATGTAATATTTTAAAAAAATCAAAAATAATTTCAGAATTATTTGCCCCTTACCTTGACACATAAGTTAGAGCAAATCACGACTGAAAACAAACAGATCAAAAAATTTAAAAATGTGTTATCTCTTAAAAATTTTAGAAGCAGCACATCATGGAATTTTTTTAAAAAAGTGAATAATTACTTGCAAACAGGTAACCTTGATAACAAAGCAAAGCTTACCATTTTTAGACTTCAAGTCCCTATGAATCACTTTAACTGGAGCCTCATTATGTAGATAATTGATTCCTTGAACAAAACATGAAAAAGTAGCAGGGTTACATCACTCCATGGTTAAGCTGGCTTAGAATTAAAGCAGTGGTCTCGTGAGTGGACGGTTGTGGATTGAATTCCAGCAGGCTTACAAAAGTTAAAACAGGTTTTTTAATTAACTGCTTCAAGCCTCCCACACAGACATTTCTAGGGCTTTGTCATGCGTTCCTTTCCCACCAGGGAGGAAACATGTGATAAAGTCCTAAGAATGTATACTTGTACATACAGAGTGTGGGAAGCTATTAAAAACTGTTTTGAATGACTAACCATTATTAATAAGCCAATTTTACAGTGTGGAATGAAAATCAAGAAGTTTTAGTTGCACTAAGGTAAATCTGCACTTCGCACCAACAGTTAACTACACTTGACACTAACTATGTCATTTTGTTGACATACAGTAGCATCATATAGTAGCACCCTTTGGCTAATGAACTTATACATGTTTTATGTTAACAAAAATATCTACAGTGACAAACTTTAAAGTAATTTTTAATTTTTTAATTTTTATCATGTGGTGATATAATTTACGCAGGCCCCTTTTGATACCAGCCAGTGGCTGATAGTTCCCTGCCTAAATAAAGTTGACTTGACTTAACTGACACTGTAAACATACATTACATGCAACATGTACTTACCAACAGCAATGTCAGTTGACCACCTAAGGATCTGACCAAAGTTCAGCTGGTTGTTCGTCAGATAATCAAAAAGGCATCCATTGGCAGCATATTCTGAGACAATAAGAAGTTTGACAGTTAGGCCCAGTTCAGACGCCGAACTTTTCATGAGCCGAACCTAATACAATAACATGTACATTGAATTAAGTACATGGAAAGTTCGGCATCTGAATCAATTAGGAACGCCTGTTTCAATTTGGAACGGCTCAGCTGTTCTTTTCACCTAGCCCAGCTGGGAATTTTGCCTTTGAAGCAACTTTGGAAAGGTTTTGATTCAGACACCAAACTTTTCATGTACCGAGCCTAATGCATAATTAACAACTGCATCGCTAAAATGGAGGTTGGGTGCCTGAAGTATCCAGTGGCTTCCACTATTGGCAGCCAGCCTCTAGATTGAAATAATGCCCCCATGACTGGCACAACAGCGCAACCCAGCCATGAGCCCCCACACCAAAGGAAAGGAACAGGCATCCGTCACATTGAAAAAACATCAGTGGAGAAAACCAAAAAAGCCTAGGGGGAGGGCGGGAGGGGAAGAAAAAGAATCACATGATCAATGTAGCCAGCTACTGGGCATGCGCATGCCAAAGACCGCTGACCTCAGGCACTTAAGGCGCTCTTAGTTGTTAACTCCTTTAAATTGCATTTAAATGCATATTATCATAATGTATTTTGTAGGCAGTTTGACCAAAATAAGCATTTTTCGCCATTTGAGCTTAGTTCAACTGCAATTAAGATCGGCGTCTGAATCAATTAAGGTATCAGCCACCCTCAAGCACCCTCCTCGCTTTGATGGGCGCTAGCGCTTTTGCTTTAAACGAATACCCCCATAAACCGCACATTTTCTGAAAGCTCAATAGTTCCAGATTATTGCTTATTTCTTTTAAAAAATCAAAATATTAACACGATTTAGAAATGAGACGCTTTTTGTGAAAGTGGGTGTCCCTGTAAATTTAAGTCCAGTCCAGCCAAAAATTAATGGAAGAAGCCAATTAAGTACACATTCACTTCTTAACACGTTTGACTAAAAAACTGTGACTCAGATTTTTGTCATAACTTAGTGCATTTGTTCTGTTGTTATAAGCAGGTGAAGTTAGGGATAGAAAATCATTAGCACTACCTGGGGAAAAAATACTCTAACTCGAAAATGAAAAAAGAAATCAAAATTCGCAGACACGGTTTTTTTTAGAAAAACTATCTGACATTAAGTTGGCCAAATTTCAGCCAAATTAGTGCACGGGTTGCTGACTTGGAGTTTAAAACGTACCCTCAACTTGCCTTGATTTTCATCTCAAGAAAACAGTGGAAAAAGGTTTTTGGCGGCGTATTACCCATGATGAGATTATAACAGATTATAACACCAAAGCTGTCAATGTTGATGCATACCAGAGAAGGGACAACAATAGTGACACAGCAGGAAAAGTTGAAAACGAAACTAGATTCTGCGGTAGTTTCAATCGATTTTCAAGGAGCTTTGTCATCTTTTAGCCATTTTCTTGATTGTTTCTTGTCACTCTCTGCTAATTTCAAGGCCCACTCTTTGGCGGCAAAACGATTTTGTCGTCTTCTTTTGTCTTGGAGTCAAGGATGAAAATGTACAAGCTCTTTTTTCTACTTTGGAGACATTCACTTTCAAACTCCAGGGAAAAACAGTGAGCACTATACTTGTGAACCACGATTTCTGTCAAATTGCGTGATTAGCTTGTTTCAACAGCGGCACTCGTATCAAAAATGACAAGACTTGTCAACGATCAATTAAAATATTAGCATAGAAAAAACTTTTGCACTCTATAAGTCTGCACAGAAAAAACATTTTTCCTGGAATTTTTTTTAAAAGAAAGCTCTTGATGCGTTCTATTTAGTTGTCTAAAAATTGCAAATTTAGAAAAAACTGCTTTTATTCATTATTTTTTTACAGATTAAAATCAAAGTTGAGTATTACACTGGAATATTTATGTATCTCTATAGCACCAGAAGAATACATGTACAGTTGAACCTCTCGGTACTGACACCTCTCTATTACGGACAGTTTCCTATGTCCCAACAAAATTCTCAAACATTTTCTTTAAAAAAACCTCTATAATATGGACTCTCTCTAATACGGACGACGGACACTAAATCTCGGCACCAGAGAGTAAATTTATATAAACTTTAATAACCTCTTCATTACGCACACAGTAGTGATTGGTGATCAGGTGAATCCCGAATCCTGATCAGGTGAATCTGCACAGGGCGAATCCCATCTGGCTGATGAGCTACATGTATGCAAGGTGATGTAAAGCCCAGTAGCTACACCTTTTGCAAATCGTTGTTTGGTATGCACAGAAGAACATGACAAAATGAGGCTTATACTTACTGAGGGTTTCAATAACTACAGATAGCATAAAGATCTTTTCCATTACATTTTGTACTCTAGTTATTGCTTACTGCACTTACAAAATAGCAAAAGACGCTTTCAGAGTTGTGCTTTATGTTTCAACTTCAGTTTTACATGCAGCATTACGCTGTAGTGCATTTCATTTTAACCACAATACATGTAATTTAATTTGTCTATAGTTGAGATGTCGAGGTTGTATGCTACTAAAAGGCAGTGTCTTTGTACTGTGAATTAATAACTTAAATGGAATTTAAAGATGAATGTTAGCCTGGTTTTAGCTACCGAACACATAAAACTGTAAGTGGAGTAATATAAGTGACGAGAGCATAGTGTCCTCTTTTATACGGACACCTCTCTAATATGGACACTTCGCCCTGTCCCTTCGGTGTCCGTATTAGAGAGGTTCAATTGTATGTACGAGGGTGGGGGAGGGGAGGGGAGGGCCTAGTCAAGCTGTCTTCTTGTCACTGGTGAATGTCTCACACTTCACGTAAAACATTTGTAAGCACTTAAAGTACCCAAAACAAAAGTTACACAGAATAATGAAAAGATACATGTACAGTATTCTTAGATTTTTGCTGTCTTTCCTCCAATTTGTTTTTTCAGATCAATCTCTAACTAGGCTTCAATCCATGTGGAAAATACATTTAACAATACTGGAGACAAAGATCCTGCATGGTCATAGTGGGGCTTGGATGACTATACAGTACACCCTGTACCTGTCTGCAGTTTGATACAAAATCTAACACAAAGCATGTACATGTACATGACTTAATTTTGTATGGTTTATTATCACACTAACCTGTCACAAGGCAGAAGTTTGGTTTGGAGTTCACTGCACCAAAAAACTTGATGATGTTCTTGTGACTGAGCATACTTAGAATACTAGCCTAAAATAAATGAATAACCATGAATAATAGTCATACATGTAGAAAGATATACAATAGAGCAAACTTTATACAAATTGTTCAGAATGTGAAGATCTAATTGGAAATAAGGTTCCTAAAAAGAAAACATAGTCCAGTTATTTGATATACCAAACAAGACAATAAATGTACCTCAGCTTAAAAATCCACAAACAGTTAAAATGTTAAGACATTATTACAAAGTACAGGTAGAACATGACATACTTTTAAGCATGAGTTTGACTTCACATAATCTTTAAATTTTCCAACATGTTTTTTTAACAGCAGCCACCTCCTATGCTACACGTGTATATGTTGTGGTTCAATTTTATCCGCCGTTTAAATTTTATTTTCCTTTGTTTTAAATTCATTACCACACTTCACCATACCCTAAAACAAAGGGAAATAAATTAATTTTGAACCAACAATAACATTGAACCACAACGTATACAGCAGTCAGTTACCAGTCAGTGCACATACCATTCATGCTACATTATACAGTCATGACAAACTGTAAACCACCAAATAAACTGTTTGATATTATGGTACAGTTCAACCTCAATTAAGCAGCCATCTTTAGGGTTTGGGGCACCGGCAAGTGGCCGCTTAATGGAGGTTTGCTGCTCAATATAGGCCCATCATAAAACCACAACATGAACATAACATTTAGCAGACACATAACTTTATAATGGGAGCAGCATTAATTGTCCACACTGTCGTCACCATCTATGACAGACTGTAGTTTCGTTCTTTATCATCTTATTCTTGAAACAAAACCAAACTTAGTGTATCAAGCGCTTGATGGCTTCTTAATAGAGGTGCAGACAACAATTGGAGAGCTCTCGTTGGGATGGCCAAAAGGTGGTTAAAGTGGATGCTTAATGGGTGTGGCCACTTGATAGGGGTTTCAGTTCATATTCTTTTCTATTATTGTTATTTCAAGACTTTGATTACTGGCTACTTAATAGAGGGTGGCTGCTTAATGAAAGTTCAGTTGTACTTGTATAGATCTACACTATGGTATTCACTTTCTACAAAGGTTTTTTCCTGTTGTAATTTACACCTGTAAGTTTGCATGCTCATGCAGAGGTGTAATGATTGTTATGCCACAACCAATAAGATTATTACTTCTACTTAAATTTTCCCCAATAGCGATATTTCTTGTTTGTTAACACTGTTTTTGTTATTCAAATATTCCAACCGCTGAAACAAACGAACCCATTGTCTCAAGAACCAATAAATATTAAGCCCTGGAATAGCACATTTTTTTAGATCAAGGAATAGACATGAATAGGTGATGATGTGAAAATATTGCTATTTCATCATTTGTACATTGAAATAATATAAATGGGGCCACTTGCATTAAGAGGTCACATGACCAATGCTTCCTTAAAACAATGAGTTGGAATCTTGCTGATGCCAAAAATTGACAGAGCACATAAAAATTATCTAGACCTGAAATTTGAAAGGAAACGCATTTAAGGGAGATATTTTATGGCACTTTGATTTTTCAACAAAGTAGTATCATTTGTATTGGCCACCATGTTGGAGGGCAAAACTACTTTTTGTTTAGGTCTTGTTAAACATTTGATAGTTACACTCAGATATGCTGTAAACATTCCCACATCAACTTTTCAACATTTTCCTTCAAGTTTAAAATGCAAAATTTGTGTTCAGAAAGAGGTAATTCATAATTTTTAAAAATCACATTTTGTGCCAGATCATAAAGTCCTTTAAGACTTTAGGCCCTAGGGCTTATTTCTGAAATATTAAAGCATTAATATAATGTCATCTGTGGGACCACCAACCTAGTTTTTTGAACTGCAATGTGATGCCTTACCCACCAAGCCAATTAAATGTTAAATATATTTGTGGTAATTTGCTTAGATTTCTCTCATCAGTCAAAATAAAGAAAAATATGGGTAGAACTACATGTTTACATAGAAATTTATTACAGTCTGACATGGTATTTTGAAGGCACCCGCATAACAGCCACTATCAAAATAGTACTTAAGCTGTTGCTATTACTGGCAACAAGAGAAATCAATCCCTTTATTTAGAGAAAACCAAAAAATACTTGCAATATCATTGAGGCATTCAACTGCAATAATATCAATATATGAGTCTCAAAACATTACACACTATAAACTGATGCAGAAGGAATGCCATATAGTGAAAAAGTAATGAATTATCAATGGTATAGTATTGCACACAGTCATGTGTAATGATAATAATGAGCATACAGTGGTGAAGGATTATGATGGAAACAATCACATGAACACTTAATATTATGTTAGAGATTTAAATTAAGTTATTGTTTTTTTTTTTTTTTGGAATTAAAATTGGAAGAATTGTCTAAAAATAGTACTAATTTGCTGCAAATAAGCCTTGAGCACTTAAAATAGCAAATATATTGAAGCTTGTATCGGCTAAAAATAGTAAGACTAATCTCTCATATTAGACATCAAATCTAAAGTAGCGTGATTTGTCGAAATTGATCAAAAAATGAAACCGTTTGATTTCAATTACCTAGAGAACCATACTGTTATGAGACGTACACCGTGATGATAGACGTCCTATAACTGATCAGTTTATTCCATTAAGTGGCTTTGGCTAGAAATAAAACGTCTAATTTGGTTTGTTTTGGTCTTAGAACAAATAACCAAAAAGAAAGCAATTCGAATTCAACCTCTATCAAATTATATAAGCTTATTATGATCTTGATAAGTACATACATGTATCATAGAAAGTTGATTTGTTAGGTTTCAAACAAACCACATATCGCACCATATCAAAAGATCAGCTGTCCAAAGGCTTATTTAAAAGTCAAAAATCATTCTTATAAACTTTTAAACTATCGAAGAATATACCGACATAAGCACTGTTAGTGGCTTGTACAAGGAAAAAATTTGGATTGAATTTACTTGCCTCGTTTCCCAAAGTCAACAACTTCTTCACTGCGACCTCTTTTCCCTGTGATTTCCATCTCGCCCGGTACACAGATCCAAATGATCCCCCTCCGCATCTCTCGAAGAACTCCAGGTCGTCAAAATCTATCGTAACATACTCCATTTCTGCGGGACTAAAGCACTATAAAATTTCTACATGTTACTAACAAAAAAATTAGTGCGCGTGCGATCCGAACGTGAACTCTGCAGACCAACACGTACTGCAGACTTACATGAAGTGCCTCGTCACCTCGCTGAGCCTTCGGTCTTTACTGGTCAGAGAATACACGTAATGTCATGTATGCAATACAAATTATCTATCTTTTTTGAAGAGGAGAACTGGGTTCCAGTAAATTTTCGAGGCGCGATAGTGGCGCGAAGATTTAGAAATATGGCGTCGTTTGTTTTGTTACTGTGACACTTCTTCGCGTCATTTTAGTCCGAAAAACAAATTAAATCATGTCTGTGAAGGTAAAAGATGTCTTGGATGCGCTCCAGCAAATGCAAAAGAGCCTTGAATGTTCTATATGGTGAATACAATTTCTATAAGCTTTAATAATTAGCGTGGGTTCTTCAAAGACGAAAGACGCCATGTTTATTTATTTCGTATAATTATAACAAATAAGACTTACTTAATTCGCAGCCTTATTCCCTTCTTTTCGACAGCCTTGAGCTGCTGAGGGACCCTCATTCGACTAAGTGTAATCACCAGTTTTGTGGGTAAGTGTTATGAACTTTCCTTCGACGACAATTAATTGTAATTGCAAAAGTATTTTGCAACGTGGCTTCACTCTTCATTGCTTGTACACTATAATCAGCCACTATGTGCCATAAAAGCTTACCTTGAGCAAACATAAGCTCTGAAGTACACTGAAGTGTTTAAAGAAGGCTTAAAATAAGTAAATACTTGCTTAAAATCTCCACACATCTCCGGCCATGTCATTTTATTTTGTTGTAAAAGCAGCATTCTCATAATAATGCTGTTTCTCACATACAATGTTATTAGGGCCGACAAGAAGTGCTGGTAATGGGACTGAGTGGAGTACAATTCATATTGTAATAGGGCCAAAGTACCATAATATTCCAAAAATAAGCCCCTCCAACTATAAGCCCCCCAAACTCGTAATGCAAAACGCCCTCCATTAAATCGCCCCTCCTGATATAAGCCCCCAGGGGCTTGTACTTGGAAATTGCCCTCAAATACTATGTATCACAAAGCAAAAATGGTAAATTTCCTTCCAACTATAAGGCTAGCCCAATCGATTGTGAAATGCAAATTTCCCTCCGCAGATAAGCCCCTCTGAATATAAACCCCTCCAAAAATGAACCCCTCAAAAAGGGCCTTTGAAAAATTTAAGCCCCAGAGCTTATTTTCAGAATTTTACAGTATGCATTCTGAAAAGATAAGGCCTGTTCAGTAAACTTAACCTTTTCAACTCTGTCTTTCATTGAAAAAGTCAATGCATCAGGCAAGTTCTTGAAAAGAGCAGCAAGAAATCCAAAAACAAGTGGTACTGTCCTCTTTGTAAGACTCCTGTATCCAAACGGTAAGTTCTTTTATTTTTTTGTTCCTCTGATTCCAAACCTTTTTCTTTCCCTGACAGGCCACAATTATGTAAGTCTGTAAGCCAAAAAGTGGTTGAACACCTCTTAAGTCTGCTCCCCTAGTAACCCAAGCATAAGCGTAACATGGTCCTCATTAGTAACACAAGCATTTGAGCTTATGAGCTGTTAAGCAGTCCCTGGCAACATACTTTTCCTTAGACAACACCAAAAAAAATTTACTTCTCACACCAACTTTGTAGGCTGGGCATCCTAAAGGTTCAGAGCTTTTGCACACCCTTAACTTTTTCTTAGTGATCATTGCTCTTGTGTAATAACTTTTAAATTCACCTTTTTGATGAGTTGCTGGTATACAATTTTATCTACAGGGTACTGCATGCATTTTACAATACATGAGCACACTGCAGAGATTCCAAACTTTGCTTTTCATTTTTAGGAGCTTGACTCCAAATCCCAAGCTAAATGAAATTGTTGCTGCAGTGCGCAATTTACAAGGAGCAGTTCAAGATGACACAGGAATTCCTACAGGTGATCAGATTGTCAAAATTTTAGGATATGTAAAATGTTAGAAATTATGCCCGCACCCTTGCACTAGTAAAATTTTTATGACATAGTTTAAAATATCTCCTATTACTATCGATGAAAGAATTACTAAACACCGAAAATACAGGTGTATTTCAGGAATATTTACTGTAAATTAGCCAATCACAATAATTAAGCGAAGGACTCATAAGCACACTACAAAACCGTTAACAAATTACCGTTGCCACTTGCACAGTTTAGTTTGTCATACCTGATTTAATTTTTATTGCAACAAAATAACATTCCAGAAATATTAATACTGGTTAAATCACTGTTACCTTGCTACTGTACAGACCAGTCTGAATCTTTATTTTCTTATTTTATGAGTATTTGAGTATAATAATTTATTTTGTAATTTGCTAGCAATAAGTTTTCATTATTATTATTGTAGTAAAAAACTTCTACAAATTCACTTTCACATGGATCAAAACTTACATTTATCCTGGAGCACTTGTTGTTGGGTATACTGAGATGTAAATTTTGACTTTTTGTCTTTGCAAATTTTATGTTTAAATAATTGTTTATGTTAGGCCCAGTTCAGATACAAAACATTTCATGACTGGTTGAATTGAGTCAGATGACAATCCTAATTCCAGCTGAACTGGGAGAAAAATGCTCATTTCAGCCAAAATATTGCAAAATACATAGTAATAACATACGCATTAGGTTGTCCACATGAATTGAAGTGCTGTTCCGTAGTCACTCCAAAGTTGAACTACACTGTCGCTGAAAAAAAGCTCATTTTGGTCAAAATGCTTGCAAAATATGTAATAATAATATATGCATTAAGTTATGCACATAATTTTATAAATTAGGCATCTGAATTAAAGCATTGTCACTTCAAAGTTGAATTTCCCAGCTTGGCAAGGCAGGAAGAACAGCTGAGTATTTCAAATTGAAATAAGCAATCCTAATTGTTTCAGACCCCAAACTTTTCATGTACTTTATTCAAAGTATTACCAGGTTTGGCTCATGAAATGTTAGTGTCTGAACCCGGCCTTATCTGTGTGATCGTGATTGTAACAAGCTCTTATCATCTTTGTTCAGGTTCTCCACCATCACAGCCCGTGAAAGGACCCAACACAGATGTTAATTCAAGTGTGGTTTCTTTTTCTGTTCCTCAACCAACACCTCGAAAAAATGCTACTGGTCGCAAGGGTAGACGGAAAGCTTCAAGAGATCAGTTTACTGTGTACATAGGAAAAAAAGGTATATAACGATTTCATATGAAAATAAAAGTTACCCCAAACTTTTTTAACTTTGCACTAAGCACTGCCTTTGACCAAAAATTGTATCCAATTTATGAATGTACAACTCTTGTGTGCATTGGGTAGAATATTTAAGTTGCATGTGGTACAGTGTAGAAGACACTCTAACCTGCAAAACAAAGCAACCTAGAGCAGTAATTATGACAGTTGTGGAAATAATGTAAGCAGACATACAGTTGTACATGTTTTACAATGTACATGTAATACCGTGCAATGTACCAATAAGATTTGTGGTGAATAACGGTCAAGATCACGTCCTGTAGGGTACCTGGTATTCTACAAGTCCAGTTAGGATACCACATTTGCCTTTATACTGGGTGTCACTGCAGTTAACAATTTGCTCAATGAATTTACAGGCTGTACAAGAAGAGAGCATGAAAAAAAAATTAAAATTGTTTTTTGTATCTACTTGATTGTGTTACATTATTGTAGCTATTCAACCTGCCAAACAAGTAACAGAAATGTCTGGTTAACTGTAAAGTTAACTACGGTCACATTTTTATTAGGTAATTCAGTTCTGCTCCAAATTTTGTAAAAAGAGTACATACCAATGGTCATTGGTACTAAGAGTGAAGATGTACTGTAACACAATCTACAGTTGCAGCTGGAAAAACAAATTAATATTATTGTCATTCTTGATCCTATACAGAAAATTTTGGACATGCTTTGGAAAGCCAGCCTCCTCAAATTGTATCAAATGTGAACATAAGGTACTGTACAGTCCACACATGTGTGATGTGTTTCACTTATAATTAACTTTGGTTAAGATTTTGCTTTCATTCATTTCAAACTCATTATCATAAATCATTACCATACAAAGGAAGGTGAACTCTAAACCTATGAGAAAATTAAAACACAACATGCATACCATGTTCCTGTAAATTAAAAAAAAAAAACCATACATGTACCCATTTCAGACCATACCACTGAGTCAATGTAATGACCATCCTTTGGAGATGAGTGCCCTTCCACAGAAAGGTTGTAGCCAAACTAAATCAAGAACTTTTGCCAGGCTAAGTTCCCCTTACTTTCATAAACAAAAATGTCCCATTCACACCAAATAAACATGTTTAATTAAACCAGGTTTTAAAAAATGAAAAACAGACATGCAAAACTGGAACACAAGTTTATTTCAAACAGGATTCAAATGAAAATCAGTACATTTTTTAATTTGCACTTAATTCAGTGAGCAGGTTTTAAGAAGTCAGCACCCTATAATCAGAACCTCTGTAAATGACCACCTTTCATAAACTACTGTGACCACTTTTTGGCCTGATGGTTTATTGTCTTCTATTGTATTTAACCTCTTGCAAGCAACCACCTGTGCAAGACGGGTTTTTTTTGTTCGCTATGTGAACTTCGTCACTCAGAGTAAACAAAGAACTTTCAGTGGGTAGTGCAGGAACTGCTCGTAAGTTCTCTCCTAATTGTTCACAGGGAACAATGACATGTCATTCTTCTAACTGTTTTAGTACTGTTTAGGGTCGGTGAAACACACCTATTTAACTTCTCTTCCGAGCAGCTGCTCCATGACCCCTTTCAGTGCCAACATCGAAAACATAGTACGTGTATGTACTTCGGTGTCGGGACCTCCTTTTGAAAGGGACTCCCTGTTGACAATTCTTATAAGCGACCACTAAACCTTCTCATTTTGGTTGGTCGCTTATGAGAGGTTCAACTGTCGTACATCATAGTCTGGGGGAAATCTGTGGCCACTATAGCCCCTAGTGACAGCCCTGTAATGTCTGGCTTGTGAATTTTTCCATGCACCTTTTTAAAGTAAAATAACCAGACCTGATCAAGTATTTGGTGTCTCACCCTTCCCCTCTCCACCCCAATGCTTTTTTTATTATTATTTTTTATTTTTTTAGTTTTCAGCTTTATTGGTCTAAATCTCTTCTTAATTAATGATATAAATGAAAAAGAAGGTGATGCAGCATTACTGTATTACATTACATCATTACAGTTCTTTTGAAGCTAACTGCTTAATTCCTTGATTTCAAAGCTATTTTTACAACAATATTATAATGCTGTACAAGTAATACACATTGTAGGCCATGCAGTAGCTGGGTGAGAGTCTGCAAGTCTGCCAAGTCTCCTTGGCTTGGTGGTTTTGTTATAATTCCATCACTGTCTAGAACTGCACACGTTCTGTTCTCTTTTGATATTTTTGTTTATACATTGTAATTTTAGGTCATCGCTTCGACCATTGCCAGTGACACAGACACAAACAAAAGCCAAGAAATCAGCCAAAGCAGAAAAAACTAGGAAGACAAGAAATTCTAGAAGAATACAGGAACAGAAGAGTCTTCAAGAGGACCCAGATGTTGGGAGGAACAGCAACGATGACCTGCTTCACTTGATAGATACCATGACTTTTAAACCGGTTCCTACTGAAGGTGATTGATCTTCTTTGCCACCCTGAAGTTTTACCTAAAATCATAAACTTGGAAAAATGAAATTTTATAATGTACAGTGTACAATTGCATGGACTAACGATACTTACATGTATAGTTGTACAGTGTATTTATCTTGCGCCTTGTCTATATAAAATAACCGCCTTACTTGTTAATAAATAGCATAACTGATGCTAGCAATACACTGTAGTTTGCTTCAGATTGCTGACTACGGTTTCACGGTTTACACTTTATATAAAACAGCAGTGCATATATGTACATCACCAACAGTAGCTTGTCAGGTTTTGGCCTCCATTATATTGTTTTATCCAGCGTCGAAAGTTGCAGTAACACTATTTGTTTCTTCGTGCTTACAGGTTCATCTAAGGATTTCATTTTGGACCCAAAGACAGAAGAAAAATTAACGCCAACTGATAATTCCTCTCCTTTAACAATAACTTTGAGCACATTGAAAGAAGACGCAGGTGAAAAAGACGATTGTAAACTGAATCCGTCCATGCAGAAAGAAAAACCTGTTTGCTTAACAACAATCGCTGAGGCGGATTCGTCCATCAGTATTAACCCTTGTAGTAGTACAGGATTGTTTGGAGACAAAAACCTGGTAAACTGTGAGAACACAGCAATTAGCAAAGAAGATATAGTGGTAGTTACCAACTCAAAAATTGCCGACTCTACATTGTTATGTATTCCTCAGAGCACTTCCTTAGACACCATACAAAGTGTCTCGATTCTGCAGTCACTGGAAGTTCAACCTCATGATTCAGCTGGAGGCTTTTGCAACGAAAGTGACGTCGAAGACAATCAACAGAATGATGTTACTACTTACCAGGGCGATGAAACAGACGAGCTGGTGGCAAATGAAAAATGTGATGTGGAAAACAGGGAAGAAATGTACGATGAAACTCGAGGTAATGCTTGTGGTGAAAATCCAGTTCATGATGATGACGAGGCAAACTTTAAGAGGAGGAATAAGGAAAACAAGCAGATCTTAGGAAGCATCGCTTATACAGAAACCGACGAGACAGTTTGCAATGTGTTACCTAATAGCATCCCCGCCAAAATACCAGAAATAGAAAATCTTTGCATTGAAGGAAACAACCTGACCTCGACCGTTATTTGTGATTCAGCCATCCAAAAAAAACCAGATAGAAACTATGAAGAAAGGGAGACTCATGATAAAGGATTACCGGAACCTTCTGATACAATACTGCCACATGAAAATGTTAAAACTAGTACTGAGCAGAGCTTGGACTTTGAGGGTTTGGTATCGCTGTTTGACGAGCCCTCGTATAGTAGTACCTCTCAAGACGCAATGCACAAAGAAGAGACCGAACAAAATAGTACTCGTTTAGACAAGGCCGCAGAACAGTTGCAACAAGCCCATACTCTGGATAAGGAGACAAATATGGGACAGTCTCTAGAGGCAGTGCAACAAGTCGAAACTGTCAACAACATTTCAAGTTCTAGTGCTCCCAAGGGTGAGAAAACATCACCCCGTAAAAAAGGGCGTGGTGTTGCAAACTTGCAAGACGGTGAGGACAGTGATGATTCTTCGGATTTGTGTGAACGCGTCAAACAAAGGCAAAGAAGGGGAACGTCCAAGATGCTGCTGACAGAGCCTCCCACGACATCATTAACAACTGAGTCGAAGTCAAAAAAGCGAACTGTAGATTCTATGACTAGTTTTAAAACAAGAGATGAGTCCAGCCTCGAAGGCAGTGCCAAGAAGAAGTTTAAAACATCTGAAGTTCCTTCGCCAAGTCAGCTGTCCTCAGAGAAACCGAACACAGCAAGAAAACAGACACAAAGGAACAGTGAGGTTTCTAGCAAGCAGAAACAAACAGAGGACTTGGTTACTACTGACTGTGATGAACGGAGTCAAAGTCATCAGTCTGAGATGGTCAATTATTCTTGTTCAACCGATAAGAGCATTGATTCAAATGAAATGATTCCAGCCAGTGTCTCTTCATCAGAAAATCCCAAGTCAGCAGTTATTGATCCAATGGATGTGTATGCTGATCAGACTCATGAAGAGAAGAAGGAAGTTGCCTCAAAGGGAAAAGAGAGTTTGAAATTGCATAAAATTAAAGAAAGAGGCATCTTCGTCGAAGATTATTCATCAGATTTGAAGACAGCAGAAGGAAGGTCTCAAGACGAAAGGCAACACTCTTCTGCACCACAAGTCAAGAATGCTGTGGACCATGACGAATCGACCCAAGGTTTTACGCCATCTCCGAAACTGTCTTTTCTAAGTCAGAAACTTAAGGACAGTACAAGTGGACAGAGCTTAATTAATGAACTGAAAACAAGTCATTTACCTGAATCTCTTCCCTTTGACCCAACTCGGAAAGCGAGTTTCAATGCAACTGGGCAAAGATCCCAGCTGCACGAAGAGGATTTTGGTGACCAGGAACGACTTATTACAGGGCAAGACCATACTGCATATGATGAGGATACTCATGTTCAGAGAAAAACCTTGAGAACTCCACCGTGTTCAAGTGGAATAAATTCCTTAAAAGGCAAGGAAACAGGCGACACCAAAAATAATACTATGGAAAGGGGCGAATATTCTTGTCAACTTGCGGAGAATCACTCAAAGACATGCAAACCCTTAAGTCAGGAAGGCTGCACCTCAAGTGGGACTCCAACACAGTGTTCACTAGAGGCGGCTGATTTCACGCCCTGTTTGTTTGGAAACAACAGCTGTGAAACTCCAGCCAAGATAGTGAGCCAGAAGAGGACTAAACGTGTGGAAACTCCTTTTCAAGAAGGTATCGAAGAACATAACGGAGAGATGAACGAGGCTGAAATTGAAGAGATAGGTGTTCTAGACGATAGTGAAACCCCTGGTGTGATTGGGTTGCTTTCTGGCAGCCAAAAGGCTGCATCGTTACAAACTGGCTCCGATGGAACTCAAAGTTTTGGAACCAGTCAGAGCATCTCTGTACTACATGACTTGGACGTTCCATCGCAAGGACAAAAAGAGGGTACAGATCGCAGAGATGACCCTAGTGAACCGGCATTTCATGCAGAACATTCCAACACAGAAACAGAGATGGATAAATCGTGGGCAGAACCACATCCAAAGAAACCGAGAAGCAAACAGCATGCAGAGTCACAAGGGGTGGAAATGAATATGTCAAATTGCCACGGCAAGAAAAAAACAAACGGTTCAGAGCTCACGGAAAGTGAAATTATACCTCCCACACCACCCGTCAAAACTGTTACCAAACACGTGTTCGATGTTCATGCTCAGTCTCCTTTAAAACTTACCAGCCCCAAAAGGAACGTGCAAATGAATGATAGTAGTACAGCAACCTGCCATTCCAAGAGTTTAACTGTTAAGAGAAAGCGGAGTATAAGAAGTCCCCGTTGTTCAAATTCGCCAAAATTGCAGGAGAATAACGATGATGGCACTGCGATGCACGTCAGCAGTTCTTTTAGTAGGAGGAGTGAAGTCAATGTCTCAGTACTGGAAAATCATGATCGTAGTTCAATGAATGTTGATATCAAAGGCTTAAGTCAAGCCATGGAGTTTGAAGTTGGTACTAGCGCTTCTTCGGAACAACAGCGGGTAAATTTATCACAAGAGACAAGTACAGAAACATTAGTTCATGGAACAAAAATAAACGCCAACAAAACGCTAAAGAGGTTAAGACGATTAGACAACATACAAAGGCAAGGAACTTATTCTGAAAGCATTTCTCCTCGAGTTTTGGATGGGCCACGTCTTTCACAGTCTGAGGCAAACAGTAAAGTGTCGAAATATGACAACGTTGGACGAGAAGACTTGAGAGATAGTCCGTCGGCTGAAGTGGAAAGCATACATTCATCTCCATGCAGTCCTGTTAAGCGACGACTTGATAATATGGGCGATTCATTTGATTGGTCAGGAACTCGAACCGTGCAGAAACGCGGTGGGTATTCCCAGGATAGCCCGGTAGCCCTAAACAACTGTGACAATAACGCTGAACATTTTCGAGGCAAAGAATTCGAAGATTGTTACGTTGACCAGTTAAATTCACCCAACGCTTCACAAGCTCGCGACGAAACTGAAGATTCATCGGAGGATTTCTTAAGGAAATCTGAGACAAAAGGAGAATTGGCTAACCCTTTTGTTGGCAATATTCGCGTTAGGAATTCCCGCAGTGTCGTTGACGAGGAAATTTCATTGACGGACGCTGAAGAGGAAGACTCCTCTGGAGATGAAAGTTTATTGAAGCCTGCTTTTCTTCCCAAAGAATCTCGAAAATCACCTGAAAGTCAAATAGATAATACTCATGACAGTGACGATGAGGAGGAAGAAGTGACGGTTTTTTCTCAAGAGCTCATTCCTTCTGAAAACGAAGATGACGACGATGATGGAGGTAGGTAGTTCGAGCTATTCTTGGTACAGTTTAAATATAAACCTGTTTGCTTCCAGCTTGGTTTAGTCATATATTGCAGTTGAAAAAGAAATCTTGCATCATAATCTTTTTTCGACACCCTCGACTGACTCACTTTGCGGCAAGTATGCTACAAATAGTTGGAGAAGTTATGAATTTCAACCTTATAACGTCCTTGTAGAGAGGCCGATTGACTAGCTATTTGAACCCGAGTTCTGTAGTTAATGATATCATTTCCTTAAAAATAATTAGATAAATTTGCCACCCATAAATCATTGAAATGTTAGTTTGGTGGCCAGTTCCAGATATGTTACACTAATCAAGCAGCGTCTAATGTTGAAACGCTTCTCCTTTATGGTTATATCCTTAGATTTTGATCGTCACCCAATAAATAGTTTTTTTTTACTTTTAGTTGGTTTCGTTACCTTAGTCAACAAATTTGGAACAAACCAATTTCTAAGTATAGGTAACGGAAGCAGACGCATAAAATGGGGCTGTAGATTCATTGATCAGAGATAGGGCAGTGTGTACTGAATTCCAGATGAAATACTTTTTGACGGCAACGTAGCGGATAGGGAGAATTCATCGAATATCTCGCTGACAGGCACTTTGTCTTGTCAACTCATTGATGGTTGTGTAAAGTAAATAGCAGCACAAATTTTGAACCGATTTACGTTACCTACCTACCACATCAAAGCTATTGTGCAGCATGAAACCTTTATTATCTTCATCCTTGTAGCTTCTTATAAAGCATTGGACAGTACTGGAGCATCGACTTCCACATTTCTGTCAGAAGCTGCTGCATCAACTCAGGTTTATCAATCAATATTTATTGGATTCATATCATTTAATATAATATCAATGATTCCTCCTCTAATGATGGTGATTCTTTAATAAAAGAATATGTCAAATTTTCGTTGAGACTCGGTACACTGTTTTAAAAAGTCAAGGAGATGATAGAAACTATAAAAACAGGGGTTCACCATTCTCGTGTCTATAGGCTATGTTTACACTATACCTTATGCGCTGACACGAAAACCATACTGGAAAGGGCTTCTGTTAACACACAAGATAGGTGATATCGGTGCTTATTCTGCGCAACGCCGACTTCTAAAGTGGAGAGTCACATGTCGGATTAGATTTTCAAACTATACTGGCAAGATTTTCGTGTCGGCATGAAAAGCTGTCAGGTGTCAAGTGGTATTCGTTAGCGTGCTACGGTAGGCCACTTTAGCGATAGCCTTGCCCGACCCAAAACTCTCTCAAAAGCAGCAAATTCAGTACCGAAAAAAAAATCAATGAATATGTATTTGTTCTGGTAATTGCTTTCTACAGAGAATGGACGTTCTTCGGCAAGACGTAGAGGCTATGGAAAAAGAAATGGAAGAATTAAGGGCCTATCTTGCAAAAACTGACGACAATAGAGAAGACGAAGAACATACGCTTAAAGGCGACGACATAAACTATCAAGAAGCCGGTAAGAACACTATTAGGCCCTCTGCAGCTGGTCATTAGGGAGCTTAAGCAACTACGACGGCGACGGCTACAAAAACGTCACTTAAAAAGTGAATTCGCTCTGTCTGAAACTTAATCGCGTTTGGTCCATCTCGTTAAATTTGTCAAATGTCGGCAAATTTTTCTGGAGTTGAATTCTAAAGGATTGTTTCAAAGTATACGAAACGAAAAAGAAAGTTGTCTTCTGTTCATGACCTTCACAAAACGTGAAATTAGGCATTTTCACGTCGTAGTCGTGCATTGACGGCAAAGAAATTTACAAAAAAGCGTGATGCACGTGCAGAGTTGTTTTTTTGCCAATCGAAACCTATTGCTTTTATGCCGTTCTCGTTGACGTCGCGCTCGTCGTTGCTTAAGCTCCCCATTTTCATGGTACAAAACCGCCATGCTGGCGAGCAAGGGACGCACTGAGAGAAGACAAACAAAGGAAATTACCATTTTAAATGACGTAAGGGCCTGTTTACATGGAGGTGGGGACCCCAAATAGGTGAGGTAACATGCGGTGTGTCACCCCACCTATAATGTAAATGTGATCAAATTAAAGTAAGACATTACATGGACAGGCAGGTTATCCCACCAAAGCGGGTTACCTTACCTACCTGGGGTCCCCCACCTCCATGTAAACAGGCCTTAAATCTTTTGTTTGTCTTGTCTTAGTGCGTCTCTTGCTCTCAAGCAAGGCGGTTTTGTACGACGTGAATGACATTGTAGCTTTACAGGGCCTATTTGGGATAATGTGGAAGTCAAGTCTCGTCTCAGTAATCTTGTTCCTTAGAGTTTGTGCTCTTCTGTTCATTTTCTCGTCGCTGCTACTGCTGCTGCTGCTGATGTCGTCCTGTGCAGAAGTATTTCATGTGGTAACACTATTTGGAACAAAGATTCCGAAATACTACTTTATTTTCGCTTTTTCTTTTTTACGCTTCTGAAGGCATTTTGTTCTTCTTCGTGTTATCTAGACATATATTCAATTGACCACTCCAGAAAATACCACAACATACCATAATGCTCTTTGTTTGTCACCCTAAATTTTTAATAAAGCATTGTTTTCAGTTTCTCTTGGGGCTATTTTAACTCCCAAGAGAAACTTAAGACAATGCTTATGCAAAATTTTGGAGTGACAAACAAAGAGCATTATGGTATGTTATGGTATTTCTGGAGTGGTCAGTTCAGTAAGATCTGGTTCCTTAACTCAAAAAGGAATCCTTTAGCTGTAAAAATGAACTTAGTACAAAAAATAAGACGCATACAGTAAATGCTAAACATAATAGCCCATTGATTTTGCAGATTTAGTTGATGATGGAGATATCCAGCCATCGCTAACTCCACCACCGCCACTAACGCCAAAGAGCATCCCTCCAATGCCTCAGCTCTCCACCCCCCTGAAAAACGTCTCACGTTATCTAGAACAGGAGGGGCAGTCTTCCGACGAAGGTAGCGAGTGCGAAGATGCAACAAGCAGTGAGCCAGTAAAGAGAACAGAGTTGCCAAGGAGATTTGGTTACCAAGGAAACAAAAGTACTACGGAGGGATTTAGTCCAGGAGAGAAGTCTGGAAAGAAGCGTCCTTTGTCTCCGAGTGATGACGATGATGATGGTTTGAGTATCACAGAAGTTGAGCATCGTCAAGAAGAGACGCCTTCTCCGCCTCGCAGTAACCACTCAATCGAAAGATCTCAAGAAAACGACGAAGACAAGTTGATTGTTATTGACGATAGAGACGGCCCTCAATCAAGAACTGGTTCACTCTTGTTAGTAAAGAGAAGAAAATTGACACATGATCTTGTGCCTAAAAAGTCTCCAGTCGTTAGCTTGTTGTTCACACGTGCAGGAAAAGGTTTAGAGAAACCTGGCCAGTCTCCAGGGACGCGGTCTAAAGGATCATCACCTACCAGGAAAAAGTCTTCGTCTTCAATCTATTCGCGAAAACCTGGGACTAGTATTTCGCCGATCAGGGGACAGAGTCCAACCAAAACAGGCTCACTTAAAGGAGTGTCACATGACAATTTGTCGAAAAAGGATTCGTCACATAATGGTGTGTCACGCGACGATGCGTCGAACACTAGTGTGTCACAAAGTAATGTGGCACGGGAGAAGTTGTCACATGAACGAAGTCATTCGCCCGACTTGCTCACTAACGTCAAAAAAGTGATAAGCAAGAAAAGCTTGGACAATAAAAGGGAGGACAGGACGACAGACAGGCAGCTATCTTTTGTTGCGACACGTTTAAACAGGCAGCAGTTGGTAAGAGTTTGCTTAACGAGGTTCTGCGATACACGTATTTCTAGTTATTATACAGTGAAACCTCTGTTAAGCGGACACCTTCGGGACCTTCCCAAACGCTCGCTTGATAAAGGGTGTCCGCTTAATAGAGGTTTGTAAAAATCAGGGGCACCCAACGACTGTTTTCTGTAGAATATCTGTTCGGGGAAGGGAAAATTGCCTGGAATTTACTATAGCTTGAGGAAGGCTAAAAATTTCTAGATGACTTTTCCATTCGTGTACAATTTTCTAAGCTACTTATCTTATAAATTCCCTACGATTTTCTAGAGTTTAATTTTTCGCATTTCACTCCCCAGGTTAAGCTATTTTTCGTAGAAAAAAGAATCCTAAAAGTTTCGGATTTGGAAATGTCATGGAGAGAGGAATGAGAACAATTCTTACTTTTGCAAAACTTTAAATTGCATCTAAAATTTTCGGGAAAATAGTACCGAAGCCCTAGCAATTTCGAAAAGACTCAAGTAGCCCCAGGATGACCGATCAGATACAAATTTTATAGCGTTGCTTAAAATGCATTCAATGCATTTAGGAAGAAACCGTCGTTGGGTGCCCCTGAAAAGTTGTGTAATTTTTGTTAACAATTGACATTCAGCGGTTACTCTGTTCTGTGATTAAGTTTCATGTTGTTGAGGAAAATAAGGAAGCTGTGCTGTACTTTGCGCAAGACTTTTAGGCGAACTTTGATCGCGGATGATAATTATACTGCCGGATATCGGTCTGATCTACCGTTTATTGACAGCTAAATGTATTGATTTATCTTTATTAATCGACTACAGTACGCATTTCAAGGAAGTAATCCAATACTACTATTGTCAATTCAGTCCGGTGTCCGCTTAATAGAGGTTTTTAACAATAGAAATTAGCCAAGTACGATTTATTTTAAGTGTCCGCGTCCGCTTAATAGAGGTGTCCTCTGAACAGGGGTTCGTTATAAAGGGAAATATAAGATGTTAATTTCGGGACCCGGCTTAGCGCCCGCTTAATAGAGGGTGTCCGCTATTTATGCGCTGGTTGAACCCTTTTTCCTGTTTTCTCCTTCAATGTATTGCAGGCTTACGCGTGATAGCACGCTATCAGGGGCGGTCTTGTGCTTCATTATGAACTTCTGGTGCTTTGATGCAGTCTGCAAACGCATTTTCGGTTATCAACTCTCTCCTTTTCAGGCGAAGGGTGGCGTCAACCATAAATACGTTTGCGATCGTAGGCTAAGTTTGTTGCCGCACTACTTCAGATTTCTTCTTTTATATAATATTTTCATATGTAATTTTTTCCCATATAGTGTTTGCCAATAGGCCATTTGCATGATGGCGTCATTTTACTACTATGTCCAGGATCCTTCAGGCTTTTGCTTTCTTGTGCAAATTAGGGCTTTTGTTATTTAAACCTCACTAGGATTACCAAATTTAAATATGAAAGAAAAACGAAAAGAATTCTGGTCGTAGTAGTAAAATGACGCCATCGTGCAAATGGCCTATTACACCTCGCTTCGTTCCCTTTAAAAAAAGAAACCACCTTTAACATTCCTAGGGAGCTTAGTTTTTGTTGTGGAAATATGGCCGTTCTGGAGAGGTTAAAGCGAGAGTAAATAAGAGTGGCCATGAGCAAAGGTTTAACTGTATTTTCGCTCTGTTCACTCTATGTGATATGTTGTTCGCCAGGCTGAAGCTCGCACCCTCGCTGAAATGTATGGTGGAAAACTAGCTAGCGAGTTCAACAGCAAGACAAGTCACGTGATTATGACCACTGGTATGTCGCTACATGCTGACAAAATCTGCTAGATAGTTAACGTACCCTTGACACATATTTGATCTTTTCACTATCACAGAGTCCATCTTGGTGGCTTACAATGTTGTCTAACTTAGCTTTTCAGCATCATATAATATGATCTTCGTATTAAACCGCCTACTTGCGATTGTTACACTTTATGACTGGTCCCGACTGAAACATTTCACATTCGTTGGATGTTACGTGATATCAAAGTACACTAGCCAATGAAAGCGCGCTGTTGAGGAAAAATCGAGCTCTATAATAACAGCATTTATCAGTTTTTAGCACTCATAGATTCTCGCGTTCAATCGTTCGCAAATCTTCCTCTTTCAAGTGTCTCGAAAATGCATGAAAACAACTTTTTAGTGTCGCGAAGAAAACGATAATTTTAAAAGACTAATGCTCCATCATTCTGGCTTGTTTAGACCATTTTTTTTTACCTCCTTTCATGACAAGAACCGAGAATGATCTTTCTTTCTTTCTTCCAGATGAGAATATGCAGGTGACACGTCATAGTTATACCATGAAGTACCTATTGGGTCTGGCTCTTGGAAAATGGATTGTTAGTCATCGATGTAAGTCAATCACTAGATTAAATTCAAATTTTGTTTACGTGAAATCAAAATTAAAATCATTCCTTTGTCTTATCACAACGCTTCGTAAATACTTAGTGAATCGAGTAGAATTTAAAGCAAACGGGTGTGTGAGAGCCATTCTAGTCTCCAGATTCCCACGGCTTTTTACTCCGAACGAGATAAGGTGGGGTTCTGGTAACGAAATCTTGTTTTCTGAGCATTTTACAATTACTTCTGGTTTTATCTCTTTTTTGGAAAAAAATTGCGCGAGATTTTTACGAATTTAGTTCATATATATAATCATCTAAAAATCGTTCTAATATGCTCAACTTCGACCGATGTATATATGGATCACTTTGTTCCTAACTCCAAAGCATGCTTGGGCTAAACGGGATCCCATCTCATTGGTTTTGTTTCTGCCTTTTTACACTTTTTTTTTTTTCATGTCACGGTGTGTTCTTTACGCTATGGTAATTTTTTTTGTATTCACAGGGATTGCTGCTTGTAACCAAGCCAAATCGCTTGTTCCAGAGGTGATATCACCGTTTCATGGGTTCTTTATTTCGTTTTTTTGTTGCTGCCACAAGCAATGTAGAAAGCTCAAGCTTGAAACAAAAGGCAGAACACCTCATTTTAGGTCACTTTGACTCGCTTTTCATTCCTTATACAGAGACAGTCCTTTGACAGATACACAAAATACCGTAAAATTCCGAAAATAAGCCACCGGGCTTATATTTTTCAAAGGCCCTTTTTGAGGGGCTTATATTCGGAGGGGCTTATCTACGGACAGAAATTTGCGTTTACAAATCGATCGGGCTAGCCTTTGTTTTACTCTGTATTTGAGGGCAATTTTCCACCTACAACACTACGGGAGCTTATATTTGGAGGGGCGATTTAACGGAGGGTTTTTTGCGTTACTGGATTGGGGGGCTTATATTTTGAGGGGCTTATACATAGAGGGGCTTGTTTTCGGAATTTTACGGTACGCCGGCAGTCACACCGACACACTCACCATCGACCCTTACACCTCTAGTTTACGTGATCAGATCTCTGTAAATTACAAACCCATGTAGTGAGTCGGTTTTGTATCATCTAATTTTTTTGCGTTGTTTTTATTCGCTGCATCAACTGAGAAGGACTGAGATTTCAGTTCATGGGCTTGGCTAACTAAACTTAGATATTTATTTTTTTCAACAACGATCTCCGAATCGTACGTTTTAGGTGGATTATGAAGTAAAAGGTGATGCAGGTCTCGGACAAGCTTCTATTCCCCGCGTTGCAAGAAAAGCTAGAAGCAACAAGGTACGACTTAATCTGTACAAACGAATTTGGCTCAAATTTAGTGAAGATTTCTGCTGAGTAAATATTGCCCATGAATAATTTGTTTTTTTTTTTTTTAGGAAGCACTTTTATTTCAAGACTATGAAGTCTTGTGTTTAGGTGAATTCAGTGCTGCTGTCACTAAAGGTAATATATGATGCGTGTTATTTTCATTTAGCAGACGAAATGAAAATTCGCCACTTTATAAAAGAGGAAGAAACTGGACCGCGATAACTTTTGCAAAGACCTTTGGGATTGTTACTGTGAACGGCCAATAGGGAGCTTAAGCAACAGCGAAGACGATGCTACGAAAACGTCACTTAAAAAGTGTGTGCGTGCTGTTTCAAACTTAATCGCTTTTATGCGTCGAAATTCAGGAAAAGAAAGAGAAAGTTGTTGTCTTGTGATCACGTCCTCGACAAAACATAAAAATTAGGAACTTTCAAGTAGCAGTCGTAAAGCGACGGCAAAGAAGTGCGTGATGCACGTGCAAAGTTGATGTTTCGCCAATCTAAACCTATTGCTTCTTTCCAGTCCTCGTTTCCGTTGCCGTCATCGCTGCTTAAACTCCCATTAGGAGTTTAAGCAGCGACTTTTTGAGCGACGTACGTCAACCGGAAGTCAACCTTTTTCTCTTATTAAAGTTGTAATATGCCTTGACGCTACCAAATTTGTACTGTTAAGTGTCTTTACCCTTGAAAAGACGACTTTCCCAGAAACTTGTTCAAAATCACGGCTCAAGAGGGCAATAAGTTCACTTGCGGTTGACCTGCGTCGCTCAAAAACGTCGCTGCTCAAACTAAATGGCGCGTCCCCAGTAACGATCCCAGAAGTCTTTGCGAAAACTAACTCGGTTCAATTTCCTCCTGGTTTTTAAAGTGGCAAATAGACGTACCTCGAAATTTATTTTAGGCGTGGTGCTGTAGTGTAAGCAAGACGGTAGCGTTTCTCTCTGTTGTTCTCACAGAGGGCAAGCCTGAACTCTACGTTGTCTCTTTCCCCAACCATTTCTTTTAAAAGGTGTATGCGATTTAGGGTTTTAAATGGAGGAGAAGCATCGCCTCAGATAGAAAGTTTGTATTTGCGTAAGAAAGGATATCTGGGTTAAAGGGGGGGGGGGGAGTGTATATCTGGAGAATGCAAGGAGGCCCCCTTCCCTCTTCCCCCTTCCCCTACCCCCTTCCCCCTTCCCCTTCCCCCTTCCCCCTTCCCCCTTCCCCCTTCCCCCTTCCCCCTTCCCCCTTCCCCTTTCCCCCCTTCCCCCTTTCCCTTTCCCCCCTACCCCTTCCCCCTTCCCTAAGCACTGTGGTCCGTCTGTGGCTCTCACACAGTATTTGCCTTTTCATTTGCAGCAAGTATTGCCTTTCTGCTGTAGAGAAAGTACGGGCTGAAAATGATTTGTTTTGTATTATTTCTCACCTTTGAAAATTACAGAACAACTCAGCCAGTTATTGAGATTTTGTGGAGCAAGTGTCTTCACTGACGCTGAAAGCATGAAAACGACCGAAAAGGTACGTTACATGGGACATTTTATGAATAATTTAAATTTTATGAAAATCAAAACTAGGAATATCATGCGTTCTGGGTCAGTTCACTGATCATCTCAGTTATTCTCTTTTAAGATCTTTTAAAACTTTTATTTAGCCATAGGTAATCGAGTTTTCTTTCCGTGAAGGTAACAACAGTTGTTTTAAATTGCCGATAATGTAAACCTAAAAGTTTTTATGGTTTGAAAGAACACATTACCACAGGAACGTCTAATAAAAAAAATTGCCTTTTGAACAAACTGTGATTTTCTTAGATTTTCTTTGGCACATCTGTTCCGCTGATCGTGAAATTTACAGTCTCATATGTGACGTCATGAGTCATAAATTTGGCAACTGAAAAACGGGACTTTATACATGCTTATCCTTTTCTTTGGGTCGCCAGTGTTGTTCATTTACAGTGCGACTACTGAAACCGGGGCCACTTATTCAAAGTTGACCAATTGTATTACAGGAAAATAACAGTACATTCCAAAAAAGGTGGTTGTCGACAAATCAGCACAAAACTTAATATTGATAGCGTTTTTCAGGAAAGCAAAATGTTTCACCAGACAATGTTTTCTATTCGAAACTTTGCAGACAACACCCAGTCACGTGTTCCTTAATTTACGTCATAGTTCTTTAATCTACGTCATAGCTCCTTTGTTTCCGAGAGGCTTTCTTTTTACGTAAAGGTTCACGTGGTATTGCACTTATTAAAAAACAAAATGTTTAGATTGTGGACACCTTTTTTAGTCAATACTAAACAGAATACCTGTTAATTTTACTCTCTAGGGTCGTCAAAGGGTCGTCACAATTGACAAAGAAACTCGTGACAACGCTAAAGAACTTAAAGGTACATAAAACTGCATATTAAACCCCGTGCAAACGGACGCATCATTGTTGGCCAACACCGTTGGATGGTACATGTTGCGTCCGTTTGCACACCCTGTTACATGTTAGTTGCATGTTGTTAAGTGCTGTTGGGAGTTTTTACGCAAAGCATGAAACCGGTCAAGCTTTTAGCTACGTAAAAACGGACGCTACAACTCCTAGGATTGCTGGCCACACGTAGCTTAATACTATGTTATTTGATCTGGCTCCCTTGATATGTTTGTTTTAAGGGAATGTCATTTTTCTTTGGTCAAATTTAATTGATTTTTTAATTGATATATCGCTTTTCATTTTGTATAGCTATCTGCCGTCAACTTAACAAGAAACCTGTATCTTTGGAGTGGGTCACCGATAGTATTGCAAATTACAAGTAAGTAGCCTGGACAACTTCAAGTTTCCCTTCTGTGGCCAAGACGAGGGCACTGTCGCCGATATAAAATAGAACACAACGTAGTTTTTCTCGGTAATTTCTACGTTATCGGTTTTGCCTTGTGACCGTATACCTGTGAGCATTATGTTTGTCCAAGTTACAAATGAAAGATTTGTTTTTTTTGTTTCGTACTTAGTGTGGATTTGATTGTCTTCCCTTCCAAGACTGAAAATGTTATTGTTACGATAATTATTACGATCGTTATACTACTGCATGACAAATTTCTGCAATTTGATTGGCTAAGAGCAGTGGTATTTCAGCTTAATTTGAAATACCTCAAGTGAAAATATCACTACAAATCATGCTATTACCTATACATATACTGTCATTCCACATGGCTCCTTTATTCGTCTCTGTAATTTTCTAATCAAAATCATTGTCCTTTTTTGTCGCCAGGGTTCAAGATTTAAAAGACTATATAGTCGAACTGTGACGTAAACTATATTATTACTTACTGAAAAGGATAAAGATTGATATACATGTATTAACGAACTCACATAATACTACGGGGTAATCGTAACACTTCACTTGTGACACAAGTAAAATGTCAGGACTCAATAATTGACTTTTAAGCCTGAAAGAAAACAGGGAAGTAGACCTACACAACAAAAAAACAAATCTGTTTTATGTCTGTTCTTTATTCAAGACTATACAGGAGCACCCAACGACGATATAGTTCAAAACCACTTAACATAGCATTGTTGAACGTATTTTAGTATTTAAAGAGTAGATATAGGCATATTTTTATCCCCTAAAAGACTTTTCATCTGTTCGGATTTCCTAGCTGAAAGTCTAGTGATCCGAAAATTATAGGGATCAAAACTTACCTTTTCGAAAATTTAAGCCAGGAAAAGGCCCCGAAAATTCTAGGTGACCTTTTTTAGGATAAAAATCCGTTAAAAATGGGTAATTATACCATTTTAAAGATGTTCGAAAATCCTAGGAGAGGCAGGCAAGCAAGAAATTTTACAAGAAATGTTCCGAAAATTCTAGATCTCAAATCGTCTTCCGAACAGATATTTTCCGAAAATTGCCGTTGGGTGCCCCTGACTATACAGAGAACAGATTCAAGGAGAGAAAAGTTGCAACATATCTCGGTACCGTGTTGAGTAGTAAATTGTTGTTTATTAATATTTGAATTCTAGGCAGGTTATCAGTCTGTCAGGAGACGGATCCTACCTGCTGTAAATGAAATAGGTTTTATATTGTCAATTTTAGGCCATGCGGTCGTTATATATTACAGAGTAAATATTATTCTCGTGATTTGTTGTTTGCCAGTCCAGTTTCTCATCATGGAGAAAAGAAAACAAAAATATCGCAAAACTCTAAGGGAATTGGTATCTTCTAGAAGAGGGAATGAAAAGGCAGTAAGAAGATAATGCATACCCTGGCTGCCGGGGTTGTTATTGTTATTTTTTCTGTTTGGGGGCAACGAAATTAAGCGGCGAAGCTGGCAATTCAACCCTTCGCTTTCTACGCTTCTCATCGCTGGTGAGCGAGAAGACTTCTGCCATCCAGGGAAGATAATGTAATCAGAAAAACTGAATCAGTCTTCTCTTAATGAACTCTACACACAATTTGTGCGTAGATACGCCAACATAGACAAGCAGAAAACAATACATACATGTATGGATACATTTGTTGCAACTTCTAATGCGCACTTTTCTGTAACAATACAGTTATTATGATTAACAACTAGAAACGACTAAGAAAACTTAATTTCTTTAAAAAAAAAGTACATACTTTACCCTTGCAAGTAAACTGAGCTGGATTAAGTGGTCTTGAAAATGGTTGTGTGATGCAAATATTAGTATTTCAATGCTGTGCTGATTTCGAGTTCGCTTGAAGTGCGTCAGCATAGCATGTCAGTCTTCTTATTACCGAATATCGGTTGTCTACAACACCCGTGGGCCTCTTTGTTTTTGATAATCCTTGAGTTTATCACAGAAAGAAAATGAAAATCGTCGTAGGTCAGTTTCTCTTCGTCGGGAATTCCCGGTTACGTTTCAGGGAAATTCCCACACTCCGCTATTGGAAAAGGACAGGTGGAATCATCCACAGACAGATTATAACTGGGCCGTAATGGTATGCCAATATATATTTTTTTGACTTTTATGGATCATAGAAGCGACGTCAAAATGCTGAAAACACAAACATAAGCGCCCATTTCGAGCGAAGTTTCTTGGAAAATCGCTCGCGTGACGAAGAAAACAGATTGGCCACCGTTAACGAACGTCACATCCATTGTCTATGCTCTCATTGATAAGCGCCCGAGAAATCACTAATTAAGATGTACGTCCTTGCCTGTCTGGCCTACGCAAGGCTCAGTTACTCACAGTTCAATATATGACCTTTCTCTCTTGTTAGCTGTCAGGATTTTTACGCCTATTTAATTCCGGAAAGTGCGAACAAAGGACGATGCTTATTACGATGCGTCCCAAAACAAATTGACTTTTTGAACTACTGGAGACAGGTCGAGGCATGTTTCGACGACTCTTTCAACTTCGTAGTTCGACTGGAAATTTCCAATAAAAAATGAAATTGTCTCAACACTTTCCGCGGGAATTTTACGTTTCTGGGAATTTCCCTTAGCTACAGCCTCTGAATTATTTATTTCCCATGGCCGTGTACGATTTCGAATCATAATTTCCTTCGAGATCAGTTGAGACAGATGAGCAGCCATCGAAATGAAAGCTCACGAGAAACAGCTCCTTGATAAGAGGCTGAAGGATTTTATGTATGAAATCATACCTTTAGAGCTACTTCCGTTCCTTCCCTGCTTGAGACAGCAAGACAGAGAAGAGATTCAAGCCAAACAGTGTAATCATGGTCCGATAAAGGCCACTTTTGTTCTTGTTGATCGTCTTAAAAAGAAAGACAGAGGATTTCAAGAATTTGTACAGGCTCTGAGGGAATGTGGAAGTGAGCATATAGCATTGATGCTGGATCCATATTACCCTTTTGTTTCTGAGGACGGTGAGTAATTACATATAATTTATATGAAGTCATATTCTATTTAACTGCAGGCAAAGCTGACTGGTCGTTTCGATACAAGTCGTCTCATTCGATACGAACTCAAGCAGTGAAATTGCACAAAACGTTTGACCATTTTAAGTATAGTTTGCGCGTGAACATTTGGGGTGACGTGAAACTATTTACACCTCAACTGAATAAACTTATACTGGAAACTACCGGTAACTCATAGTCAAACCCCGTCGATCAAGACACGGAGGGGCCATCAGAAAGTGTCCGGATGAAGGGCTTTCTTTCCTAAGGGCAAAACAAACTGTCCGAAATAATGAGGTGACCGTATTAAGCGAGTGTCCATAAAGCGTAGGGTTTGACTGTATATCAACATATCAAATGTTTTGTTTACGCTAGTAAGCTGTGTTTTAAAGTCCTGTATTATGTGCAAGAGTGCTTACACGACAAATTTGTAATACTAATGATAGCACACTTCAGTTAAAATCTGTCCATTACCAATGTGGACCTTGTGGATCTCGCCATTTATCAAAGCATGTTTTTCAAGTTTAAATACTGTAATTGTAGGTGGATTTAAATACTATATTTTGTGTTCGGTGTTGAGCTCTCTGAGTAATAATCCTGTCAACTGTTTTTATGCTATTTTTGTAATTTTGGACCGAATCTTGCTTTGTTGGTAGAATACGCGAGCTTACGATAAGTGGATTGTTTCTTTCCCTCTCGGGGAAGACCTTACGCCGGTTGGGTTTCTAGCCGAAGTTAGATTGCAAGGTTGTCGCTCAATTTCATTGGAGGGATTAAAGGAAATCAGTATCGGAACACAGCGTTGATAAAAATACTTTTTTCGTTTATTCCCTCGTCAATGTACTTGCTCTATCAGTTTAGCCCAGTTTAAAAGGTTAAAAAACCGCTTTCATTGTATAATGAATTAATTTATGCTATGTGGTTGTCCCTCTGATATTAAGATATTGCTACGGAGAAAAAATAAACTGGACATAAAAACCGGAAGTATATAAGTACATAAAACGCGAAACCGAAAGTGTTGTGGGAGGAAATGAACTATTTATTATTCACTTATTATTAGTTTTAAGACAAAACAAAGACGGGTTTTGGGTGATATTTTAAGCAATAGTCACAGCAAATCCTGAAACTCCCGGATTTGGGTAAATTTGTTCCCAAACAATCGGATGCAGTTTCATTTTGTAAATTTTTGTTAGTGGTAGCTTTCTGTAGATATATAGCGGCAAATTTACGATATGTGATATTCCAACTGTCCGAGACCCTAGCATTCCTTACTCATTTACACCTAATATAATTTGTTGATCCAATTTGTTGGCGTTTTGCCTTTTGAATCAGGAACTGAAGAGGTCAACTTGAAAACCGAAGAAGAACGCTCAAGTGGCGATGATTCCAGAACCGATGTCGTCAGATATTGCAGAGGAGCTCGAGGTATCAGAAATGGCAATTCTTTTAATATTAACACAGATAGTTTCCTTATCAAGATCAACCTACGCTGAAACGGTCCCGGATCTTGTTTACTGTGGGTAATGTCGACCGAGATATCGGTCGACATAGCGGTCGATATAGCGGTCGACAGTCGGTCGATAGTCGGTCGACAGTCGGTCGATATTCGGTCGATAGTCGGTCGATAGTCGGTCGATGGTCGGTCGATAGTCGGTCGATGGTCGGTCGATAGTTGGTCGATAGTCGGTCGATAGTCGGTCGATAGTAGGTCGATAGTGAGATAGACTATCGGCCGAGTATCGGTCGATATTTCGACGACGCACCTCGACTTGCTATCGGTCATATGTCGGTGATATATCGGTCAACTGTCGGTGGTATATCAGTCAACTGTCGGTGGTATATCGGTGAACTGTCGGTGGTATATCGGTCAACTGTCGGTGGTATATCGGTTAACTGTCGTTCGAATATCAGTCGTGTGTTAATTTATCAGGTGAGTCCAATGGCTTTTTTCTTAAGCAAAGACGTCATTAATTACTGTTCATGACATGCTTTAAGAGCGAGGAATACACATCTTTTATTATCGGGCTTTGACCTGCTTCATCACGCCAAGTTCTCGCTTGTGCAGAGACCACAAATTAAACTTATATATATCTGTATTGAAGACGGAAACAGTCCTTTGTTTAACGATCAGTTATTGATAAAACGCGCTGATAATGTGCCGAGGAAGGTGACAAAAATATCCAGCAGACTGAACACATTCATTTATTGTGGGATACGCTACGTTCTCATTACATTATCCTGTCCTTTTGCTCTGTTCTTTCGATTTATATTTATATTTTGTTCAAAATAGAGACGACCATGCGTATACAGAAATTAATATTGAATGGTAAGTCACTTTTGGTCATCCACGAAAAGGAAAACAGTATGCGCCGCGTTAACATTAATATTATCTTAACTTGTTAAGGAAAAACAAGTTTAAAAAAAATGAACTGTAAATACATTTTTTCATCAATGTAGTTCTGAGTCGGTTGAAAAATTCTCGGCATAGGAAAAATCAGCCAGATATAGGCCTTACACGGTGGGAATAAATCACATAACAAGAAGCTGAAGGCCTATCATTCTCACTTAGCGGACTTCTTCATGATTCAATTCTAGCCGGCTACGCGTAGCGAGACTCCCACCCCTGAAAAAAAAAAACGGGAGGAAACGTCTGCGAAAAGGTGGTGGGCATCGATACAGATAGGCTAAATCCCGTTCACATGAATTAAGAGAGAAGGCTAGATAAATGACTAATAGCTATTATTCCGGAATTTTAGCTAAGTACATTGAAGTTTGAAATTAAAAAAGCAGAAACACAATTTAAAAAAACAGTTAGGTCCAAGCTAGAAAATGCTTTCTAATTCCTTGTTTTCCAAGCTAAAAAACGTAGGAAATGCTAAGTGTCGACCGACCATCGACGGAGTGTCGATCAATTACTGACCGATACATCGGTCAAGTATCGACCAACTATCGACCAACTATCGGCGAAGTGTCGGCGAAAAGTCGGCGAAGTGTCGGTGAACGAAAAGCTATATCGGCCGAGACACATCTGGAACGACTATCGACCGTGTCTCGACCGAGTGTCGACCCACTATCGACCAACTATCGACCGACTATCGACCGCTATATCGACCGACTGTCGACCGAGCGTCGACCGAGTATCGACCGAGTGTCGACCGAGTATCGACCGACTGTCGACCAAGTGTCGACCGACTATCGACCGAGTGTCGACCGCTATATCGACCGCTTTATCGACCGATATCTCGGTCGACATTACCCACAGTAAACAAGATCCACGGTCCCTATAACTCTCTCTTAAGGTTATATATGTTGTAGTTATTTTTTTCTCTCAGGTAAATTTTCTTTTTCTTTTGTTTGAACGCCATTAGCATACATTAACATACCCAAAAACAAAGGAAAAAGAGAAATGACCTGAGATAAAAAATTAACTACAACATATATATACGGAATACCTTCAGGGGGGTCTCGGACACAAGAAAGTGATGGTAGCGCTTTCTCGTTTAAATGGGCGATTAGCACTAATCCTTGGATTAATTTTACTCCGGGTTTCTTTTTCTGTAGTGTTCAAAAGCATTTTTTCAGATCGTTTTCTGTATTCTTTTTAGAGCATTCAACCATCAAATTGTAGACGATCAAGAGAATTGAACCGAATTTGCTTCTCAACTTTCATGTCTCGATTCAAATTTCACACGAACCCTGGGTTATCTTAACGCATCTTTGAACAACCCAGCTCAGATACCTAAATGAAAGCTTTGAACTGGCTATCTTAATAAACCTACGATTTTAAAAAAAACTTCCATGTCGATTATTTTTGTGATATTTTTATACAAGCGTCAGAATAAGCTTTTGAAAAAACTAAACCTCCAAGATATATTTGTTCGAATGACCTAACATTTTAAGAGATGTTATTTTCATGCAGTGGCGGATCCAGGAGCCACTCCTGGTGAGACACAAGGGCTCCAACAAGCCAGACATCGAACTTCCGGTTGCTGTTGTTGTTAGGACAGCTTGCCTACCAAAACATTAGATACCTCCCCCCCCCCCCCCCCCCCCTCCCTTCTTGAAAGAGAATCTTAAATGTTTGCCCTCTCCTTCTTTAGGAAATGATGAATAGGATGTCATTCCAGTGGAAAATTTCCGAGAGGAACAGAACATCTGGAAAAGGAAGTCCTTTTTTCCGGACGGGATGTTCCAAACGGAAATTCGTGTTCGATTTGTTAAAACCCATCTTTGATACCAGTTTCAGGCTTTCGTGGCAGTTGTTTCGGTAAAAGAAAAACTAGAGGCTGACAAATGCGGCAGCACGAGCATTTATCATGCAGGGATAGATAGTCGTGTACAGCCTCATTGTCTGTTCTCTTTTCTTAAATTTGTCACGTGGAAAGTAGAGACCCAGTAGTTGCATATCATTATTAGCCTACTCTTTCTACTTCTTATTCGACTTTCAATTTCCCTCTACGCGCAGGGGTAAGACATGACGTCATTAACGCAGTCACGTCACGATCGAGTAGAGCATCAATCACAGGTCCAGGTAAGAAGTAAGTTTTTTTTTTACCAATAGGACAAGCAATATTGACCATTATTGTTTCATTCGTACTGTAAAATATTCAGTCAGCAAGGTTTGTTGATTGTGTTGATTGTGTTCATCCTAATTAAAGTAGTTTTTACAATATACATTAGGAGTAGCGGCCATGTTTGCAGGCAATCTTGTCCCTAGCTTCCTAGCATCCTCCCGCTGACCGAAAAGCCCGCAGATTTTGGGTATGAGACTGCAGTAGATTTTTACGCCAGTGACAGTTTGGTTCAGGTTTTTATTACTACGTTCAAACCCCACTTCATACGGAACCTCATTATTACGGACGGCTTGCTGTGTTCCTGGGGAAAATGCCCTTAAATTTTCTCCAAATTCAACCCACTTAATACGGACACCCCATTAACGTGGACAATATGTTATTCTATGACCCCATATTAACGGGAATGGACTGTACTGACCAACGGCTCTTAGTTGTATTTAAGATTGACTAACGCTTGTTACAAAATGTTTTAGTTTAAAAAAAAAAGGCAAATGCAATTAGATTGCTTTCATCACCAACAGATCAACGAATAAATACAGAGAAGATCATACGCACCTTATGCAGTTGCGAAAAGAGAAAAGAAAGCTTGAAAAAATTCAACGACCAGCTCCCAGTTGGGTTGCTACCTCAACTGGTTGTTAGAGCCCTGCACTGGTATCGCAGTAGTCAGGGTTCCAAATTTAGCCTGACTTTTTTCAGGCTTTCTTTTCGCAGCTGCATAAGTTGCGTATTTTATTGTGATGATCTTCTGTACAGTGCAGTTATTTCTTCATCCCGCATTTCAAATATATGAAAGCATATATTCATCATTTCAGATCAACTAATATCTACAATACCTTACAAAGTGTACTCTCAGCTAGTCCTGCTCTTAGCAAGAGACAGAATTAACATCGCCAGTAGGATATTTGATTTGACACTGGAGGAAGCAATCGCTTTAAAAGACCTTACAGAGCATAGCTGTAACTCAATGCACACTGGCATGGACGCGGTTTTCCGGCTGATGAGTGAAAGACAAGTGAGACTTGGCGTGCTAGTAGACGTATTAAAGGAAATAAACAGATACGATGCCATAAGTGTTCTTACTGAGGCTGGATATCCTGAATACACTTTAGGTAACTACAATCTTTTAACCTAACCTCAAAGCTTTTCGTCTCTTTCTTTATAAACAGCTTGAATCGTGAAGCGGTGAAAACGAGGCGTTAATTGGTATGGAGCAAAATCAGGGAGAAAAGGGAGAGAGGGAGAGAGGAAGACCTGGTGTGTGCGTGAAGGGTTCATAATACTATTCATCCAACCCAGGGGCTCTCTCGCCCGTTCTTGAAAGCTTTCTGTGCCGTTTATCTCGACCCGGCTGACCGCCCCTGGGTCTCCGATGATGGTTAACACGTTCATATCGGCGAGGACTTGGAGACCAAAATCAGGATTCGCGAAACACTCGTACCCTTAGACATGTCGAGATAGATTGTTTCACAAATAGGAGCAAAGAGGATATCTCTTGAATTTTGAGGGCCCTAGGATTTTTTTCATTGCTCCGTATATTACCCTCTAACTGCGTTAAGTATTTCAACGTTTCTGCATTTTCACATTTTAGACGAAAGCAGTGATCAAGAAGAAGTGAGCGCTGACTCTCTGAGAGTCAACAGTCTGTGATGGACCCAGCCTTGGAAGATGCGCTTTTTACATGGTTTTAATTTTATTTATGCATATACATCAGTGCTTACTACAATGTTTCTTTCCCTAATTCATGCATTCAAAATATTTTTACAATATTATTTGCCCTGCTATTAAAAACCAAAACACTCGCATGCACTCTCGATTAAAGAAGCTCAGTTTGAATTGTACAAAATATGGACTCCTGACAATGTGTAGTGTACAGTTTATAAGAAAAATGGTTTTAAAAAAATAGTGTTTTACAATAGATAATGAGCATTATAACAATAAGCGAATTTTATTCTTTTGTAAAGGTTCGATATGAAGGCTGCGTTCCACCGCAATCGAACCTTTAAGCGTTGAACTGATTGCTCGGGTTTCATCCACCATAAGTAGAAACATGAGCAAGGATTTAAAGAATAATTATTTAACGCAACTATTCTTTCATTGTTTTCAAATGTATTGAGTTTCTTTTCCTTGAAACCGCTCCAAACCCGGGGAATAAAAGTTTGCCGGCAAATCCGAGGTAAATGGCGCCGACCATAACACTAGTTAAGTAAACTTTCAAGCCTTTTAGTTAATTCACATCATATTTATAATATATCTTCAGCTTTCAATGGTTTTGAATGCTTTGATGTAATTTGCTTAGCTTTAACAAATTTCTCTTGTTTGACGGCGATCAGAGGCCCCTGCGCAATAGAAAATATTCGAATTCCCCGACGGTCCTGGGACGAGTAGGCCTTCAGCATGAACGCAAGGCTAAAGCGGGAAACGTCTTGGCGAAAACACAAATAAACATAGGCAAATGGCGGCTGAGTCACTGCAAAGCGATAGAAATAAGGAGAGATACCAAGATTTAAAAGTTGAAACCTTGCAGGTAAGCTAAAGGGATAGCTCTTTCAAAAAAACAAAACTGTGGGAAGAGCTGTTCGTTCTATATCAGTACAGTTAAAAAAGCCACGAAGCCAAAAGAAGAAGCACTGGAAGTAATCTAGAAAATGGTATTAACAATTGTGTCAAAATATCAATATTCGAATCCTTTTAATTTTTTACTTATTAGTCTTAATTACCTGTGTGTGTACCTGTAAAAAGGATTTTAAACTGATTATTATCGTCTGCAAAAAAAAAGTCTCAGTTAAACTCCTCGTCGATTAAGTGCATGTTCTTGTCATGCTTGTACTCAGTTGTGAGCGAATATGATGATAAATAATGTATTAAACCTAAATCATTTAAGAATAAACTTTACGTTTCAAATCATCATCGAGTGTTTAAACTGAGTTAACTTCCTAAAATAAATGCAACGACTGTGCGCAGAACGCTGAGTCCTGTCCTGTTAGATAATTATCCACCGAACCTACTTATTCGATTTTTTCAAATACACAAGATTTTGTATCCGCTCAGAGGCTTAGGGCATGCTCACTGGATACATCTATCCGCTGGACGGTCAACGCATATTCAACGTATATTTTTTTACATGTTGCGGGTAACGTATACATATTTTATGGCTCTTAAAGTAATTAAATGATGTTCATAACGTATTTTTGCAGCAAGCAACATAACGTATATTTACCTTATAACATAATAGTTCGTATTAAATGTATAGGTATGCATGCATCGTGTCTATAATGTACATATAATGTTGCAAAAATATAATTAGGTCAGTTTTATAATACCCATATTCTTATCTTGATACCAATATTTAAGGTCTAATGCGAATATTTGAGTTCATCTTCATATTTACATATTAATCATTTTGTCACAAGTGGCGTTCTATACGTGTACGTACTTTTCCCCGAGTAGTGCCATTTTTGCGTTATGACATAGTGGTTCGTAATGTATTGGTATGCATGCATCATGTCTATAATGTACATATATTGATGCGAAAATATAATTAGGTAGGTTTTATAATACCCATATTCTTATCTTGATACCAATATTTATGGGCTAATGCGAATATTTGAGTCTTCTTCACATTTACATATTAGCTTTTTTGTCACAAGTAGCGTTCCATAAGTTAGACCCACGACATCCGTAGGACACGTGTCGAATTGTGCGTGTCCGGATGGTCGAAAGTCATAACGTTCGCTAGTCGCGCACGGATTAGTCATAAGCAAAAATCGTACCGTCTAAATCGGCCCTTAAGCAGTCATCACTTGTCTAAGTTCCTTAAATCGTTCTCGATTTGTTGCCATTCAACATCTATTAGATCATTCCGTTTTCGGATGGATATTTTTATCTCACCATCGTTTTTTTTTTTTTGGCCAGTAAGCCAGTATTTCATGGTCAACCTCAACCCGTTTTCAGCGGTGAGTTAGCCAATCCTGGCCAGCGGTGACCGGTTTGAATTGGTACAGACAATTTAGTTGAGCAGTCCTCGCGAGTTTCGGAGCTTTGAATTTCCGGGTTTCCACGTTGTTATGGTGATTTCTTGAACAGCTTAAATGTACCGTAATTATTCATTGAAATATATTATTTGTCTATATTTGGCCTATAGCTGTCGCTTTATGTTAATAAGTAAACAGTCTGGCCCAGGGTGTTGTTAAGTACTGTTTTTTTTTCTCTTGTTTTTGAATAAAATATTAATGCGTCTTTTATGAAACTCAAGTAAAGCGAACCTTACATAAAACCTATACACAGGAGGAAGTGATAAGGATGTTTTTTTTTTCTTTTTATCGTGCAATTCCCATTTCACTTAAATTGCCAGTTCCGATCTTAAAAAAATTACATATTCAATGGGAAGGAATTAAGCCGTATGCGTAGAGAAGGCAATAGTACGGTGCCGTCTTTATTTACGGACACTTTTGAAATCCAAAGGTCTTTTCCTTTTACATAAATAATGGTGTAGCAGAGGCAATGGATACCCGTTAGAACAAAGTCGCGTCGATTACGTCCTTCCACTTCAACTTGGTGGAGAATTCTGGTTCGCTTTTTCTTTTAAGATGAACTTGATTTCGAGTCTAATTGGTGCTCATTGATTTTTTAGAAGGTAAAGGTTTAGTATTTTGGACTATAAAAGTTAAACTTCCCATTTAATAAAACGGTGAAATAATTGAGAGAGTTATTACTTCTATGGTGAATGTATATGCTGTATTCAGCAACTGTATAATTTGACCTTCAGCATCGATTTGTTTTAGTTATATTTAAAAGTGATGCACTTTTCAAAACGAAAGTTGGCTTTTATTATGCAACTTCAATAACTGCAGGAATCATCTGTTCCTTCGGCCGCCCACGACTTTGTTATTTTTGAGATCTCACGAATCATCAGAACTTCCTTGAATTTCCCTAAGTTGTTGTTCTTTACTTTTTTAATTTTTTTATTGTTATTCCTTAAAAGGAACACAGGATTTCAATTTAGGAGAAATCGGAAGTAAAATAATAAGTCAAGCAACCAGTGTAGAATGTTGATTTTTTGCTGTACGCCAGTAAATTATCAGATATGCTAATCTATTCGGATCACACGGAGCTAGAGAGAAACCGAAAGTTTGTTTAGGGGCGTTTACGCTAAATATAGATACTAACATCGTCGGGATTTTTCCCTTGTGTTTGTGTATTTAAATTCATTTCTCATTGTTGTGCACGCTTAATACAACCGGCCATATAAAAAGGACTTATTTTGCTCATATAACGAAAAAGTTGCTGTTCATTGAAGTGAAGAAAAAAGTCAGTGTTTTGGATTTATTCGACCAAACTCGTAAGTAATCCTTCATGTTCGTATTTTCGTCGTTGTGTATTGATAGGTCTGTGCGCTTCGTCGCGTACGAATTAGCCAAATAATTCATACTGCCGGTGTAATAATCCCCCCAGTCTTCAAACCAATACATATCACATATTTTCTGCCTACCCGTACGGCTACAAATGAAAAAACCGTTTTTGTCTGAACGTTTTCCCTTTATTGGTGTTTTAGTTGCACTCACTTTCAACTTATTTGAAAATTAAGTAACTTTCACATTTAATATGAATAACGGCCGCTTACTTGTAAGTCGAACTACTTAAGTTAAAGAGACTATTTGCATGTATTTTGTTACTCGATATTACACGTAACTTATTCAAGCAAATGGTTTTAATTACACCCCCGAAAAGACGGGTGAATCCAGCCGGTTAACAATCTGTCTAAAGAGAAAATGATTATTCAGTGAAGAAAGCTTCGACCCCGTAATCTGGGAAAATTAGGTAATTTATTGGTAAGTTGAGGAGAAACTAGTAGAACAACAAGCAGCTAATTTTGTCCACAGAGTTCGGAGATATTTAAAAATTAGGGGGAAATTGAGTGTTTAGTGAAGTGTCGAAAAAAAAATAAGTACAACTTTCGCGGTCAGAGTTTCTATGTGAATAAGCAAGTCGCTTGGTGTTGGGAGGAAAATAATCTTACAGTGGTAAACTGGTTCGCTAATCGTACACTCTCATGCAAAGCCAAGATGGCCGTTCAAAGTCAACGTTTCCAGCGTTACAAAGTCCCTCTGGTTCAAAGTGGTCTTGGTGTTTGTACAGTCACTCTCTTGAACAAAAACTGAATAATATTGGCTGCTTAAATTTGACATTATAACCGCTTCGTTGTTGGTTTGCTAAGATCCCGCTTAGTGATACCCCTCCCATGTGCGTTCGATTTGTTTCAAATCATATGCAATAAGCTTTAGGGTTTGTTATTTCACTTTCAGACGGCCCTGTACAGCGGGCTGACGGGATAAGAAACAAATCGGCCCAAATGTCCTCTAGTGTATCCTTCACATATTAAGAAGATGTTTCTAATGTTAGAATTTGTTTGTTGCAGGAGTTTGTAAAAAAAGCAAAACATTCAATTTAAATAAGAAGAACCATGCATAAGTGTAAGTAAAACATTCCGGCTTGTTGATGGCCGAATCAGTTTATACTACCGTAGCAGGCATCTAATACGGACCTTACGAAACTACGACGGTGACAGCAACGAAACGTCAAAAAAACAATAGGTTTAATGAGCAAAACAACGGGCGCGATCCATTCACGACAATTTCCGGAAATTTTGGTCCAAAACTCAATGGATCGGTTCGGTCCTACCGGAAAAGTTTCGAAAAAACGGGTCCACCTTTTGAGGTGGACCACTTTTCCCGGTCGGACCGGTTGGGATTTTAGTTGAATGGATCGCGCCCAACAACTCTGCACATGCATCACGCTTTTTTGTGCATTTCTTTGCAGTCCCTGTATATTTACGCCTGAACTCGGGCGCGGTCCCTTCTCTTCAGCTCCAACCCAAAATCCCTTCTTTTAAGCAACTGCTGGGCCCCTTGGAATAATCACGAAAAAAGTGAAAGGATGTGAAGTCTATTTTTCAGCGACGTTTTCATGGACGTGGCTGTTGTCGGATCGTAAGGTCCCTAATATGAAGTCTGGACGAATGTCTGTTAAAAAAGATTTCGTCTCTCCTATTTACTGGGGAGCTTAATCAATGGACCTGTTGCAATAAATCGTCACATGGTACAAAATAGGGACGTTTTGAAGAGGGGGACCGTAAAAACACACAGGACATTGAATAGTTTTCTATATCATTCTGAAGTTGGACGCGGTTCCCGAGAGTCCCCGTAGGTTTCTGATTTCTCAAATTCTTGCAATAAAGCTTTGGGTAAGAATACCCTTTGAGATAGGAGATAGTCGGTAGCATTTTAAGGTTAAATTTGACCAGCATTTTGTGTAGCGAGTTGTAGGGTCACGATTGAGCTCAAACTCGCAGGATATAAAACTAGAGAGCTCTGAGGTTTATCTGCTGAATTAAGGGTAAAACCTGTCGTAGGATTTTGAAAGTATGTACATTTTTACGGAAATTCGGTTTTAAATATATGCCGATATCTCAAACGTGTTTATACCTACAAAAAATAAATAACAGTTGACCTTAAACTCGCCGGATATAAAACTAGAGGGCTCTGAGGTTTATCTCTTGAAGTAAGCGAAAAATCTGTGGTAGGAAATTGAAAGTGTGTACATTTTTGTGGAAATGCGGTTTTAAATGTATGCCGATATCAAACGTGTTTATACCTACAGAAAGTAAATAACGATTGCCCTTAAACTCGCCGGATGTAAAACTAGAGAGCGCTGAGTTTTATCTCTTGAAGTAAGGGGAAAATCTGAGGTAGGAGTTTAAAAGTATGTACATTTTTGTGGAAATGCGGTTTTAAATACAGCTATTTCGAGAAAGGTTGTGAGAAAAATTGTGCACGCGACAATCCCGAAAGGTAATATGGGATGCGATCAATTCACTGTTCCTGACACTGTAGCTGCGAACCTACTTTTGTTACTTTCCTTTAGCATTCGCAAACATTTGATATCCATGGCCTCTCGTGCCATTCTCTCAAATTTCTTTGAAGAACAGTGAACTCAAAACCACCCACAATACCTTTCGGGATTGTCGCGTGCACGTTTTCCGACAACCTCTCTCGAAATAGCTCTATATGCCAATCTCAAACGTGTTTATACCTACAGAAAGTAAACAACGTTTTCTTAAAGTTCTTCTGTTCCTTATTAACGACGTCAAAAACCATAGAAATTGGATAAATCATTCCTGCTGAAAAACGCGATTCAAAAACATAAGTAACTCGCATATAAGAAAAAAAAAATTAGTAGCCACAGGTTCCTGAGCATTACTCATATCCTCTAAACCGACTCTCTTTTTTAGCAACTGGGAAATATTCAGTTGTTGTGAGTGGCAAAGGCAAGGCAAGTGTCGGCGACAGGGCGAAGATGACAGTTTACGGAGTGCGAAGAAGAGGTAGGAATTGAAAATAAGCAGCGGATGCTCTTGTTATTAGGGACTTTAAGATCCAACGACGCGGACGGGAACGAGAACGTCAAAAAAACAATAGGTCTTATTAGCAAAACAACAACTTTGCACGAGCACCATGCTTTTTTGTACATTTCTCTGCCCGTTTTTGCACGACCACGACGTGAACATGCCCATTTTCGCGTTTTATGGAGGACTTAAACAAGCAACGACGAAATTTTATTTCTCTTACTGTACTTAGATATGGTGCCTAGGAATTCAACTCCAGGAGGGTTCGCCTACATTTGACAAAGTGAGTGGGTAACAATAATTTCGATAAAGACTGAGAGAACGCAAATTCATTTTTTAAGCGACGTTCTCATTGCCTTCGCGTCGTTGCATCTTAAAGTCCCTATTAGCGGAGCTCTCGCGCGCGATGCGCGCGCAACGGAGCTCCATGGGTAAGAAAATGTGGTAATCTAAACCCATCCGAGAAAATTTGGTAATCAAGTGACCGTACGCCCTACCGTCCGTCCGCGTCACAGGCATACCAATGTAAAATAACTCAATCAACAGGTATGGCAACCCAAATGCAACTCGAGGTTATTTTGGCGGGAAATCGAATAGCCACCGGCGTCTTGTAAAGCAGAGGCAACTAAGGAGTCAATAAAGACGAAAACGGAAAGCAGTATTGTTTCTGTATCCGTGTTTTCTAAAGTATTAAGCTTAGATTAATTGTCATGCCCGCAAATTTGGAATATAGAGTAAGAGAAAGACAGAGAAAAAGAGAAAGTAGGCGGCAGGCCAGCGAAACTCAACGGGGAAAGGATCGACAGAGAACTGGAGCGAGAGATAAAAACCAAAGGAGACTTTTGTTTTACGTCCCTGTGTTTCTTAAGCAATTCGAAGTTGTCCCTGTACCAAACTGTTCGCCACCCAAAGTAGTTGAACAAGATCCTCGGCCTATTTCTCTCACGCCCCAATTTAATATTGCAAAGGTCATGGAAGGGCTTACGTTGGATTCCCTCTTGAAGCAAGTCTGTGACAAGCTCGACGCGCACCAGTTTGCCCTGGCCGGGAAGTCCACAATTGACGCTCTTGTTTTCTTCCTCCAAGTCATCCTTGAGGCCCTTGACCAAATAGACACTTATGCACGCATCTTTGTTACTGATTTCACTAAAGGTTTTGATTTAGTCGATCACAATATCCTTATCCAAGAAATGGAGCTGCTGGGCGTGCATGAGGTCACTATCAGATGGATCGGCTCTTTATTAACGGACCGTTCACAAAGAGTGCGAATTGGTCAGGTTTATTCGCATCCAGTTACACCGAATGGGGGAATACCACAAGGAACAAAACTCGCGCCATTGCTGTTCGCCATATCAGCGAACAATCTGTGTAGGGACTGGAGATATAGGATTAAATACGTTGATGACACCTCGGTATTTGAATCTATTCCTCGATGTTTTGGGAGAGGAAAGAAGATGGAAAACATTGTGTGACAAGCGTGACAAAAACGATTTACCTCAAACCTCCTCCTCCTTTTAAGGTGGCTCCGTCATTGATACTGGAGCATTTAGCTGTGACACATTTTCCGTCATAACTTTTTCGTTTTTAACGCGATGGCTGCGGAACTTTGCAAAGAACAACAGATATCATTCGGCAATAGTACGAAATATTCCGATTTCATTGATGGTAAATGAGCGCTTACAGGGACCTTACTGTTCAAAGAAAATCGCATCTAGTAAAACATTTTGCTGTTACTTTTTACTGACATTTCTGGTATCGGCTTTTATTGATACTGTAATAAATATGCCGGAGAAATTTCAAAAAAATTGTTAGAGCAGAAGTCTAAAACTAAACGCCGCTCAAAATTCAGCTGTGAAATTGCTTTGGAATTTCAAAAATAAATTACTATTAGGTAGAAGGAGCCACCAGTTCGGGACAAGTAAATTCAATGTTTGCTTATTCTTACAGTCAAACCAGGTCAAGCGTACCCCCCAAGAATACATTAATGAATTTATTATTCAGAAGTTGAATCCGTTGCTAGTTGTAGATTTCAGATTGATCTCTGCATTCTTGCATGTGTAATGAGCCGTGAATTCACACGCGAGGCAGTTATGAAATTTCTACCAGCTCCATTTTCCTGAAATTGATGTAAATGTCTTCTAAGAAACTTAATCCATTCAAAGATTTCCAATCTGACCAAATACAGAGAAGTTCTCGTAAGATATTCACTGCTCATTACGCATGCAGAAATGCCGCTTTGAATTTGACACCAGTTACGGGAACGACTAAAGGATTCATTTTTCAAATAATCAATTCATTAATAGAATCTTGGGGGGTACGCTTGACTTGGTTTGACTGTAAAACAAAAGCTGATTGCCTATATATCGTGCTATTCTTTAAAAGGTACTTTTAAAAAAAAAACGCAGTAAGGTAGGGAAAGGAGACATATACGTTGCACTTCGCTTTGGCGCAAAATTAACCATTTCAGGGAAAATCAACGAGAAACTCTAGTTAGGGCTAAAAAAAAAGTGAAATTTAGCCGATCCCCCCCGTTGAATGCTACTTCACTGAAGTGATCCCCCCTAATAACATTTGATGACTTTCGCGATTCCCACCCCCTCCCCCATTGTCTTCATTTTCCAAGCAAATTTGAGTTGTCCTCCCTCTGAATCCTTTCAACGTTTCAGCGATCCCCCCTTTTGGGTTCTCAGTTACGACTGATCCCCCTTTTTCTGTCTCCTAAAAATCAAGTGATCTCCCAAAATCCTACGCCCCCCTCCCCCGTCTCCAGGCGATAAATGATGACCGATCCCTTAACAAGGTTACTCCCAACTGGCTAGATACAAACCAGCTGCCTATTTATAAGTGTGGCCGAGGATTTGAAACCTAGACTATCGCGAACAAATCAGCTAGCGGTCACGGCGGGACTTGAACTCGGGGTCTCCAAATTCCAAGTCCAGCGCTCTAATGGCTCAATCACGCTGCCTCCTGTCGTTGATGCTCTTGGAAACTGCCCACCTACCCCTCCCCTAAACCAACATGAACGCTTACTTCTCACTTAGGGCAAAATGTTGGCTCAGGGGAGGGGTGGGTGGGCAGTTTCTTAGAAACTGTTGTTGTTGTTGTTGTTAGTGACCTTTAATTCGAGGACGGGAACAACTACGACTACAGGGACGAGAGTAAAAGGGTGAAAGAAGGGGATGACTTGACATAAGGGGGAAAAGAACAGAAAGCATGAAAATACACATTGATTTTTACTTTTCGACTGATAGGGTACGCTACGCATATTTCCTCACGGACAACATCAACCATCACTGGCCCAGGTAAGGTATAAAAGAAGCAGGTTTGAACTCTACAAATGTGTGATTCTTGTAAGAGGGAAACTCTCCCGAGCTTTTCGAAGCCATATCCTCAAAGCAAGAAATGATTAAAGGGTCCCTTTCTTAAGTCGTACTCCGTCAGTATCGTACTCAGTCGTACTTATGAAGTTGTACGTCAGTCGTACTCAGTCGTATCGTATACGGAGAGTAAACAAAGCTATGTATAACGATGCTCAGGAGTGTGTGTGTGTGTTTGTAAGGGGGGGGGGGTTATCGTCGGACACACACACACACTCCTTTTGTTTAGGATTCTGTTTTATTAAAACAAAATCTCTAAAATTCAGTCTGCATATCAACACAAATTCTTTGATATCCACACAAATTCTGCAATTCAATGACTAGAATCACACGTTTTGAAAGTGAATTTTATGTATAAGATATGTAGACACTTAAAACACAAATTTGGCCCCAGAAACCAAAGAGACCCTGGCGAAATCGCTTCTTAAATCTGTTAAAGCAATACTAGTAAAAACCCGCATATAAGAACCTAGTGATTTAAGAACCTACAGGCTGAAATGTGGCATTTAAATACCCAAAAATATGGGAACCCGTTTAGCCTGGCAAAGAAATATAGGTTCTTATACAAAAAAAATCACTCCAATTTTGATGGTCAAAATTCTGGATTTTAATTGTTTGAGGAACTTCTGACAAAAAGCTATTGTGTACATGATTTCTTTGATTTACATTTGTTTGGATTTTCACTAGAAATATGTTTTCTATAAACCATTATGTATTAGTAGTACAATATTTCTGCCAATGGTTACACTACGACAACCTCTGAAAAATAAGAACACATTAGGAATGAACCTAATCGGCCTGAATTGTGTAAAGCTACATCCAAAATGTAAGAACCTGTTTAGCCTGACCTCGAAAATTCTAGGTTCTTACATGCCGGCTTATGCTATATTTCAATATTTCTGAGGTCGTATTTAACTAATTTCTAACCCTTTTTTTTTTTCAGGACAAGCGCTTAAACACATTCCATCTTATGTGCTCAGCCAAGTTGTTGAGAGTCTCAACCTCCCCAGTCCACTAGGAAATGACTGGAAGGGCGTTGCCGGAGAGATGTTGTTACCATACAAGACTGTGATGCGCTTAGATCATCACAGCTCTGAAGGCATGATGGGAGGTATCCTGCAAATTATGTTCGAGAAGAAATTTACAGCGGGCGACTTTGTAGATCTTTTACAGAAAATACAAAGACCCGATGTTATCGAAATTTTCATTGAAGCCGGATTCCCAAGGAACAGTATCCGTGAAAAAGAAAATGGTGAGCAGTACTTTTAAGAATCTGGAATGCAGTGAACCACATAACGCACCCTAGAACTGTTTGCTGTTTCTTCTTTTCAGATTTCTTTGCGTTATGATGAACGTAATAGCCATTATTTTTACGTATAAAAATGATTAAGCAACTTCATTGGAAGGTTGGCACTATGACCCTGACGAAGTCTAGTTATCCAAGTTGAAATGTTGGCATGATCACTACAAAGTTGAGCCTAAGCTGTCACATGTCTTTTCATAACTTGTACAGTTTTCTCCCCAAAAAAGGTTTACTGTCCTCTGAATGCAATGTAAACAATGGTTTAGACAAGCTTTCATTCAATGTTTCATCTCTTTTTAGATGAAGAGGATTCCCACAGCTCCTTACAAAAAGTTACTATAACAACACCTCAAATAAGTAGCCTTACCACAGGAAGTGTATGCGCAAGAAACGACAAGTCATGCGATGACAAGAAGGCTGGTGGAGACAACATCCATGAAGAATGCGAAATAAGTAATGGTGCAGTTTGTCAACATTATCCGTGAAGAAATTGTCGAGACTCAATAAATCAATTCAACGGGGACAGACATTGAAGCAATGTCGTTGAAAGAACATAGTCCAGTATACTCTTGTATTCATTGATTCATGGCTAGTTTTCTACTTAACTTGAAGAAAAATTAATTGTTAGATTGAAGGAATCATTTGCGTTATCTATATAAGATTCCCACATCCTTAAACGTTTTTTCTATTTCTTTAGTCCTATCTTTTTGGTGTTGACTTGGCAACTTTGTAGTTATTAAACGTTATTTTATACTTTGTTGTATTTAACTCCCATGACCGACTACAGAAACGCCATTTTTAGAGAGCTGTTAACGAAATGATTTTCAATTCAAAATGCAACCCATAATCAATCTGAAGCCTGGTGTTGTTTCTAAAAGACCGACTGTTTCAGAGCATCACAGATATTTTTGCCACCTTTAAAAAAAAAATGCTATAGATGTTAAGAAATTATCGGCCTTTCATTATTCATTTAGTCATCCTATTTTCCTGGTCAATGTCCCCAGTATTTTAAACAATATTTTAAACGTAATAATACAATCCATGCGCACGTTACTAGACAAAGCAACCTCTTACATCCTCCTGCTGTGAGAACTGAAATTGCAAAAAGATCCTTCTATTATTATGCTTGCACTCTTTTTAACGAATTATCTTAATGACATTTCGTGTTTTAGATCTTTTAATCTTTAATTGAAAATAGTTTTCTATTTATATTATTACCTGTATTAGTGTAATGTTTATATGTTTAGTGTGTTTTTGTGCGTTGTTGCTCAGGGCTCCCATTGATAACAGACAGCTTTTTGCGTCTGAAGGGGCTACCCTGAGCGGTATAAATTAATAAATGTTCTTCTTCTTCTTCTTCTTCTTCTATAAGGTTTTTTTAGTATTTTATAAATTTTAATTTTCAAATGTACAGTGCCCTAATGAAAACCACTAAGTGACTTAAACCACCACTTGCTAAAGGACTCTGTCATTATTATTATTGTTTCTATTATGTCGCAGAATAAAACTTTCAAGTGGAATGTTGTCCAGTTATGAGTAGTATAGGGCGCATAGCGTAACCTACACCACTTGAGAAGCGATACTTAAAAGTAAAAAAAGGTCGGTACGAAACCTGATACAATCCTAATATACATAATGGTATGATTCTTGCTACTTAAAAAGCCAATTTAAATTCTTATACAATGTAAAACCCCCGCAAAAACGTGATGATATAATTATCTCTACTAGAAGCCTATTTAGAAAATTATTCAGTTTTTATACTCTCATTATCTCTTATAAACCTACACGAGACCATTACAATGTGATTATCTCTACTAAAAACCTATTTAGAGTATTATCAAACTCTTACACTCTATAACATCTATGTAAAAACATCAGTAAAATACAGGTTTTGCGACACTTGTGTCTGGATTTCTAGAAAAAAAAGTAGAGAAAAGAGGAAATTAAAATCTGGTGTCCTTAGCGCCCTAACTAAGTAGTTATCTTAAATGTTCTGGCAATGTTCAAAGTGTTTGAGATGACCAACTTCTGCATCCGCTCAAGTACGCTCCGTGTTCTCGCTCCAAGTAGCTTCCTCACCGACTTCTCTAGGTGTTTAGAGTAACCACCCAGTACGTCAATTGTTACGTTGTACTGTTCAACCCCTAACCATGGTATCTCTGCTTCAGCTCTCACATCATGGGCCCATACTTGAGTGTCTTTTCCTCATCTATCTTGGCTCTACTCTCAATCCATGGGCAGCTCATTTCAATTGTGCAGACTTCTTTCCTCTCGTGGCTGACAAGTCGCGCGTCGATCCGATTTGCTCTAACTTCGTTGCGCTCTGCACTGGGAATATCCCAAAACTCATCACTCGTGATGTTCTGGTAGGCTGGTTTTGGCATCACCGGTGAGTACCATGGTGGAACCTCTTCCATTATTATTATTATTATTATTATTATTATTATTATTATTATTATTATTATTATTATTATTATTGTTATTATTATTATTATCTCGCAGTATAAAACTTTGTAATGCTGTCCACATTATGAGTAGCATAGGGCGCATAACGTAACCTACACCACTTGAGAAGCTATACTTAGAAGTAAAAAAAGGTCGGTACGAAACCTGATACAATCCTAATACAGCTATTTCGAGAAAGGTCGCAACAATTTGCACACAACAATCCCGAAATGTCATATGGGATATGATGAATACACTGTTCCTGACACTTTAGCTGTCGAACCTACATTTGTTGCTCTCCTTTAGCATTCACAGACATACGTCCATGGCCTCCAGTGCCATTTTTTCAAATTTTTTTGAAGAACAGTGAACTTCAAAACCACTTTTTCCGACAACCTTTTTCAAAATAGCTGTATAAACAATAATAAGAATCTCTCTACTTAAAAAGCCAATTTAGAATACTATTAAATTCTTATACTTTCTAAAACCTACGCAAAGACATGATGATATAATTATCTCTACTAGAAGCCTATTTAGAAAATTATTCAGTTTTTATACTTTCATTATCTCTTATATACATAAACGAGGCCATCATAATGTGGTTATCTCTACTAAAAGCCTATTTAGAATAATATCAAGCTCTAATACTCTATAAAATCTAAGTAAGAACATCAGTAAACTTGTGTTTCTGGATTTCTAGAGAAAAAAAAACTAAAATCTGGAGTCCTTGGCGCCCTAACTAAAAATTTATCTTAAATGTTCTGGCAATATTTAAAGTGTTTGAGACAACCGATTTCTGCATCCGCTCAAGTACGCTCCATGCTTTCGCTCTTAGTAGCTTCCTCACCGACTTCTCTAGGTGTTTAGAGTAACCACCCAGTACGTCAATTATTACGTTGTACTGTTCAACCCTGTAACCAATGTACCTCTGCTTCAGCTCACACATCTTGGGCCCATACTTGAGTGTCTTTTCCTCGTCTTTCTTGGCTCTACTCTCAATCCATGGGTAGCTCATTTCAATTGTGCAGACTTCTTTCCTCTCGTGGCTGACAAGTCGCGCGTCGATCCGATTTGCTCTAACTTTGTTGTTCTCTGCATAGATGGGAATATCCCAAAACGCCTCACTCGTGGTGTTCTGGTAGGCTGGTTTTGGCATCACCGGTGAGTACCATGGTGAAACCTCTTCTATTAACCCATGCTCTCGCAGGAGCTCAAAAAACAGAATCTTCAAAGCTGCATTATGCCTGTATAGGTACTTGGTTTGTGCCAGGGAGGAACATCCGGCCGGTACATGTGCAACGCTCTCAGCTACCTTCCCACATCACCTGCATAGGACTTCGCCGCCGGTGGAGGTTTGCGTCTTCTCCTTTGTGTAGAGCTTCGTAGGTAACAACTGCTCATACAGTTCATACATGCCCGCGATGGTATATGTTGGGCATGTAGCTCCAACCTTTTAACCATGCAAAGCAGCAGGTTATGCTTAGGTTCTCGTCTTCCCATCTGATACGGAATAACTTTCGTTGCCACTTTTTGTCTTTAGCGATCTCCAAGAATTGCTTCTCTTGAGATTGCTTAAACAGATTCCCCAGCTCTTGCTGCAGTCACCACCTTTCCTTCCGTTTGTTGTGAAGTATTTTGAAAGTTATTTTTAAGACGGACCTAT
>OZ037995.1:13823906-13878906 GCA_964035705.1 Porites rus
CAATTTTCTGACGTTTCTTAACTCCAGGAAATAAGTGATGCCTCGACAGGTCATGGTTCCAAACTATTTATGCCATTCCCATTTTTGACGTTTTATTCCCATTCCCAGTGACCAAATCCCAGCCCCAGTGGCTTAAATCCCATTTTCCCAGGGCAAAAACCGGCCAATCCCAGTTCCCATTTTACCCCTTTAGGACCCTCCTTTAATGATGGAGTGGCATCCATTTTGTACGGATAGCTGTTCAAACGATCTTACGGCTGCCATCGTAGGGTCAGCATTGTAGTAAAGCTTTACCGCTGCTTTGATCTTAGTGTTCTTGTATTATTATTATTATTATTATTATTACTATTATTATTATTATTATTATTATTATTATTATTATGTCGCAGTATGAAACTTTGGAATGCTGTCCACATTATAAGCAGTATAGGGCGCATAGCGTAACCTACACCACTTGAGAAGCTATACTTAGAAGTAAAAAAAAGTCGACACGAAACCTAATACGATCCTAAAATATTATAGTGATATGAATCTCTCTACTTAAAAAGCCAATTTAGAATATTATTAAATTCTGATACTCTGTAAAACCCTCTCTAACTAAAAGCTTATTTATAATAATATCAAACTCTAATGTTCTAAAAAATCTAAGTAAAAACGTCAGCAAGCTTGTGTCTCTAGATTTCTAGAGAAAAAACAAAAACCTAAAAACCGAAGTCCTTAGCGACCTAACTAAGTATTTATCTTAAATGTTCTGGCAATGTTTAAAGTGTTTATTATTATGTTTAAAGTGTTATTATTATTATTATTATTATTATTATTATTATTATTATTATTATTATTATTATTATTATTATTATTATTATTATTATCTCGCAGTATAAAACTTTGGAATGCTGTCCACATTATGAATAGTATAGGGCGCATAACGTAACCTACACCACTTGAGAAGCTATACCTAATATACATAATGATATGAATCTCTACTTAAAAAGCCAATTTAGAATATTATTAAATTCTTATACTCTCTAAAACCTACGCAAAGACATGATGATATAATTATCTCTACTAGAGGCCTGTTTAGAAAATTATTCAGTTTTTATACTCTCATTATCTCTTATATACCTGAACATGGCCATCATAATATGGTTATCTCTAGTAAAAGCCTATTTAGAATAATATCAAGCTCTAATACTCTAAAAAATCTTAGTAGAAACATCAGCAAACTTGTGTTTCTGGATTCCTAGAGGAAAAAAAAAAAACTAAAAACTGCAGTCCTTAGCGCCCTAACTAAGTAGTTATCTTAAATGTTCTGGCAATGTTCAAAGTGTTTGAGATGACCGATTTCTGCATCCGCTCAAGTACGCCCCGTGCTCTCGCTCCAAGTAGCTTCCTCACCGACTTCTCTAGGTGTTTAGAGTAACCACCCAGTACGTCAATTGTTACGTTGTACTGTTCAACCCCTAACCATGGTATCTCTGCTTCAGCTCTCACATCATGGGCCCATACTTGAGTGTCTTTTCCTCATCTTTCTTGGCTCTACTCTCAATCCATGGGTAGTTCATTTCAATTGTGCAGACTTCTTTCCTCTCGTGGCTGACAAGTCGCGCGTCGATCCGATTTGCTCTAACTTCGTTGTTCTCTGCATAGATGGGAATATCCCAAAACGCCTCACTCGTGGTGTTCTGGTAGGCTGGTTTTGGCATCACCGGTGAGTACCATGGTGGAACCTCTTCTATTAACCCATGCTCTCGCAGGAGCTCAAGAAACAGAATCTTCAAAGCTGCATTATGCCTGTATAGGTACTTGGTTTGTACTTGGTTTATTATTATTATTATTATTATTATTATTATTATCATCATTATCATCATTATCATCATTATCATCATTATCATTATTATCATTATTATCATTATTATCATTATTATTATTATTATTATTATTATTGTTATTATTATTATTGTCTTTATTATCACAGTCTTTGCTGGTGTTCTTTTTGTCCATCAGCCGGGCGCAAACCATGCACCTAGAGCGTCAGTCACTCAAGTTAATCATTCTGTTCATACACTGAGCACCTTTCTGAGGATTCGTGCAGATCCCAGCATGCAGATCTTTTGAATCTCTGTCAGAGTAGCTCTCTCTGATACTTTCTTGATGTTTTCTACCATACCCTTCTTCACTGTATTATTATTATTATTATTATTAATTCTAATGTTATTATCATAATTGTTTTAATTATTATTGTTAGGATGCATGCTTCACACGGCAGGTATTTCAATGCCGGAAATTTCAGTCCCACCATCAGGTCGTAAAAAGCCGCCTCCGAGGACTCTACGGAGGATCCTTGCTGATCCCAGAAAAACTGTTCTTTGAAGTGCGGCCAACTCTATCCCAGTATTTATGTTTCTAAGGTACTCTTCCGTTATCTTCGGAATAGTACCTAGTGCTCTGATAATATTTGGGACAACTTTTACACTCTTCATCTTCCACAACTCTCATTCTCGTTCAAAAAAATAAATTCAGTGTTCTCATGTGGTTTTTGATTCCTAGTGATTTCTTCGGAACGTGATACCAGAATCACTTTGACAGCGCAGGCCAAAGGGATCGGAGCTCTGGGAACGAGAATTATTATTATCATTTTTTTATCAATAAAAATAATACTTTATTTTTCGCTCATGCGCAGTGCGTTTCCCCATTTTGTTTGCGTTGTGTTTTACGTCAGTGGCTTCCCGGTCTTCCAATTTGCACACAAATCATTTCATCGCTGCGTGCTCTGTTAAAATTTCAGGATGGAGGTCCTCGGCTTCATTATTTGCGTACTGATTTTAATGCTGTGGCACTACCTAGACCCTGGCCGTGAGGTGAGAAAAACAATTCTAGTGAGACATACTTAGGTATTTCCTTTACGTGAACTATAGCCACAGATGTTCTCGGAACTTTTAGATATTTCTCTTTTCCTATATAAGTAATCGTTTTACAAATGCATTTGAAACAAATTAGGTAACAATCAACATGGACCGGGACAAATGAGTGGGTCTATTATTTTGCTCCGACATTTTTTTAGCCGCTACAACTCACGCGCTAATGATTTAAGGTTCATGTTTTAATCACGTTATTTATGTTAACAGCAAAGGGTCTGAAGTTTCTACAGCAGAAAAAAGTGTCTAAATTTCGCTTCCTCCTGAATTCAGTGCCGTTGTGCCACTGTCAGGTCTTTGAGAGTTTACTAAAACATCAGTGGAAGGAAGTTCCGTTTTCGATTTCAGTCGCGTGATCCCTACATACCGGTATATGCTTACACTTTTATCAGAAACGAAAGTTGAATCGGGTAGGTCTCAACTCTCAACAGACTTTCAGGAAACTCCAGAAAAAATTGGTTATACTTGTGTACTTCATTTAATCACATGCATACAATCAGTGATGCTGAACCTAACAACTTAATATATACCATTAAGAAACCTTTAAGACGGGATTCTCGAAACTTCCAGATATTCAGACAATTCATGGCCGCAGGGGCCGGAGAGCATTAAGATCGGTATTTCAATTATTGCTTTTTAAAACAATCTGCATTTTTTAGGTGTCTGCGTCCGTGTTTACGACTGAGCATTCTGTTTTCGATTGGCTTAAGATTTCAACCAGATTTCCGAGCGGAAATTGAAAATCTGTTTTCGCAAAGGAGAATTATTTATCGGCCGCGGTTCGGTTTTTACCCTCAATTTGCAATCGTTTATAAACGAATAAGAGATGTAACAACAGATGTCAAGACTGAAGGCATTTTCTTTTACCCTTAGAGTGATCTATAATAATAATAATAATAATAATATATAGATTTAGCCAGGGCTAAAAGCGAAGCTCCCGCTAATAAATTCATAATTTAAATCAAACAATAAACTTGTAATCCACAGATCAGGGCACATCCATTTGACGTTTGAGGCAAAGGCTAAGTGATTTTAGAGAAAAATAATTTGACAGTGCAAGAGTGAAACAGCTTTTACATCGAGTTATTAAATAGTCTTATTTGTACACCCAAAAATAGCAATCATGTTCGATCACAGTAGATTAGGCCTGGAAAACAAATAGACCTACCTATTCGTGTATTGTATTTGCATTAGCTGTTACATCATAATGTGGCATTCACCACTCTCTCCAATATTGCTCCGTTTGAGAGACTATGGATAATTGGACAACCCCGAAATATAATTTTAAGAAACACACGCGCCACGATAGTCCTTGATGGCAGCCAATTTACACGTTGCATTCCTCTGTCTAAAAGAGAGGCCAAAACAAAAAAAAACAGGCCGGATTTTTTGTGTTCGACAAGTTTAGTTTACTAGTAAATCTTGGCGACGAATCTGGTGGTGTGTAAACCAGCCTTTTAAACATACTTTTTCTCATCACGTCTCAGGTAAACAGTACTATGAGGCCCTTGTTTTTGTCATACAGACCTCGGACAGAATTTGTTCTTTTTTGCCCTATTTAAACCTATAATACTGCAGTGTTTCACAATTTTGCAAGAGAATTTGCACTCATTCAATATCCACGACGATCAAAGCACGCCCTTCCTTTGCACAACAAATTATAGCATTGAATTATAAAACGTTTTCATGAAGAGAATTCTATAATGCTAGGACTTTCAGTTAGGAAAATCTGATCCTATGTGATATGCAGGGTAATAATTATGGGCTTTTAATGAAAACGATAAACAAATTCCCAAAATCACTTTTCGGCCAGCCGGACGGGGCTCACTTTTGACAGGCACCAAATTTGCAGTGCGATTAATAGAGTTACCATTTACGCTTCAACATGATAGATAAATTGTTATGTTTAGGTTTTATTTCCCTTTATTTATTAAACTGCGTATGGTTTTGGTATGTGTAATCTTTAAAAGCGAGTGATATTTACGCGCGGTGTTTTGAGTATTCCTGCATGAGATGTTTATGTTCGACTGGATACAACCGGTGCAGCGATAAAAATTGCGAGAGGGACTACTAACAATCAATAAAATAAATATAATTCGGTGAAACATGTACAGAGACAATAATTTTCATTCACGAAGAGAAGTATTGAGAGTAAAGTGTCTTTGAAAATCATAAGTCAGGTAAGCATAAGCTTATTTATGCTTTAAGCCGGCTTCCAGGTGTCTGCTCTTTTTCAAGATGAACTCAAGGCAAGAAAATCGCTCAGAGCTTTCTGTTTACAGCCAAAATCATAAGTAAATAATTTTCTTCGAATTTGCGGTCAAAAAATGTCTAAAGGCTTTTTAAACCTGATACTATTGTAGGTTAGATCATTGCTCGTGTATAAACTTAAGCCGCATAAACCATACGCTCGACTTCAGGAAACCGAAAAAAAAAACACGTCAAAGACAACAATTTCTCAGGCTTACCAGTCGAGATGCTGCTTCTGAAGGTCATCAAGAGTTCCAGAATTTTCAGCCCTCTTACGCCTCAAGCAAGGGCAAGTGAGTAAGCTCATTTTTGAAAACGATGCCATCCGAAATCGGATTTCCAATGACTTTGACAAGCGGTGCATTTGTCAACAAAAAGCGCAATAAACAAACCAGCCATGAATTACAAAACAATCTTGATAGCAGCTGTATTTAGTTTTGTACACCAAATAGGAAAAGCCAGTTTAAAACATCACAAGATGACACAAAACTCTGTAAGCTCCAGCTATCAGTAAGCAAGCTTCCAGACGCTGCATAAATTTTCCGCATGAACTCACCTGTCAAATTTTGACCAATCAGAACATAAAAATTGGACGTAGAGCGTGATCAACGCGTGACAGTGAGAAAAGTCAAAAGTGATTGCCTTCCCCGCATGTAAATGTAAAAGCCGGTTGAATTTTCGCGTTCGAGGTCAGTTCGAAATGAACATTTTAAAAGTGCGGCTCATGAACTCGTCTTATTTCATATGCTTTTTAAAAAAATTGAACTTGAGCCTGCGATAATTAAAAAGTAGCAACCTGTCAGCGGATACGTTAAAAAACACTCGAACTCAGTGGGTCGATACCTGAGCCCGCGATAGGGTCAGGCGATACTGGTCAGCAGAAACACTATTTTGACAGCTGTCAATTAATCAAAACATGGATGTACAATATCAGGTTGCAGGCTCCCAAACTAGCTAGAAAGTGTGAGATTAAACATTGGTATACCTGTGGTGCGGACGGACGGAAGGTCGGGTGGTCGGTGTATGGTCACGTGATGGTCGAATTTTCTAAGATGGATCGATTTTCTAAGCTACGGGACTTCGAATTGAGCCCGTGATCAAATAAAATATCAGCGCAAAACTTTAAACACTACGTGACCTCAATGGATAGACAAATGAGCCCGCCATACACTCAGGTGATGATGGTCAGCGTATACTCTAGTTTGACAGCTGTCAATTAACCTTCATTAGAATGGCGAATATTCGAATTAACAGACTACGAGTGTGAGTAAGACATATCCGTCCGGCATGTAGTGGAAAATGCCAGATCGTGTACCTGAGCGAACCTGAGCCCACGTTATTAGTTTTCCGATAGTGGTCTGCACATGTCCCATTTTGACAGCTGTCAATTGACCTTCATTTGGCTTGCCAATATAACTTATTATTAGTTTTCCGATAGTGGTCTGCACATGTCCCATTTTGACAGCTGTCAATTGACCTTCATTTGGCTTGCCAATATAACTTTCAACAACTATCAGCCAACTGACAGCCCTGCCCGGCGTAGTTTTGTTTCTATGTTGAATTGGTAAGTGTGACATATTATATCAGCTTATATGTAGGGGCAAAACGACTGGTCTTTCATCTGAGCCCGCGAGATAGTCATGTGATAATTGTCAGCGGATGTCTAATTTTGACAGCTGTCAGTCTAATCGTACACATACGGATGGCTTACATAACTAAGAGGCTAGTCGAGTTGTGCAAGATCTATTGTGACATTTGACATCGGCTTACATGAAGCGTGTGTACGGGTGGGCGGGCGGGCGGGCGTACGCTACGTCATAACCAAATTTTCTCAGATGGATAGTTTACCAAATTTTCTTACCCATGGTGCTCCGCTCTGCGCGCGCTTCGCGCGCGCGAGGAGCTCCGCTAATAATAATAATAATAATAATAACAATGATAATGATAAGCGAATATTTATACAGGATAACCTATCAGTTCTATAAAAAGAACTGTTATCAAAAGGGTCATGTAACTAAATAATAGATAACAAAAAATAAAAACAATAAAAATCGAAAGTGAAAATAGAATAACACTAAGAAATTCAAAAATCATATGAATACCCATGCAGAGGTAAAAAGAGCTATAAAAAAGCTATTACTCGAAATTCACGTACTAGGACCTCATCGGACCGAACACTAATTAAAGTATGCATAGACCGAGGTTTCATTTCAAAGAACCTGCCTAACCAGTAAGCACACGTAAACTGGAGCGGATTCGTCGATTCTTCCCAAATTTATAGCGCTTCGCTTGGAGATGGTCCATTGTTTTTTTTTTTTTTTTGTAGCCAGCCTTTACTTCTTTAGTGGATAGTACCTTCGATTGCAAAACTCGATAAAATGCTCTTTTCATTGATATGTTTGGGCGGGGCCCATAAATTAGCACATTTTCCCTCCTGGGACCTTTGCATCGTCCCTGGGTATTACTGACCGAAGTATTTTTTAATGCGTTCCCATCGTCAGATCGCTGTATAATGCGTGCCCCGAGAGGTCACATACTTGCCTTTTTTGCCCTCCCTCCTCTCCTCAGCCACGAAAACTCGGTTATGCTGCACTTCTTCGCATACGCGGAAATTATTTTCCCCCATATCTTAGTATTTCCCGTGTGCGCCATAGAGGTGCAGCATAACAATGAAACTTCTACAATTACGAGTAAAATTGAGTCACGTTTATGGATTAAACATCTTCTAAATTTGGTCAACATTATTATCATGATTGTTATTATTATTATTATTAGTAGTAGTAGTAGTAGTAGTAGTAGTAGTAGTAGTAGTAGTAGTAGTAGTAGTAGTAGTAGTAGTAGTAGTAGTAGTAGTAGTAGTAGTAGTAGTAGTAGTAGTAGTAGTAGTAGTAGTAGTAGTAGTAGTAGTAGTAGTAGTAGTAGTAGTATTATGTAGAAGTTTAAAATTTCAAATGCTATATTTTCATACAGCTATAAAAATCAGCATTGTTTAATGATGCTTATAACTATGTATTTTGTTCATAGAGGCCCTCTAGTTTAGCAGTTTTCTTAATTGTAAGTGTCAAGTGTTACTCCTCTCCAAGTTAAGTCTCCGGCACTCCACTCTACATTCAAATAGTGTCATTTCGAACGTTACCCCTTGTGCAGAGCGACCGTCTGCGTTGCCCTTCGTCACGGGCAACATGCTGGAGAAGAAGACCACTTGATTGAAGGATTTTTGCTAGCTTCAGTATTTTCCAAGTCAAAAACGCTACGATTGGTCTCTTCTACTTCTTTTCTCCTTTATCTTGCTAGGTGGAGAGTTTCCCCGGCAAACGGTTTTCAAGGGCTTCACTTGCTCAAACTCGGCTGAATAATCCCGTAAACTTTTTTTCAAAACTGCGAGTCTCACGTAGCGATAACAGAAAACGATGGCATTTTCATGTCGCCAATAACCGTTTTGTCCTCGTTTCACCGTTTTTAACTTGTGGATTACCCGTAGCGTAAGGAACTTAGTTATGTGGGCACTGCGATATACAAGTGTGTCACTCAGGTGTGGACATCTTGGTAAGTAGTCGGCACCACACGAAAGCGCCCGATATCAAAACGACAACTGTTGTAGATCGATCGTTCCCGTTCCGCGAGAATATGTTGAGCGTGAAAATGTGCCCAGAGCTTTTGAAGTTATCATTTTCAGTTGTACTTTTCACAGGAAGATAAGTTGTCTTCAAGTGGACTTTGATCGTTTCAAATTACCAGAAGTTTATGAACTTTTGAAGCTTTTTGACCCGTCCAGGCGATAAACATGACGAAAAGATCAGTACTTGCTCTTCTGCTGCCAAGCTGGTCCAAGCTCACGATGCCGTGAGTCTCATGACTTTTTTTTACTTTTCTCACGACAAGACTCCCAATCTCATGGCTTTTAGGGAGGTGACATTCTGAAAAGAAATGTTTCTTTGTTCAATTTTAACGGAAATATTTACTGTTGCTGAAACGTAATTGAAAAAAGCCGAGAATTTCACTGTACAACGACCTCAGCAAGAGACTTCGAGACGATTTTGGGAGAAACTTGTCAGCCATATGTTCTTCAAATGCGACGAGATTAGTTAAAGTACAGCATTTACCTTCAAAACCCTGCTTTTTTTCCTCGAATATATCTTTCAGTTCTTCACAAATAAAGCTCTACCAACGTTAAATAGCGTCAACTGGCAGAATTACGGCATTGGCAAAAACTTTTAAATATAATTCTTCCTGGAGTTATGAAAACCGGGTTAGCAAACATTTTGTAATTTTTCTCAACTTTCCCTGTCTAATAGCTTGTTTACTGTGTTGTTTGCTTATGTCGTTTTTTGTTTGCTTGTTTTGCGGTTAGGGATTGGTGTATAAGTGGATGTAGACAGAATTACTATCTTACCCCCCCCCCCCTTCTTATTTTTTCTCCCTACCCACAAATCGGAATCCTGTTGTTTATCGGACCGCGAAAAAAGTAGTGTTTTGCTAACTATTTATGTTGTTATGTAAGCCTTAACCAAGCACTCTTTCGCTGCAGCTCACTCGACCTAAATATTTCTAGACCAAAATGACGTCGAGACATCGTTTGAAACTTCACGAAGTCAGTTGACTGAATAAATGTGCTAAAATTTGCGTCGTTTAAAATTTGGACTCGTTGGAATGCTTCTAGGGACCACTGATTTACTCACTGATTGGGGTCAGACAAAGGCTTTTAATCGGCCTTCGAATGAATTGATATTTTTGCTAACCCGGTTTTTAAAAATCCAGGTATAATTAATTTGACTACTATAATTAACATTAGTTGTCGTGGCGCAATGGACATCGCCCGGGGGGGGGGGGGGGGGGGACTCCGCATATGACAGACTTAAAATATACCGGTAGGCTAATTGCAAGTTCATTAACAGCTTTCATTTGTAAAATACTTAATCCACAAGTTAGCCATAGGCACCCTTTGATTCTTTCTTACCAACGGCTCCTGCTAAACTTATTTCGAGGCCTTCACTTGCTTAATCTGAAATAGACCCGCAAACGCTTCAAAACTGCGGGGTCATGTTGGACAAAAGTTTCCCGTGACGTAATTATGGGCAATGATCATTCACAGAGCTCGAAGCATTCACTCTGCGGTACACATATATCCAGATTTATTAAAAACTGAATCATTGGATAATGCAATTCTAGCATTTTGATTGGCTTAGCGGTTATGGTATATGAGCTATTATACCATGCTCTCCATATATGGTCGGTGTACGCGTCAGTTTAAAATTGGAAGCTAGCTGAGATTTTTTTCGCGAAGGATAGAACGACGCCCGAAGCAAATCGTTTTAATTCATTTCTTAGAATTCTAGAAATGCAATTTCATCGAAAGAAAAAAGACAAAAACAAACAAAAAAGCCGCAAGAGCTTGTTTGAAAGTTTGTCGAAAAACACATGAAAACACATGGAACTAAAGTACCTTGACCAGCTACGAAAGAAGACAAGTGTTGTTTCTTCATGATCGCGAAGCCATTCGCCGATCGAGTCACTCGCCGATAGATAACTGCAGCTTGTTTATCCGACATCAAGAATATAAATCACAAGTAACCAGCTACAAATACAGGCTATGCAGCCATTCACGAGAGCAATCGAGGCGGCAGTATTGCTTCTTTTCTCGTCCAGCAAAACCAGCTTGTGGCTTCAAACAACTTCATAACAAGCGACCGAGGTAATACCGGTAGTTTTTCTCCGTTGTTCTTACTTTTATAACTGCACCGAAAATCCAAATTCACAGTAATTTCGACGGCTGTCACTTAAAAATTCTTTTCCTTCACATTATCTGCCAGGTTTTTTTAGCTGTTCTGCTGTGTAAAATCCTAGAATCCCGATGAGTTTTAAAAAAACTAATGTTCATCGCTACAATGTTTTGATTTTTTATTCATGCAGTCCAGGCGAGTCCGTTCGCGCGTTGACAGTTTTGATAGACGTGTGACATGTGAATAGCGGAAGTCCCTTGTCTTTTCCGGTTTGTTCTGGTCGGGGCGATTCAACGAGATTTTGTGGGCGTTTGTAATAAAACAATTATTCCACTCGCGCTTGTTGGATATGAAATGATTATAGCCAACTCGGCGCTACGCGCCTCGTTGGCTATCTATCATCTTATATCCAACGCGCCCTCTTGGAATAATTGTTAAATATAATTAAAATTCACATATCTGGCTGCTGCGTTTTATTTAGCGCTCAAAACGTTCATGACTCCCATTTTGCTTTCAGAGAGAGGAAGAGGAAAGAGAAAGAATCGAGGCGGAACGTAGGATGGTAAGTATGAGTAGTAAAAAGGATGAAGTTCTTTCAGGCCATGCTGGGACTTTTTTTGCGACTCTGGCCTTGCAAGGGTTACGTTATCATCACCATCATCATCATCATCATCACAAGTATGGTCACCATCGGCATCATCGCCATCATCATCATCACCATCATTATCATCATCTTTATTTACTATTTTCTTCACCATCATTTGCATCATCATCACCACCATCAGTAACAATAGATCAAAGTTTGGTAAGAACAAAAAAGTGGTGCAGGAACCGTCAGCGAGTGTTTCACTGATGTTAGTTTCTACATTTTGCCTTGGCATATTCGTTTTATACATGAACAGAAAAGAAAAACTACAAACTTGAAGATTTGTGCCAGTTTTGGCACTGTCCAATTCACAAATTCTACGATTCGTCTCTGCTTCTTCTTTTCTTTTTTATCTTACTCGTAGACAGTTTCTCTCAAACGTTTCTCAAGGTCTTCACTAGCTCTCGCAATCATTCTCAAACCAGCGATGGACAGAAAATGACGCAACCGATGCACAAGACAAAGAAACCAAATTTCCCTTGATGTCATTTGCGTGTTAATAGCTCATGGTTCAACGACCAGACACAGCGCTCGTGTAGTATTACCTACACTGTATAATAGCGGAGCTGTCAAGCGCGCTAAGAAGGCGCAGCGGAGCACCAATTTTGCTAATTACGTGACCGTCCGTCTGTACATACGTACGTCTGCCCTTACATGTAAGCCTTTGGGGAATGTGGCCACCCGGACTTTTAGAGACAAAAGGACAACAAAGCCGAGTCTTTTTTCCGACTTAATTTTAATTATGACTACGCCGCTGTGGATAACAGAGAAGGAGCTAGAGTGAGAGATAAAAAAAGGGACGAATTTCGTTGGAAGAACAAAATGGAAATTTTATAGCGACGGTGAGATCAAAATGTTAAAAGTTAGAGACCAGCAAGATGAAAATGAGCGGCAGTAGGTGGAGAAAAAAAGCGATCAGGAAAACAAGCAACAAAATTTTTGGTGACAACATACGACATTAAGGAACTTAAGCACCAGACGTTCTTGATTCACGTTTGCGTGCAAAATGCAAATCATTAAGCAAAACAACGTGAAAGTATCACAAACGCCGACAGAATAATTAAGTTGAAATTGCTTTCTAAGATTTGCGTTAAGTTTTGTTTCTAGAATTTCTACTTTTGCATGACGAATACTCTTCGAAGAACCCAGAATTTAAACCTCTGGTTTCAACCTCGCGTTTTGAAGTCTGTGACCGCAGATCAAGAACGTCTTGACATGCGCAGTGGCTGTCATGCTGCCAAAATACTTCCAGTTGGCGTCCGTGGTACCAAGAACGCCTGATGCTTAAGGTAATTCCCTTGAAATTGTTCTACTATCAAACTTTTTTTAAAAGTTGGCATAATCAACATTCATGACATGAACATTAAAAAAAATGTAATAAAAAGATGGGGTCACCGTGCTTGTTTACGCGTGAGCAGGCTCTTAAACTGGGGTATTTTTACTGGTTGCGCGTTAAAAATTCGAATCCCTTTCTTACAGAATTAAGCCATTGTTACTTGAAACACACAAAATTTTATCTTGAACATAAAGCTTCTTTTATTCAAATAAGCAGTATTGCTTCATTTAATTCGTTTTTGGTTGCCTGTTGTGGGGATATTACACTTTTTCGGACAGTTCAGTGTTTAGCTTGAAGTCCTCGCCTTGACCCAAATATGTAGAGCTGTCCCACAGGCTTTACAGCTCCCGTAATCCAAAAAAAAGCCAGAATATTTTAATAATTCCACAACTCGACGGCCGCGAAGTGAAAAACCACTGTAGACGTCGGGATAACGCACACTTCTTTCATTTTCTTGTTTTAGCAAACCAGGAAGCTTTCAGCTGATCTGCGGCATTATTATTGCGAATAAAAGCTTTAGCTCTGCAAAAGTGGCCCTAATTTGTTCTTTTCGCGCTAGTAGGAAGACCCCCCGCCATCTTGGATGTGGAAATGTTATGCGCAGCAGAGGGTGCGCAGTGCAAAACAATGGAATTACGTTAAGTTCCCTATTTCCTACATAAAACGTGTAGCCAGGAAGATTCACGTTCTATTCATGCAACAACAACGGCAAAGAAATGTACCAAAAGGTGTGCTGCGCGGGCAAATTTGTTTGTTTGTTTGTTTGTTTTTTTGCTGATTTACGTATTGATTTTTTTACGAAATAGACATTTTTATTTTAGAATAGCCGTATTCACACTAGAGACGGATTATTACATTTTTGAATCCGCAACTTTTTCTTTCTGTATACAAAACTTTCCACTTCAACACGTACCCGGATTCAAGTCGAATTTGTCCGTCCACACGTTCCGGATATTTTCTTTGCCCGTCCTGCGTCTTGAGTATTTACGGTAAAGAACTGGGCTTGATCTTGTAACGGCAGTGAAAAAAAAAATATCCGGATTTAGCGTCCACACGTTTCTGGATACATTACGTATTCAAAAATTCCCACTCTGGAGCATCGCCTAGAATTTGGCGTCACATCCGGGGCCTTGTTTAGTCGCCTCGCAAGAATTAAAAACCATTCTTGATAATAGAAGGTAAAAATTTGCATATGGTTTCGGTAGATAAGGTATTAAAGAAGAAAATGATATTTTTTCCAGGCTTATAGAAATATTACAAGATTTTGGAAAAATGTCTTGAAAATAGCTTGTTTACGCCCTTTTCTTGCATTGTATGGGGAAAAATGGAAGCAGAATATTTCATTGAAAAATGAGTCATCCTCAGACTTTGCATGTGGATTTGTTGTTAGTTGTCCAAATAAATTCCCTGCCAATTTTCAGAAGAAAATACCGATCCTTAGTTTTTGAGAAATTCAACTTATGATTTATTAGTAATTTTCTAACTGATCCTACTGTGTAACCAATGCATAACAAAAGAACAGGGCGGGGGACCCAATCTACTCTGAGCTCTAGAACCAAAGTCACGATCGCAAACATCATTCAATAGCCGGGCTGGTTTCTAGCACGCTTTGACATATTGCTTGTAAGTAGCTTTAAACAACTGAATTGTTGAGTTTAAAACTGGTTTTTACATGTTTTGACCAATTAAAACGGATCAAAATATATTCTATCGCACACAATCTTCCCTCCCTTTTTACATGTTAACCGTCTCGAAATTTCAAAGGGAAATGTCATATACCAAGTACCAAGAGAGAATAACTATTCTCTCTTGCATTTACTTCACTTCCATCGTCTTACAAATAGAAAAAAAATTATTATCGTTTAATCCGCGACCAACTTATTGAGTGCACAAACTTCAATCGACCGCGTCTTTAATATGAGCTGCTTTGACCGACGAAACTGAAACGTAATGATGAAAAAAAAGCAAGTGTTCCGCTTATTTCTTTTGCTATTTGACAACCCTTTTTTTTTTTTAATAAAATGTATTGTGAGAAATTGTTTGGCTGTCGCACACTGTCAGATTATTCTGAGGGCACCGGATACGTGTGGACGGAAGCCGTATCAGGAAAGAAAAAGTTGCGGATTCAAAAATATCCGGATACGTGTGGACAGGGCCTAATAAAAAAAAGAGCTACATCATAATTTTCGCACAAGTTGTGATAATGCTTTCTTCGGATTTGTTCTCTATTCTACTGATTAACTCTAAACTTTGCTTTAGCTTGTCTTTTTGAATATAAAAATGTTTGTGCCTAATTTCTGGTGTTTAAGGTCTCCGTTTACGAGGTCAACATGTAGCGCTAGTTTCGCTGTGAATGCAACTAACAACATGCAATCTGTGTAATCAGATCATGTTGACGTTGACAAATTGCAGAATAATAGTTATATCAAAGAAAAATTGTTCCTCGCGAAGCGCCGTGCGAAGTGAGTTTACAATCTCGTCGCGCGCGAAGCGCAGTGCGTGAACCGCGCGTGGTTCCTAGCGAGATGCAAACTAGTAGCACTCATCTTTACTTGTATACAGTGAAACCTCGGGGAATGCTGTAGTGTCCGCTTAATACAGGGTGTCCGCCTAATACAGGTTTCAAAAGATAACGTCATAAGAGGTGTCAAATGCCATTCAAATGAAGAGTGGAAACGTTTAGAATACTCCCAGAGACTATGACGATATGCGTTTGCATTAATTTCTTTATCAAAGTGGACCAATTAATCATAGTACCATAAACATACATTGCAACTCAAATTTGAAGAAATCATTCAGATGAGTGAAACAAGCTCTATAAAAGCGAAACGAAATAGAAAACAATACTGTTCTGTGAAACTAATCAAATAAGTTGGTCAAAATTTGTGGGTGGTAATTCGAGGCAGTCTTTCGCATTTCCGGTGTCTGGCATGTTGGGTGGTGGAATTTTTTTTTGCGTTAAATTCAGTGCTGTGGCATGGGGAGGCCCTGAGTGTCACCGATAGTAAACATTGTTTCGCAGACGATAAATAAACAAGTCAGCTCTTCATGAATACTTTGGTCATTGATGGGAATTCGAAATCGCAGGCTTGTGTGAATCTCATGCAAACAAAACAGGAAACGGAAGAACGCCAAATTGTCAATCCTCGCAGGTGAAGATCTGACACCGAAAAATCCTCTGGAGCGAGAACGCCGACTTGATTGCAGAAATTCCAGTGCCGTAGCAACACCCAAAATTCCCGCCGTATGCGAGAAAAGCCTCTGGTACCCAGGGTAAGGTTAGATTTATTGGGGGGCCAATCAAGAGTGCCGACGGCGCGAGCTGCTAAGGGGGGTCCGGGAGCATGTTCCCCCGGAAGAGTTTGAAATATAGGGTCACTAAAATAGCATTTTCAGTCTTTCGAGAGCATTTATTTCGAACCGAAATGAACACATTGAACAGAAGAGCAGCGTGACGAGCATGGCCGCTAACTAAATTAAACGTGCCTGTCAAAATTAGTGGGGGGCGCAGGCCCCCGCGGCCCCTCCCTATGCTACAGCTCTGAATTCAACGCAAGCAACAAAGACGGAGACGCCAGCAAAAAAATAGCGGAGCAGAGAGAATATCAATCAATGAATCTTCAAATGTTTAGGTACTTTAAGAGCAAATGGAAGCGATTTTGGATAATTAGCCTTAACATATCACCGAACATCGCGACAACAAAACACGTTTTGCTCGCAGACGAGTTTGCCGTATCCGTATGAGTTTACCGTATCGGCTTTGGCTGTTGGGCTTCCATTCTTTACTTCGATGAAATGCGTTTCCGTTGGGTTTTCACTGTCCAAACTGCAGTCATTCTTCTGAAAAATGTCTTTAAATTCATGTTTAATAAGGCTCGAGTAACCTGACAGGTCGAGCTGGCGGAAGTGCTAGGGAAAAGGGTTTTAATAATATAATTTCAATATCTCCCGGAGTGTTCCACGTGGCCTAGTGGTAAAGCTTTGGCACGGCGCATCGAAGGTCCCGAGTCCGATTCTGGATAGAATCTTTTTCTCTTCGCTCCTTTTCTTTACTTTTTTTTTCTTTTTCTTGTCGTTGTCATTTTAGTTATAACAGTTTTGTTATGTTTCTATATCTAGCTTACAATTTTTAGATTTATGCATCTTCTCCTCGGCCTTACTTGCCATTCCCCCGAAGTTCTTCGCGAGGTCCTGCAATTTACTTATTTCTAGTTTATACAGGCCTGTGTTTTTTGGGGGCACGGCGTGTACACGAATTCGGAACGCTGAAACCGCATACTTGATATTTGCTTCAAGACGAATTCGAAGTGGTGTATCCAGTTTGAATTCACCCGGCATCCAAAATAATACACTACTGCGATTTACACCCGGGGAGTACTCCCGTATATAAGCCATATAGGTACAGCTGTAGGTGCCGCCCCAAAGGGTTTGGTTTTTGGGCCTATTTGGTCTGAAAACGGGTATAGTTTTCGAGAAAACAGTACGAAGCCTATGAACGTAGTTATCGTTTCAATTCCAAATGAATTAGAACGAAATAGAAAAATGCTAATTCGAAATGCATTTAAAGAATTTTTTTGTTTGCGCTCTAATCTGGGTAATGATTCTATAATTTCTGCTTAAAGGCCAGGTCTGAAAACGGATATGGATTTTAGAGGTCTGGTCTGAAAACGAGTGTGGAAAATTACATTTATTGGTCTGAAATCGGGTCAGGATTTGGAGAACCGGGCAGCACTCGCCCACCAAGAATTTTTAAGGAGTACCTCTCCGAGATTTACATTTGCTAATTACTACCTTCCTTCCTTCCTTCCTTCGTTTGGTCTATTATAATCATTATTATCGTCTTCATCATCATCACAGGCGTTGGCTTCCACAGCTTCAGGCGCATCAGGCGAGGACTCCAGAACACTAGCAAACGTGGCTCCAAAAGACCAACTGACACACACATCCTTTGGTGGTATGTTTCAAACGTCCGTTCATTATTTAGCTGTTTTAAAAATGTTTTTCGGCGATCATACCAGTATTTTTAAATGATTTGGGTTTTAATTAAAGTTCAAACGTATATTTTTTTTCATCATTTCCAAAACGCTAATGATTCATCGTTGCCGTAGTTGTGACGAATTAACTTTAAAAAATAATGTTACGAGAAACTTAATATTAATCCAAAACTAGCCAGCGGTTAATATTTCATGAGAATTGGACGAGGAAAGGCTCACTTAAAAGAGACACTGAAAACTGTTTGGAAAAAAATACAAGCCATATTTGTAGCAAAAACAATACAATGATTCATAGAACGTTTTCTATCTATCCAGCTTGAATACGCATGTTTTTTTTTTAATCATAGGCTTAAATATTTGCCATATTCCAGGGCACACCAGAAATATTCAAGCCTTACCATTTGCGCATTTGTTTAAAATAGTATGTCGCCCTCAGATACACGTGGAAATCTACATTGGGAATTTAATAGTACTTTCTAGAAAGTATTTGTTTTTTATAGACAAATTAAAATAACTGAAGCTTCTGACATATTCATCCATTAGTGAAATTGGTGTTTCTTAGTTTAACCGGCGCACGTATAAGGGGTTAGACTACGAGCAGTCTCTCTTTTTTCTGTAGTCTGTCGAGCAAAACGCGAGACACGCAAATGACCACGCGCGTGCATTGCTCTCACTAAATCTGAAGAAAAAGAGAGACTGCTCGCAGTCTGATAAGGGGTAGGTGGTTGCTATCCCCCTCTGAAGTTTTTTTGTGAGTTTTTTGCTAGACGATAGAAAATCAGCACCTGAAGTTTTAGCAGCTCCTCGTTTCTCCCTCGTCCGCATTTTGAGACAAGTTAAGTGATCGTCAGGTTTTATGGTTTACAGATATGACGCCATAAGTAGCAAGGGGTCAAGCCATTTTTGAGTGAAAACGCATGGTCTTTTAACTTCTTACAGCCTCACCCCACCCCCTCACCCCCCCCCCCCTCCCCTTGTATCTCGGTGGGGGTAGGGGGTATGGTTTAATAAGGGTTGTGAACATGCACGCAGGATTTTGGGTATCATATTATAAAAGTATATTTAGCATAAAGTATTATAAACTTTATAGTTGTGTAAATAAATACATTGTTGTTGTTGTTGTCGTTGTTGTTGTAATTGTAAGCGTGACCTCATTTTTGACGGAAACAGAAAGTTGGCATAGGTTTCCACAGTTTGATTATAATAATAAAAATTATATCTATTTGATGCAGTCTTCACTTGAATACATTTTTTCAAATTACATTTTCCATTTTCTTTAGGTGGCGTTTCCTCAAAACGGGGAGATGAACAGGCAATACCTCTGTGCCTACCAAACAATTGCACTTGGGATTCTGAGACAGGTCAGTGTGTTCAAACAGAAGGGAAACGTCGATCCCTGTGTGTAGTGGAAGAGTCCCTTGAACAACTCAGGAAAATAAAAGGTAAATCAGTGGCACAATATTATTGATTAAAGCTTCCTATTTGTCAATTGGGATGATTGATAATGGCAACTGAACTGAGTAAAGTGCAGTTTGGTCTAAAATCATACGCATGCATCATTTTAAAATCAGACGAGTGCGCAGCGCGAGTTCGATTTAAAGTCACAAGCAATATTTCAGACCAAAATTGCACGACACGACGTTCAATTACCACTTTATTACAGCCATTTTGAAATCGCTGAATTCAGCCAGTACCAAATTATATTGATCTAGTCGTCGGTCTGTTGAAAAGTGGAAGCAAAAAGACTGTTTCACCTCATTTTGATAAGACCATAGAGCACAAATGTTGTAATTTAGAACAAAAATGATGCGACTTAGAACAGAAAGACACAATTTAGAACAGATGTCATTTAGAGCAAAAAATAGTGCAGTTCGTGAATAATTATCACATTGCTGAGAGCCAATTAGATTGCAGGGATCACCAGTGATTTCAAAATGGAGATAATAAATGTGATTCTTTAATTAACTAATCAATGAGATTTGTTGCATATATGATTTAACTTATAAGGAAATGAACGATGCACTTCATTAACGCGATTTTTTTGTTAATTTGATGCATCTTAATTTATACGTCCATGTTAATTTAAGGTGGCTCCCTAGAGTATTTACTAATAATCCGAGCTATCAAGCATACGTTACAGAAGGAAATCTAGGTACTTTCATTGTCTTTGCGATTTTGTTCACGAGATTCACCGCTAAGGTTACCCATATAAGAAGGCTCCTTTATCAAGTTTCATTTTCTGGATTAAGGCTGTTGCCATGGAAACATCGCATCCTTAAACAGGCAGTAATTTTGTCATTTTTGCCCATTTTTCCTTAATATTTCTAATTTCCCGCGGTGAAATGTCTTTAAACTATGCCACTTTATATGAACGATATTGCTTAACATTTTAAAGTGGAAAAAACATGGGGTCGTTAAGACGGTTTTGCCAATATTTTGAAATTTGTAATTTTTCTTAATAGAGGAGTTTAGCTATTACAGATTTTGACAAAAAAATGACAGTACAAAGGTACTGCGACTGTTAAGAAATGAGGCGATTTTTGAAAAAATTTACTGAAGGAAACACGAGAAATTCACGGTTAATTAACTGCGCTGGCGTCACAAAAATCCGAAAAACACGCGTGGTTCGGGGTTGTGTGAGCAAAATACGCTTCAAATGTCAGCCCACTTCCGGATACTTTTTTACCCTCGTTCTTCTGTAGGGATAATTTCGACGGCGGAGTTTTTCTTTAAAAGTCTGCTGTAAAAGATGGCGCCGATCTATAAATCGTACATCATGTCCTCAGCTACACGTACAAGACCGTAGGTCTTGACGGAAAACTATTGCTTTCGTCAAGGGTCAATCTGTGAGTAAAAGTTATTTCTCGTTGTGCAAAAACATTTTCTAGTGCATCTTGCATGTGCGTTGAAGGACGTTTGAAACAAGAAAAAAATACAAGGATGTTGGTTCGTCGATGGAAAGGTTCCTTCGATTAGGTTGCAAGTTAAGTGGGAAACCTTTTTTCTGAGAAGTTTCTTAAACAATGTGATAGAGTCGGCAAGACAAAAAAAATTACAGTCCCTGTAATCTTGTCTTAAAGCCACTTCTAGAATTACTTAAATCAAATCAAATGTAAGAGAAATAAAGTGACCGAGGAGCTCCGCCAGTGAAGACAATCTTCAGTGTTTGTTCGAGAATTGGCTCGATCTTTCAGACCTTTGCACTGACCTTGAACCAAAGGCCAGAAACCGCAACATTGCTTCCTTCTGGGTTAGTGTACTTACTTCTTTGTTTTATATTAAGTAAAGTTTCCACTCGCCATTTACTTCGACTATTTAACGTTTGTCTACTTTTGAAGCGAAAGAATTGATGTCTTTGGAAAATTTCTGCTTTGTTTTTACATACAATTTACTCTTATGGAGATCAATAGTGACTTGTAAAAGGTGTAGCATTGCCTCCTCTGATAAGTGTTTGACCTACACTAATCAAACTTTTTGCACAATGAGCTTCAACAGAAAGTTAATAAAGTTTTTTGGGTGGAATATTTCGAAACTGAGAGGCCATGTTTGTTTTAATTTTTGCGTGGACGTCGCGCGGATTTTAAAGCTCGCGCCAAACTAGTGTTCACGCTGCGCACGGCCAATTTACTCTAGGGAGCCACCTTAATCCCCTCGACTTTGTCTACTGGAGGGGGTTATCCGACAATATTAACTGAGCCTGAGGTGGATGATTGTTTTAGTATATACACACGAAGTGATCTCAACATACAATCAGAAAAGAAACCATTAAAAAATAGGCAGTCATTGACGGCATGTGGCTTACTGTATAGCTTCACCTATCACTAGGGACGACTTCTGACATTTGCAGACTTCATACTATAAGCCAACCAACAAGGTTGACTATAAGCTAAATTAAACTGAAATTTACCCTAAGGAAACTAGAGTAGCACAAATAGCCAAAAGACTGTGGGTATGCGGTCTGCAAGAGTGACATACATGTAGTGAATAGTACATGTCCCGCTTGATATATTATAACGGGGGTACCCAACGACAATTTTCGGAAAAATATCTGTTCGGAAGACGATTTGAGATCTAGAATTTTCGGAACTTTTGTTGTAAAATTTGTTTGCTTGCCTGCCTCTCCTAGGATTTTCGAACATCTAAAAACTACTATAGTTGCCCATTTTTAACGGATTTTTACCCTTAAAAGGTCACCTAGAATTTTCGGGAGCCTTTTTTCTGGCTGAAATTTTCGAAAAGGTAAGTTTTGATTCCTATAATTTTCGGATCACTAGACTTTCAGCTAGGAAATCCGAACAGATGAAAAAATTTTAGGGGATAAAAATATGCCTATATCTACCGTTTAAATGCTAAAATACGTTTAACAATGCTATGTTTAACTGGTTTTGAACCAGATGAGTCAGAAAATAACAAAGAGTTAAACGCAACGTTAGTTGCAAAGTTTTTTTTTAGGGTGCTTGTAACAATATTGTGTACTTCATACTTTAAGGTTACTCGACCCAGTTATTTTGTGGGGGTACTATCTTACTTTGAAGCTCTCTGATATCCCCACCTTTACTTTAATCGTAAGAGTAACATATAGCATGGATAACATATAGATTAATCTACAAAATAGCTTAAAAGTTTTGGCGATCGGAGTAAATGTCACGTGGTTATAATGCCACGCCTCTTTGGGGTCTGAGTCTTATTTTTCTTTGAAAAGTAACTGTACGTGAAACCTAAGCACGTCGTAGTTTGCAATCGCGCTGGATGAGATAAGAACTAGACGGATTTTAAGACAAAACACGGACTTCAAGCAGTCTATTCTAAAAATTTACATAAGATGACGTACCCAGAGGGAAAAAAAGGTAGTTGAAGGCAGCCGAGCGATTGCAAAAAGCCCTGGAGCAACAGATTGGCAGCGTTCAAGAAAAGATGGTAGAAATTCAAGCGCTGAAAATAGACAATTGTCTTTTTTTTTTTAACAAGAACGCTCTTAGAAGCGTTGAGTCTCGCTTGCTTGAAGATAAGTTTTTGTTGTCAAAGGCGCCGGTGCTTTTATACTACTTTTTTGTTTGGAATACAAAGCGAGTGTTATATGTCATACTATAAATAATCAAAATGTAAAAATTGCAAGAAGAGTCAATTGCAAGAGTTACAACACGACTTCACATCTTAACAACTGCGCAAATCAATCCATGAAATACATACAACAAAGTGAATCTATTTAACCGTAGGGTTCCAGTAATTGGTATGGCGTTCCGTTGCGGACAATATTATACCGATGGTAATATATAGATTTAGCCAGGGCTAAAAGCGAAGCTCCCGTTAATAAATTCATAATTTAAATCAAACAATGAACTTGTAATCCACAGATCAGGGCACATTCATTTGACGTTTGAGGCAAAGGCTAAGTGATTTTAGAGAAAAATAATTTGACAGTCCAAGAGTGAAACAGCTTTTACATCGAGTTATTAAATAGTCTTATTTGTACCTCCAACATTGCTCCGTTTGAGAGACTATGGATAATTGGACAACCCCGAAATATAATTTTAAGAAACACACGCACCACGATAGTCCTTGGTGGCAGCCAATTTACACGTTGCATTCCTCTGTCTAAAAGAGAGGCCAAAATAAAAAATCAGGCCGGATTTTTTGTGTTCGACAAGTTTAGTTTACTAGTAAATCTTGGCGACGAATCTAGTGGCGTGTAAACCAGCCTTTTAAACATACTTTTTCTCATCACGTCTCAGGTAAACAGTACTATGAGGCCCTTGTTTTTATCATACAGACCTTGAACAGAATTTGTTCTTTTTTGCCCTATTTAAACCTATAATTCTGCAGTTTTTCACAATTTTGCAAGAGAATTTGCACTCATTCAATATCCACGACGATCAAAGCACACGCTTCCTTTGCACAACAAATTATAGCATTGAATTATAAAACGTTTTCATGAAGAGAATTCTATAATTCCAGGACTTTTCAGTTAGAAAAATCTGGTCCTATGTGATATGCAGGGTAATAATTGTGGGCTTTTAATGAAAACGATAAAAAAAATCCCAAAATCACTTTTCGGCCAGCCGGACGGGTCTCACTTTTGACAGGCACCAAATTTGCAGTGCGATTAATAGAGTTACAATTTACGCTTCAACATGATAGATAGAGTGTTATGTTTAGGTTTTATTTCCCTTTATTTATTAAACTGCGTATGGTTTTGTTATGTGTATAAATCTTTATAAGCGAGTGATATTTACGCGCGCCGTTTTGAGTATTCCTGCATGCGATGTTTATGTTCGACTGGATACAACCGGTGCAGCGATAAAAATTGCGAGAGGGACTACTAACAATCAATAAAATAAATATAATTCGGTCAAACATGTACAGAGACAATAATTTTCATTCACGAAGAGAAGTATCGAGAGTAAAGTGTCTCTGAAAATCATGAGTCAGGTAAGCATAAGCTTATTTATGTTTTAAGCCGGCTTCCCGGTGTTTGCTCTTTTTCAAGATGAACTCGAGGCAAGAAAATCGCTCAGAGCTTTCTGTTTACAGCCAAAATCATAACTAAGTAATCTTCGGAACATTTTCTTTGAATTTGCAGTCAAAAAATGTCTAAAGGCTTTTTAAACCTGATACTATTGTAGGTTAGATCATTGCTGGTGTATAAACTTAAGCCGCATAAACCATACGCTCGACTTCAGGAAATCGAAAAAAAAAACACACACACACATCAAAGACAAGCTTACCAGTCTAGATGCTGCTTCTGAAGGTCATCAAGTGCTCCGGAATTTTCAACCCTCTTACGCCTCAAGCAAGGGCAAGTGAGCAAGCTCATTTTTGAAAACGATGCCATCCGAAATCGGATTTCCAATGACTTTGAGAAGCGGTGCATTTGTCAACAAAAAGCGCAATTAACGAACCAGCCATGAATTACAGAACAATCTTGAAAGCAGCTGTATTTCATTTTGTACACCAAGTAGAAAAAGCCAGTTTAAAACATCACAAGATGACACAAAACTCTGTAAGCTCCAGCTATCAGTAAGCAAGTTTCCAGACGCTGCATAAATTTTCCGCATGAACTCACCTGTCAAATTTTGACCAATCAGAACATAAAAATTGGACGTAGAGCGTGATCAACGCGTGACAGTGAGAAAAGTCAAAAGTGATTGCCTTCCCTGCATGTTGTAAAAGCCGGTTGAATTTTCGCGTCCGAGGTCAGTTCGAAATGAACATTTTAAAAGTGCGGCTCATGAACTCGACTTATTTCATATGCTTTTTGAAAAAATTAAACTTGAGCCTGCGATAATTAAAAAGTAGCAACCTGTCAGCGGATACGTTAAAAAAACACTGGAACTCAGTGGGTCGATACCTGAGCCCGCGATAGGGTCAGGCGATACTGGTCAGCAGAAACACTATTTTGACAGCTGTCAATTAATCAAAACATGGATGTACAATATCAGGTTGCAGGCTCCCAAACTAGCTAGAAAGTGTGAGATTAAACATTGGTATGCCTGTGGTGCGGACGGACGGAAGGTCGGGTGGTCGGTGTACGGTCACGTGATTGCCGAATTTTCTAAGATGGATAGATTTTCTAAGCTATGGGACTTCGAATTGAGCCCGTGGTCAAATAAAATATCAGCGCAAAACTTTAAACATTACGTGACCTCAATGGATAGACAAATGAGCCCGCGATACACTCAGGTGATGATGGTCAGCGTATACTCTAGTTTGACAGCTGTCAATTAACCTTCATTAGAATGGCGAATATTCGAATTAACAGACTACGAGTGTGAGTAAGACATATCCGTCCGGCATGTAGTGGAAAATGCCAGATCGTGTTCCTGAGCGAACCTGAGCCCACGTTATTAGTTTTCTGATAGTGGTCTGCACATGTCCCATTTTGACAGCTGTCAACTGACCTTAATTTGGCTTGCCAATATAACTTTAAACGACTGTCAGCCAACTGACAGTCTTGCCCGGCGTAGTTTCGTTTTTATGTTGAATTGGTAAGTTTGACATATTATATCAGCTTATTTGTGGGGGCAAAACGACTGGTCTTTCATCTGAGCCCGCGAGATAGTCATGTGATAATTGTCAGCGGATGTCTAATTTTGACAGCTGTCAATCTAATCGTACTCATACGGATGGCTTACATAACTAAGAGGCTAGTCAAGTTGTGCAAGATCTATTGTGACATTTGACATCGGCTTACATGAAGCGTGTGTACGGGTGGGCGGGCGGGCGGGCAGGCGTACGCTACGTCATAACCAAATTTTCTCGGATGGATAGTTTACCATATTTTCTTACCCATGGTGCTCCGCTTCGCGCGCGCGAGGAGCTCCGCTAAAAAGATGTTGAAAACATAATACGTAAGTCAAAACTTGTAAAATACACCGAATGCAATAAAAGATGTGAGTCAAGATTTGCAAAATATATGTTCACGAACGAAAAAAAAAAGGGGGTCGAAATTTTGAAATTTGAGTCAGAAAAAAAAGGCGAGTCCAGTTGAAAAAAAAAATACTCTAGTCGAGAAAGAGAGAACGCTGACCAGTTGTGTTGTCAACCGATGTCTTCACTTCACCGATACGAGGCGTCGATCCAAAGTAGTGGTTTGTTGGCTACCAAATATTACAGATTTGTTCTTCTCCCTTGCTGGACTTATCGAGGACTTAGAAAGGCAGGTCAGTTCAGCCTCATATGACAGTTCAGAATTCTTATTTCGGCGCCTTGACGAGTACAAAAGGACACTTGAAACTCTGTCGTCAAGATTTTGTGAGACTAACGGTTGTTTAGAAATATGGAATTTAGCGGGGGGTTCAAGTTAAAAACATGACAGGTTCATGTCTACTGTAGTGATTTCCTTGCTTGACCGCTTGATGTCGATGCTGCGGGCAGTGTTTTGCTTTAATTCTTTTAATGCTTGTCGGTCCTTGAGTAGCAGGTTATGTTTTGGCTTTGTTGTTTGTATCTCTGCCAGTTGTGATTTAACCTCTCTCGAGGCCTTCTAATGGTTGAACCGGTGGGTTCCAGTCTGATTAGAAAGGAAGTAGAAAGGGTGAACTTCCCTTTTTCACAGTAGTATCATGTTTTTAACATGTTTTTACTATCGGTATAATTTTTTCCGCAACGGAACGCCATAAATGGTCTTGGGAGAAAATCCCGAGTTCTCAAAACAGTGACAAAGCGGTCTCGTTTTCCTCTGAAGTGGTAAAAACATTGCTTCGAGCGTATGAAAGTCAACTAAAGTAAATCACTTCACAATAAACCACGCTGTTTAAACACCATGAAGTCTTTTCTTACCATGGAAATCATCAGCACTGGGATATTCTTGTGTTATTAAAAAGTTCTTACTCTGAAACTAGGCAAAACACCCAGTTCACGAATGTAGCGTGATAGTCCGAGATAGCGAACCAATCAGATAAATCACCACGATAAGTGAGTGTTTATATACTAAATATATTATACAACTATCCCCCGAAGGGGAGGTGAATAGTGGGGACAATTTACCGAGGCGCGAAGCGTCGAGGTATACAAGGTGTCCCAAAAGTTCGTTCCTCTACTTTATAAGTCTGTTTTAGTACCATTGGACTTGGTAAGCAATCAAAAGTTGTGTCTTTCAATCTAATTCACTATTTTCATACTTATTGTGACATCTTTTGACTCGAATATTCGATATGTATACTTGCGCGAGCATATTTTCCAGCCACATATTTTTTGTATTTTATAGCCCGAATTGCTCGAACTCCTTCCCTGTTTTTTGTGAATATCACGAAAGATAAACCCCCTTAACGCAAAAACGTTCAGCACAAGCATGTATACTTCGACTTACCGGCTTATCTGTTGTAGAAATTGCCAAAAAATTGGAAAAATCCGAATGTTGGCTGGTAAAATGATCACGAAGAAATGAGGTTTTGAAGGCAAGAAACGAAGAGGAAGACCAAAAGTCCTAAATAAAGCAGCTAAAATAGTTTTAAAAAAGGCTATATACAAAATAGGAGACTCGATGAGGAAACTCTCACATGGTTAGCAAGCCAAGTCCAGAAAGGGTCATGAAAAGCGTATGTTTAAAATTAGAGGCCCCCGAGATGGCAAAAAAACCCTCTGTTTAGTCTACCAAGTAACGCCCAGCTCAACTCAAATTTGTAAAGAAGTACTAAAGCCTTGCTGTGTACGAAAGGGGCCCGGGATCATTATACTTTTTTGGATAAATACCCGAGATATGATTTTTTTGTTCAGCTGCCTAAACTGAACAAATATTGTTTTGGGGGGATGGACTGGCTCCTGCGCACGAGGTGATAAAAAAGCTCAAAATGGGTCATCTGTGGGTCTACAGGCTGTATCCCTGAATGGATGCCGCAACGGCTATAGAAAGTGATAAAAAACAAAAAGGCCATGCCAGTTACTTAATTTCTGAATACATGAATTCGATAGAGAAATAAACATCTAGAAATTTCACGTAAAAATAAAGTTTTGATCAAAAGTTATAGAGCGTGAAATTAGAGGAACGAACTTTTGGGACACCCTGTATATTTAGCGCTATAAACCGACCCTGACAGGGATAGTTGTTTTAGTATTTACCAAATAAGTTGGATTAAAATCAAAAAAGACCTTTTTGTAAATAATAGATGTCACTTTGTTAGAGTTTGTCTACGATGCCGGACAGTGTTTCGGGGATCATTTTTATGATTCTGTTGCAAATTCAGTAAGAAAATTTTTTCTACCGAGCCGTAAACACCGACAAGCTTTGACAAATTTTGTCTCTTTCTTTGCATTTGTTGGTGCAGCTGTTTCATTTACCGCTAAAATTTCATCTTTCGAAACTGTCGAGAAACGAAAAGCCATTTTGAATTCCGTCCCAAAACAGTGAATATCCAAGGATATTCCGAGTTTTGGGTTTCTTACTCGATTGAACATTTGAATGTGACGTTTGAACAGTCTTTCTTTTTGTCAGATCGGTTTTGTCTCATTTCCCCTATTGGTTACTAGAATTCCTCGACAGTTTCAGAGTGCGAACGGGTGTGAGCTTTGTCGTGTTTGTTTGGTTTTTCTTACGGTCGACATCTCTCGAGACTGTTTACCCATTTGGCTATTACGTTTTCGGACAGCGTACCGACTGTGAAGTTTTCGAAAGTAAAAGCTATAAGGGGACGGTTGCTGAAAGCTTTTATGAAATCGGTTCAAAAGCTTTTCTGCTATTTGCCACCGTTTAACACGGAAAAAATAAGAAGTCTACGCTGAGGATTCATCAATTACAGCGGCGACAAATCTATCAGTCAGTAAAGTTTTTATTTTTTTAAAACATGACGAGAGACAAGCCAAGTCAGTTTTCCTTCCCTTTCTTTTTAGGGCCAGTATGTGTAGTGTCTATCGCCGGACCCTACAGAAAAGGAAAGTCATATGTCTTAAGCGAGGTGTTTAGTCAACCAGAAGTATTCCCTCTTGGACATCATCTCAGACCTGAAACCTTGGGAATATGGCTTTGGATTGTACCAGAAGTATTTGAGGTTAATTGTTATTCTGGTAATGATTTTGAATAAATACCATACATACAGGGAAAAAAAGCCGTTTTGGAGTGTCTGTAATAGATTTATTCTGTAAAGTATGGCAATGTCTAGTTTATAAAGCTCGAAATGTTAATTTTCTTAAAATGGTATTTATTAAATTACAGTAAATTGATACAATACATTCTATAAAAGCTAGGTACTGAATAAAGAATTATACCGAACCAGTTGTGGTTGATAATTTCTCGATGATGCGTTCATTCCAAGACGGACTTTCGTCAATCAGCGCTCCAAGATTCTTGTTGTTGTTGTTGTTGTTGTTGTTCTTCTTCTTCTTCTTCTTCTTCTTCTTCTTCTTCTTCTTCTTCTTCTTCTTCTTCTTTATTGTTATTATTATTGTTGTTATTACTGTTATTGTTATAATAATTCAGTATTATTTTAATTATATTTTTATTATTACCATAGTCTCCATAAAAGTCAGATGAAAATTAATTCGTTCTATATTTTATAGGATTCCAATGGCCAGAAATTCAAGGTAGTGCTACTTGATTCCGAGGGAATTGGCTCTGTTACTTGTGAAGGTTATGATGACACCCAGATTTTCACTTTGACGGTTTTACTGGCTTCGGTTTTAATATACAACTCACAAGGTGTTCCTACGCGGACAGATCTTGAAGGGCTAAAGTATCCTCTTAATTATATATATATATATATATATATTAATTTTTTGAATTAATTTCCATTGCATTGGGCTAAAAAAAATCATGTGCTTTGATATATCAGTTAACTTAAAAACGCAATAATTAAATCTTTACAGGGATTTAAACTTCCTTCACTAGTTTTCTAGGTATATCGTTAAACTCTCTCAGAGCATAGAGGTGAGATCAAAAGCTGAAGCTGGAAAATCGCAGGAAGACTCAAAGTTTTTCTACAAAACATTTCCTTTCTTCTTATGGTTGCTACGAGACGTCACTCAGGACCTACCACCAGATTGTAACAGCATCAAAAACTACTTCTTGAAGGAGGTATACTTTATTTAAATTGTTGTGACTTTTTAATTAGAAATCATTTTCAGCAGCTGTGCATTATAAATTGCTTTAGCTCTGATTCTAAAAATACTAACATGGATGCTGACAGGTAAATGGACACATGAAAAAATAGGTAGATTGTAACATTGTTTCTGTTTTGACCTTACCAGAACTCCTATGTTTCTAGCGCTAGAAAATTACTTCCCACGCGACATGTAGTCGAAATACTCGTCGCCTTAAAGAAGAACAAAAATGTTTTAGATCATAAAGAGATTTAGCTAGGCCCTCTAATCTTTATTTATCGTTAGCTTTCTTTTGACGCTAACAGCTTGGGTAAACGTCTGGCATTGCTTAATGTTTCAGGTTTTCATGTTTAATGTTTCAGGTTTTTTCATCAGATGAAAATCCAAATCGGCAAAAGGTTGCTAAGAGCATCCTAGGTTATTTCTCTGGTTTTGAAGCGTTTTCGTTACCTCCTCCAACTGCTGACAAAGAGCTGCTGAAGAACATCAAAGACAATAAAAGTCAGATGATTCCTTTTTTCCAAGAATTACATAAATTTGAAGGGTTGCTGAAAAGTATTCTGACCCCTAAAAGGAGCTTTAATGAAGGAGAGCTGGTTACTGGAGAAGGTACAAATATTTTCGTAATTTTAGGAGAGTACAAGACACCGGTTTCATTTACAATAGCAATGACGTGTATGATATGCAAGTTTCTAGTCGATTTTAGTTTCTTCCAGTCGCACATACGAAAAGAAAGTTCTTAACATATCGCTCCTTTTTGAATTATTCATTTTATAAAAATTAATATTGTTTTTCCTCCTCACGTTGAAAGTAGATAGATCTCACGTTGAAAGTAGATAGATAGATAGATAGATAGATAGATAGATAGATAGATAGATAGATAGATAGATAGATAGATAGATAGATAGATAGATAGATAGATAGATAGATAGATAGATAGGTAGCTTTATTAAAAATCCATTGCAGCCCAAGGGCTGGATTACGGACTGTACAATACGTTGAATACTAAGACTAACTATTAATATATAGATTTAGCCAGGGCTAAAAGCGAAGCTCTCGTTAATAAATTCAAATTTAAATCAAACAATAAACTTGTAATCCACAGATCAGGGCACATTCATTTGACGTTTGAGGCAAAGGCTAAGTGATTTAAGAGAAAAATAATTTGACAGTCCAAGAGTGAAACAGCTTTTACATCGAGTTATTAAATAGTCTTATTTGTACACCCAAAAATAGCAATCATGTTCGATCACAGCGATCACAGTAGATTAGGCCTGGAAAACAAATAGACCTACCTATTCGTGTATTGTATTTGCATTAGCTGTTGCATCATAATGTGGCATTCACCACTCTCTCCAACATTGCTTCGTTTAGACTATGAATAATTGGACAACCCCGAAATATAATTTTAAGAAACACACGCACCACGATAGTCCTGGGTGGCAGCAAATTTACACGTTGCATTCCTCTGTCTAAAAGAGAGGCCAAAATAAAAAATCAGGCCGGATTTTTTGTGTTCGACAAGTTTAGTTTACTAGTAAATCTTGGCGACGAATCTGGTGGCGTATAAACCAGCCTTTTAAACATACTTTTTCTCATCACGTCTCAGGTAAACAGTACTATGAGGCCCTTGTTTTCATCATACAGACCTTGGACAGAATTTGTTCTTTTTTGCCCTATTTAAACCTATAATTCTGCAGTTTTTCACAATTTGCACTCATTCAATATCCACGACGATCAGATGCACAACAAATTATAGCAATGAATTTAGCCTGAGTATCAGGCGCTTCTGGGGGAAAGGGGAAAGATGGAAGCGGAAAAGGGTGAGAGAATTCTATAATGCCGGGACTTTTCAGTTAGAAAAATCTGGTCCTATGTGATATACAGGGTAATAATTATCGGCTTTTAATGAAAACGATAAAAAAATTCACAAAATCACTTTTCGGCCAGCCGGACGGGTCTCACTTTTGACAGGCACCAAATTTGCAGTGCGATTAATAGAGTTACCATTTACGCTTCAACATGATAGATAAATTGTTATGTTTAGGTTTTATTTCCCTTTATTTATGCGTATGGTTTTGTCATGTGTAATCTTTAAAAGCGAGTGATATTTGAGCGGCGTTTTGAGTATTCCTGCATGCGATGTTTATGTTCGACTGGATACAACCGGTGCAGCGATAAAAATTGCGAGAGGGACTACTAACAATCAATAAAATATATATAATTCGGTGAAACATTTACAGAGACAATAATTTTCATTCACGAAGAGAAGTATTGAGAGTAAAGTGTCTCTGAAAATCATGAGTCGGGTAAGCATAAGCTTATTTATGTTTTAAGCCGGCTTCCCGGTGTTGGCTCTTTTTCAAGATGAACTGGAGGCAAGAAAATCGCTCAGAGCTTTCTGTTTACAGCCAAACTCATAACTAAATAATCTTCGGAACATTTTCTTTGAATTTGCGGTCAAAAAATGACGAAAGGCTTTTTAAACCTGATACTATTGTAGGTTAGATCATTGCTCGTGTATAAACTCAGCTGATAAACTTAAAGCCGCATAAACCATACGCTCGACTTCAGGAAACCGGAAAAAAAACCACATCAAAGACAACAATTTCTCAGGCTTACCAGTCGAGATGCTGCTTCTGAAGGTCATCAACTGTTCTAGAATTTTCAACCCTCTTACGCCTCAAGCAAGGGCAAGTGAGTAAGCTCAGATTGAAAACGATGCCATCTGAAATCGGATTTCCAATGACTTTGACAAGCGGTGCATTTGTCAACAAGAAGCGCAATAAACAAACCAGCCATGAATTACGGAACAATCTTGAAAGCAGCTGTATTTCATTTTGTACACCAAGTAGAAAAAGACAGCTTAAAACATCACAAGATGACACAAAACTCTGTAAGCTCCAGCTATCAGTAAGCAATTTCCAGACGCTGCATAAATTTTCCGCATGAACTCACCTGTCAAATTTTGACCAATCAGAACATAAAAATTGGACGTAGAGCGTGATCAACGCGTGACAGTGGGAAAAGTCAAAGGTGATTGCTTTCCCTGCATGTAAATGTAAAAGCCGGTTGAATTTTCGCGTCCGAGGTCAGTTCGAAATCAACATTTTAAAAGTGCGGCTCATGAACTCGACTTATTTCATATGCATTTTAAAAAAATCGAACTTGAGCCTGCGATGATTGAAAAATAGCAACTTGTCAGCGGATACCTTAAAAAAACACTAGAACTCAGTGGGTCGATACCTGAGCCCGCGATAGGGTCAGGCGATACTGGTCAGCAGAAATACTATTTTGACAGCTGTCAATTAAGATGGATAGATTTTCTCCGCTATGGGACTTCGAATTGAGCCAGTGATCAAATAAAATATCAGCGCAAAACTTTAAACACTACGTGACCTCAATGGACAGACAAATGAGCCCGCGATACACTCAGGTGATGATGGTCAGCGTATACTCTAGTTTTACAGCTGTCAATTAACCTTCATTAGAATGGCGAATATTCGAATTAACAGACTACGAGTGTGAGTAAGACATATCCGTCCGGCATGTAGTGGAAAATGCCAGATCGTGTACCTGAGCGAACCTGAGCCCACGTTATTAGTTTTCTGATAGTAGCCTGCACATGTCCCATTTTGACAGCTGTCAATTGACCTTAACTTGGCTTGCCAATATAACTTTAAACGACTGTCAGCCAACTGACAGCCTTGCCCGGTGTAGTTTCGTTTTTATGTTGAATTGGTAAGTGTGACATATTATATCAGCTTATATGTATGGGCAAAACGACTGGTCTTTCATCTGAGCCCGCGAGATGGTCATGTGATAATTGTCAGCGGATGTCTGATTTTGACAGCTGTCAATCTAATCGCACTCATACGGATGGCTTACATAACTAAGAGGCTAGTCAAGTTGTGCAAGATCTATTGTGACATTTGACATCGGCTTACATGAAGTGTGTGTACGGGTGGGCGTACTCTACGTCATAACCAAATTTTCTCGGATGGATAGTTTACCAAATTTTCTTACCCATGGTGCTCCGCTCCGCGCGCGCTTCGCGCGCGCGAGGAGCTCCGCTATAAATAAATAACAGTAAATAAATAAAACAAAGGAACAAAATACTACGTCATGAAATTTAAAAATCGCTAGAGGTCTGGCGAAAATGAAGAAGAGATTCAGTTACAAGGTGTGCTCTTTGTAAATTTAGGTAATCACATGATTTTTCTCGTGCAATTTGTAATAAATAAGCACGACTAAATTTTTCAAAGACCAACAAAAGTGCACGAGCCCGTACGGCTCGTGCACTTTGTGGTCTTTGAAAAATTTACAAGCGCTTATTTATTACAAATTGCACGAAAAAAATCATGTGATTACTTATTAATAATATACACGAAAAACATAACTACTACAACAAATTTTGAGCGCGCGCGCGTTTTTAGTTCATTCAACTGATTGGCTGAAACAGACTACTACCTTTGCAAATACAAACTTTTTCAAGACCAACGCTTTCAAAATCATTCAGCTAAGAACCTGGAAATGTGCAATGATTGACTTTATATGGTCACCAGCCTGTTAAAGGTAACTCGGTTTACAATAATCAGCAAAAGTAAGTGTTTTTTAAAAATTCATCTTCGATTATGCGAGCTCGGCGTTTACAAGAAGCGTTTACAAGAAGTATACTGCCGTTTTGAAATCAGGAGAACGCTTCGAGCAGCCAAAGATGAAAGATCGACACTTGCTGAGTTGTTTAACGACTGTTCATCATTGTCTGTTCCTGAGACCCCATCATAACTGGATTCATGGAGAAATTTTTTAGATTTAAAACCCAAAAATGAAGGAGGGAATTTGTTTTCTTCCGACCCTGCCATCGATGGGTGAGTTGAGACTCAGTTGTTTATTTGCTTTTTCTCAGCGTTGGGGTTTTCATTATTTTATTTGGCCTACTGCAAGAGTCATCGTCGCTTTTCTTCGTCGGCTTCATCGTAGTCGTTAAGGGAATTTATACCTCTGTAGCCTGTGACATTGGCGAAATGTTCTGAACTTACAATCTTTGCTTTCTTCAGCTTGCCGACCGTTGTTTTTCTTGCGCTTTGATTCGTAAACTTTTTTCTCACTTTGTTTAAGGCTAGTACTAGACGGAATTTCATCCGATTACTTCGAGTCGTTATTACTCCCTCAGTAACGTCTGAATCGACCGGCCGTTAATGCCGTCCAGTGACGTCACTACTCCTTTGTTTAAATTCATGCAAAAAGTAAAACACGATTTTCAAGTGGTAAACCAAGAAGTATCGTTTGGAAATGTTTACATGATACAGAACAGCTGACAGAATTGCTTTACTCTTTTCGATCGTAATTCATGTTTAACGTTCAAACAATTAACTGTACTCTGAACCGGTTGTAATTCAAACTCGGTCGCAATCACGCAATGAAATAAATACACACACGGAACACTTAGTTCAAAAACGCAACAATTTCCTTTAATTGAAAAGAAGCTATTTGGTCCTTAACGAAGAAAAAAGAAAACAAGGAAACAAGAAAGAAAAGCTAACAGAATCATTACACTCGACGCTGAAGGAAAGAGCAAGAGGGTCGAATGACAACATGTCATATTGGTTTCAGAAACTTCGCCTAAACAAAATCACTGCCAAAAACACAAAGCGGCTTTAGATGAAAAACCTACCGACTCTCCGCAATGATTCCTCATTCGCAGATTATCGAAATGTCTGATCTCCACGTAAGCATGCCATCGATGCTATCCGCTGAATATCAAGCGACAATTCCGCTAAAATTTCTCATAATTATACCTAATTGTGCGAATGTTTAGACAATCAACCAATCAAAAATCACTACCCGGTTTTCGGGTAGTAGTGACGTCACTGGACGGCATTAACGGCTGGTCGATTCAGACGTTGCTGAAAGGAGAAAACGACTCGAAGCAATCGGATGAATTTCAGGCTAGGCTAGTACCAGCTACGGATACTTTCATTATGTTAGTTACACAATACAATACAATATACAATATTTATAGAGCGCTAATTCCCAATGGTCCAAAAGCGCTTTACATAATAAAAATAACAACAAAATCCTAAACCTACAAAACTACAAAACTACATTGTCATCCTATAAAAACATCATCTTTCTATATGACAACATCATAACCAATTTTAAAAAGCCAAGTCTTGAGCTTAGATTTAAAAGAAGAAAGGGAATTACAAGATCTAAGTTCGAATGGAAGTGCATTCCAAACAGAAGGTGCAGCAAGAGTAAAAGACCGGCCACCATAAGTTTTAAGATTAAATTTAGATGTAGAAAGTAAAAATTGATTGGAGGATCTAAGAAGTCTACCAGGTGTATAAGGCTTGATGAGATCAGTGATATAGCTAGGTGCAGCACCATGAAGCGCCTTAAATGTAATTACTGCAATTTTGAAAGTTATCCTCTGTTCAATTGGTAGCCAATGAAGTTGAATAAGCAACGGCGTAACATGCTCATATCTACTAGTAAGGTGAATAAGCCTAGCAGCACTATTTAGGACACTCTGTAAACGTTTCAAGATACATTTAGGCTGACCGTAAAGCAGTGAGTTACAATAGTCGATCCTTGCAGTAACAAAGGCATGAATTAGATTTTTACATGTATCGTAAGAAAGAAACTTGCGAATCTTAAAAATATTGCGTAAATGAAAAAACGAAGACTTGCAAACGGCAGTAACGTGCGGCAACATCGATAGAGAGTTATTAAAAATAACCCCAATATTTTTAGCAGTAGTTGAACAGTCAACAGTGTCAGAGGCAATCACCAGGTTTTCTAACGCAGGACGTGGGCGATAGGAGGATGAAAAAACTATAATTTCAGTCTTCCCATTGTTCAGCTTCAGCTTGTTATTTAACATCCAAAGGTCAATATCTTTAACACAATCTTCAAGAGCAGATGTACACGTTGACAAATCCTCAGGCGATGACGTTTCAAAAGATAAATATAGCTGTGTATCATCAGCATAAAAGTGATAAGATAGACCATGAGATCTTGCAATATCACCTAAGGGGGAAGTGTACAAAGAATACAGCAAGGGGCCTAACACGGAACCCTGAGGTACACCATAAGGTAAGTCATGCATATTAGAAGAGACATCTTGGATTCTGACATACTGAGTGCGATCAGATAGATATGAACGAAACCAGTCCAGTGCCTGGTCACAAATGCCAAAACGGGTAGATAGTCTAGCAAGGAGAAGAGAATGATCAACTGTATCAAAAGCAGCAGACAGGTCCAGTAGAACCAAAATAACAGATTTTTGATTGTCAATGGACATAGCAATGTCATTGTAGACTCTGAGAAGAGCCGTTTCGGTGCTATGGTGAGCACGGTAGGCAGATTGAAAGACTTCACACAGACCATTGTTGTCAATGTAGTCAACAAGCTGCAAAGCCACTACTTTCTCAATGACTTTGGACAAGAAGGTGAGGTTAGAGATCGGCCGAAAGTTCTTAAATTCTTGATAATCAAGACGCGGCTTTTTCAACAAAGGACGAATTACAGCTTGTTTAAGTTCAGTGGGCATGACAGAGGTCTCCAAAGACAGCTTAACAATTTTCCAGATCACAGGACAAAGGAGATCAAGACAACCAAGGAGTATTCTAGAGGGGACAGGGTCAAGTTCACAAGACTTTGATGCCAAAGGGTGCACAATCTGAAGTAAGGTCGAATATGAAGGACAGCTCAAACAATGGAGTCTAGTTGTTGCTACTGTGACTTCATTAAATAAATAAGTTCCCTGCATAGGGTTCGATTCCAGTTCATGTCGAATAGTAATAATCTTCTCACCAAAAAAGCCAATGAATCTATTTGCGAGATCCGCCACGGAAGAGCAAGATGGATACTGCGGTGCAGTACTCCGATGTAACAACTTACCGACAATGCCAAACAGTTTCCTCTGATTAAGGCAATTATCATCAATAAGCTTTGTGTAATATTGTGAGCGGACAGAGATTAATAGCTCATTGACAATACGATTCTGTTCAATAAAACGCAGACGATCTTCGGGCAATCTAGTCCTACGCCATCTCCTTTCCAGTCGGCGACGAACTCTTCTCTCCAGTTTAATCTCCTCTGGTATTTTCGCCCATTGGTTTAGTTCGAACCAGATGTTTAAGTTTACGGTTTTGTTTGCTACTGAGGTAGAAAAAAACACACCATCGCATGGATGTTTTAATAGAGGTCTTCGTTCTACAAAAGACTCGAGGAGAGCAACCGGACACTTTTCTCCTCCAACAAATAACGTACGTGACTTGAAATCCCTGTTGTTATCATGGAAAACTTGTATCCTTGTTCATTTAAATACCTGAAAAGTGTAGCTGTCATGGTTTGCGTGTAGTTGCCACCGTTTTTTTCTTTATTTTTTTACTTTAGCGTAGTCTGTTATAAGTAGCTTGATTTTTAGTTTCTCTGGTTCATTTTCTTCGATTTTGTTGACAGTATTTTTCTCTTAGCACCGCATTTTCAATACATTTAGCCAGCAAGACGTACTTTTTACTGTGTTCGGGTTTTTCGGATATTTTTTTAACTTTCCTATTGTTGTTTTGCGTACAAAATCAAATCGTCGTTTGCTGAAAACCATGACCATTTTCTAAATTTTGTTGTTAAAACAGCTCTAATCTGATTGGTTATTGGTGGTTTCTTCTGTGTTTTCAGCCAATCAGAAAGCATTTGTAATTTGCACTCGTGTTACAAGTTTGCACTCGGGTTACAGAGGAACTGCACTCCTTTCTCAGACAATCAGTTGGCGAAAATAGCTGTTATAGTGAAAATGTCAAATGTGGCAAAAACATTTGTCATGGGTTTGGCAAATATTCAAACTTAACGTCAAAAGGGGTCCTTTAATTTGGAGAGGGGAGATTTAATCGACAAAAATGGCAAATGAGACTTTAGGAAACTTGGCTAAAATGTTATGCGATTTAAGGCGACTTAAGGCGATATAAGGTGACCTATTAGGTGAATTGATTTGAATGTAACTGTATACAAAATTGACATCTACTGCTAACACCACCTGTCTATGCAGACAGTCGGTCTTGGAGACATCTATTAAACTTCCCAATTTTTAACAATCTCAATACATATAATACTAAAATAGTGATTCTACCTTATATTTTGAACATTAAATATCAAGGTAGCCTGCATCGCAGATGTATTCTGACCCCGGTTAGTAACGTCTGCGAAGCAGCCCTGATATCCTTGTTTTGGCCCCTCAACGGATTCAACTAACTACCGAACGTGTATTTAAAGTTTTCCTTCAACCTGATCGGCCATTGGAAAATGGCATTTTTAGCAGTCTAGTCCTGGCATGACTCAAATCCTGATACACACGTTAAGTTCCATCTGTGGCGCAGGCTAATATCAAGGTGTTGGTTTAGTATTACATTTGCAGACCAAATCTAAACTAGAAAAAACCAAAAGGGTAAAATTTCTCTTGGCCTTTAAATGCATTATTTTAAAATATAAGGCATAAAAAGATGGTTTCTGAATTTCTTTTCCCAAAAATAAAACCTTGAAATGAAGGGTAATGTAATGGTATAAAAATAATTATCAAACCTCAGTTGAAAAAAAAATTCATGAAAAAGTTAATGATGCAACGCCTCATAAAAGATGAGAGGTTTTATGAGCCTGAGTACATTGTTTCAACACACCTCTGCAAAATAGAGAGTGGGTCTGTAGTAAGTGTCTTTTTTTCATATAATTTGGCAACAAACATTAAATTAGTTAATTTAAAATCATTTAAAGTTATCGATATTGCACATTATGGAAATGACGACCACCATTGTATGTCGTGGCAAGTGAACTGCCAACGTACTTTTCCTCATACGTTTGGAAAATACGGTGTTTTTCCAATTGCATTCAAAATATATGAACTTAAAGTTAGTTTTTCTCGCGATACATTGCTCCTTTCCTGTCTCAGTCAAACAAAACACTCCAATATTGCCAATACTTGCTTTGCTCGTGAACCGTAGTCTCTTTCCATGATCTCTTTGGAAACGTTCCAGTGATCGGATTGATTTCGCGAGTACATTACCTGCAGAAACAACTAGTAGCTTCAACCAATTTAAATAAACAGCCTCGCTTTGTTCCACGCGGCAGCGTTTACGCTGTCAGTATAATAAGAAGCAATATGCGTCATGTTTAAACCGATGGCAGTACAAAGTGAAAACGTTTCCATAATAATCTCGTAAATTTACATTTACAGTCAAGACAGGTTAAGCGTACCCCACAAGATTCTATTAATGAATTGATTTTTTGAAAAATGAATCCGTTAGTCGTTCCCTTAACTAGTAGTCCGCCGGATGAGTGAGAGTATTAATCCGGGGGAAGGGGACAGTTCTCAAAATGACCGGCGGCAATATTGTTTGTACGACAACATGGATCAAATGACTGGGTACAATATCAAATTTCCATTTTCTGGATTACACCAACGCTAATTGAATATAGCATTAAAATATAATTGAAAGTGTCCTAGGGAGTTTGGGCGGTTGTTTCAAGGTTAAAACTATACATGTAAATGATCCTTACACTACTTTCTCAGCCTTTATTATTCGGTAAACATCTCAAAATTTTACAGTTAAGGTGTATTAACGTTTAATGACCAAAAGCATAGGGGCTTATACGACACATTGTTGTCTTAATTACCCCGAATGGCGCTGACATCCACCACATTTGCACAACAATGTGCAGGGCAAATTTTTAGTTTTACACATTTGCATCGCGCCGTCCTCTGCAGCCTTTAACGCATCCACACTTAACGACAGCTCGACATGCCGCAACAGCAGGCGGCAATTTCGTCCAATTCACTTCTCACAGGGCAGACGCATTTTCCCGTTTCCAACCGAATTTTTCAGGGCTTAGTAGTTGGGGTGCTTTAAGGAGTGCCTAGCCCCACACATGACTAGCCTGATATCTTGCTCGTAGGACGCATTGACGTATTGCATGCTTTGTTGACGGAATGTTATCTATTTCCCTACGTTTCTTTGTGAACAAAGTTTGCCTGGCCTTGTTTTCAGAAGTTTCTCTGTCATACATCAGAATGACGAATCTCTCGATGGTAGGAAGGATCTCATGTATGTTTGCCGCTGCTGGTGTTTGGGCAAGTGTTTGTAGAGCGGGCGTACCATCCTCGAACTTTCTTCCCACTGACCATGCTATACGCTCATGTTCCTCTTCCTGCAAAACCTGACGTTCTTGTCGCACCCGGTAGGTGCATGAAAAGCAGGTAATTCATCGCAATTGTAAGTGTCCAACTTTCATGCCATGTGAGTTGTATCAAGGTACCGGTTTTTTTTTCACGATCCAAATGACACAATGAGCTGTCCGCATGTCAGTTTGTTGGCGGTACCGACAGTGCCAAAAGTTCTTACATGTACTAGCATTCTCTTGCATCCTTGCTTGGCACCGTCGGCAGCGTGTAGCAATAGCATCCGAGTGTCCACTTCTTCTTGAGTGCAAGGGGACAGCTCCTTTCATTGATTACTTCCGAGAAGCGTAGTTCTTTTCCTCGAGTCATCACCACCACACCAGTCAGAAAAGTCTTTGTTGTAACGTTATCACTGAGAAGATTGAACAGTTCTGTCTTGTTTCAGTCGTCTTGCAGAAACTGGTGCCAGTTCCAGGCAGTTTACTGTGTACGGGTATTTGCCTTGTCAGGACGCCATCTGAATAAAGGCAAATTATTCCTTGGTATCCTATCACTGACTTGAGTTGTGCGTTGTACTAGTGGGCTGTTAAAGAACTCGTTGCATTGACGTTCGCCAAGCTCTTTCAAAATGCGGACAGGATCAATGACTGCTGCATTCATTACCTCTCTTGTATTAAGAACTAAGAGATCACTGCTGGTAGCAGAGAATGGATTGCCCATATTGTACATGGTTTCAGCCAACACCTTAACATTTTTGAGAAAGATGCTTATGTTGCTAAATATGTTGAAATTATAACAGTCTTATTATTCTGACTTACGAATCATTAAGAATCGTCAGTGGTACGAAAGACTGTGGGTATTAAGGTGTTTCGGTACAGTTTTTCAGAGGCCATACCGATATTTTTAAATCGCTTTAAAAGTGATTTTATCCTTGTCAAAATGTAGGTTTTAGTAAACTCGATATTACAACAATAAACAAAAAAATTTGAAATTGATAAAAGCCGAATTTTGTGCGATCTAGACCAGCTACTGAAAATCCAACACTAGGAACTTAATTTTGGTGTTTAGCAAACAACCTCCGTAAGAAGTGGAAAATTCTGTGTTTGAATTCGAATAAAACGAAAATATATTTCAAACCTTAAATTTTCAATATCCATGTTAGATTATTTAATAAAAATGTTATAAATGACTAAAAATTAATCTTAAGTAGCGCCAGAATGCTGCTTAATATCATATTTCGATGCTAGAAAATTTTGGTGTATTTTCGTTCGTGCGATCTTGAAAGCTGACCCGTTTTCTCACCACCTGTATAAGTGCAACTTCATTCAAAATTTGGACTTTTAGCGCTTTTTTGTATATCTATGAAACGACTCGAACGAATTTTTTTCAAATCTTTTTGTTAAATAATCTATATAGCCAATTACTGGTGAAAATTTTATAGCGATCAGATAAGGACAAAATCACTTTTAAAGCGATTGAAAAATATCGGTTTGACCTCTGAAAAACTGTATATCGAAACACCTTAAAATGAGTGAAAAATCTAAGTAAACCAAAAATAAGTTTAGTCACCTGGCTGGTCCTCGTGGTGATGAAGCTGCGATACCATTTCCTTCTTGTCTAAAACACTGTGAAATTTGTTAATAATCCTGGCCATTTCTGATCCAGACACCATCTTAGTCGTGCCGATGACTTCTCGGAAAGGCCAACTTCACCTCTGTCTCTTTTCACGTATAGGCATTGCTCTGCTCATGGCCTTCATCCAACGCCATCCTGGAAGTTGGTCGCTGTGTCTTGTTAACTGTTAATTTCCTCTTGCAATGCGGGATGTTTGTCGCGAAACATAACCAATGTTACGTAGATTAATGGCAATGGCTTGTGCGTAGTTGTCGTGGTCAAGGGAATGGAACAGCCACCGAAGTCTTGTCAGAGCCTCTACATACAAAAGGGAGTTGCCTTCATGGATTGATCTGTGCCAGGCCACTTACGTTCAAATCGGTGCTGAGCACAAGTTGCCAGAAATGGGACTGTGCAGTTTGAGCTGCTCTCTGTTCGCACCATTCGTCAAACGATGGGGCGTTACATTCTGGCTGGCATGTTTGCTTCTTTACATGTGATGCCCGCCGAAGCTTGTACAAAGCGCAAGCTGTAATCTGAAAAGCATGAGCGATTTTTTTAACAGGCACCGCTTTCAGGAAAGAATTTGAAGTTTCTACTGTGCTATTATAGCTTGCACTTGTGCTAACGTAGAGCCACTACCATCCAAAAGATGTCCAAGCGATTATAGCAATGCCATCTTGGTGTGTAGACCACCAATCGTTATAACAAAATAACCCTCCTCGTATTTTTCCAGCCACATCCACTGGATTTGTTTGGCAATTTTGAACAGTGGCTGATTACAAGCGATCACTGGAATTTGCCCTGATTAACGACTGTCACAGCCTTTCTAACCGCATTCATGGAATAGAGGAGCATTGTTACCGATTTCGAGTCATCCTGGAAGAGAGGAAGAAGAGCAGTGACTGCTACAGGGTCACGGACTGGGGTCGCAGCTTGTTCTCGTCTCCTCGAGTGGTATGCTGCTTAAGATACGTACGTTCAAGTCGGCCTTTCTACTAGCAGTGTCATAATTTCCTCACCCAATACCTTGCTCAGGTGATGGCACCAGTCATTCCGCTCTTGTGCTACAACCTTACTCCGGATAAGACCGAAGCATGCATGCATCTTCCGTTTAGTAGCACGTTGAATTTTCATTTTTGTTGAATTTGAGACATGCATGCTGTGTGGAATTTTTCTCTCTTGCTAACGAATGTTAGCTCCAGTCCAATACAATCGTCCATGCCAGTGAGGTTTACATCCTCCGGCAAACAACTAAGGTCATTGAACGCCTGTAGCGCTTCAGCGATAGTTTTAATCCGGCTCCTTTAAATGTATCAGCATAGCCTGCTGGACACACGAGTTTCTTGCCGGTGTCTTTTTGGCCGATGAGGCACTTACTCCATTCCAAGTGTGCGTGTTGCTTCTATTCTAAAAGTCGGCTTCATTTTGTCTCGCACCGAATTAGATAAGCCATCCTAACATTTTAAACGGCTAGGAAGGTAGCAACGTGGTGAGCAGTACAAAAGGAACAACAGCAAGAATAAAATTTTTCAATAAATTGTGGTAAATTGCTATAGGATGTTTTAACATTTTGCTCTTCGTACCTTTAAATAACATTAAACAATTTTGAAGACTTTTTTACAATTTCAAGGAAAACAATGAGAGGGAACAAAATACTATGATATAATCAATTTCAATGAATCTTAGTATAGTTTCACCTCAAAATAACAATAATTTTCCCGAAACATTTAAATATTTCAATTGCGATTAAATTTTAAAGGCTTTGGAGTTTTGTTATGAATGTGCGGCATTCAAAATAGTAATTCATCTTACTTGTAAGTAATTTAGCATCATTCTGCCACACTGAAGATTCTCGCTGGCAGCCATATTGGAAATTCCCCTGCCCCCCCCCCCCCCTCCCCCCTCCGGCGAAGGTCATATTCAGATGGCCTCTAATCTTTAAAATGTTCCCCATGATTTATAGTATTAGTGTGCCAAGTTTCATGCTTTTATCAAGAAGTGTACGATTACCCTTTAAAATGGCACTTATCCGCTGCAGTACAGTGGCCAATTGGCCACTTGCACTAAGAGGTCACGTGACCAATGCTTCCTTTAAACAATGACTTGGAATCCTGTTGATGACAAAAATTGACAGAGTTCCTTTCAAAATACTGTTTAAACACTCTAATTAAAACCTATTTTTGTATTTTACATGTAAAAACTACATATTATTTCCCTGATTAAACGTTATTCTTTGTAAATCACAGTTTAAATATGGTATTTGAAAAAGGTCTTGAGTATTCGTCACTACCCTTGTTCTAAAAATATGGTTTAGGTATCTGTTGAATATGTAGTTTTAATACAAAATATGTTTCAAACACAGGGAAAACCAGATAACTTATATAAATAGTATTCAAATAGATCTCAAATACATTTTAAGCTCCTATGGTTTTATTCGTAAAATAATATATAGATTTAGCCAGAGCTAAAAGCGAAGTTCTCGATACTATTTATAGTTTGTTCACCAAAATATAAAATCGTATAATGCTAAACGGCCAAGGCAACGCCGGAGAACGGTGAAAAACAACAATAGGTCTAACTAGCAAAAAAAAAGCAACTTTGCACGTGCAGCACACTTTTTTTGTACATTTCTTTGCCGCTGTTTTGCACGACTACAACATGAAACTTCCAAAAACTTCTTAGTTACACGTTTTATGGAGGAAATGTCGTACGTGTTCTCGTTCACCTTTTTTTCACTGCCGCTTATTTTCACCTTGCATTGGTGGCTGCTAGCATTTCTGATATTGTCACAGAATTTCCAGGTTGCTCCGCCAACAAAAAAATGTCTCCTTTGTTTTTTATCTCTCGCTCTAAATCTCTGTCGCCCTTTTTCTCGTTGAGCTTCGCTGGCCTGCCGCCTACTTTCTCTTTCTCTTTCTGAAACTCTTTAATTCCAGATTGGTGGACACAACAATTAATTTAAGGTAAATACTTTGGACGACACGGATGCAAAAACAATTTCCGCTTTCCTTTTTCGTCTTCGTTGACTCTTTAGTTGTCTCAAGTAATCGGCTCCTGGTTGTCTCTGCTTTACAAGACGCCGGTGGCAATGCGGTTTCCCGCCAAGATAACCCTCGAGTTGCATTTGTGTTGCTATACCTGTTGATTGAGTTATTTTACATTGGTATGCCTGTGGTGCAGACGGACGGTCGTTCGGGCGGGCGGGCGGTCTGTGTACGGTCACGTGATTACCAAATTTTCTCGGATGGGTAGATTACTTCATTTCCTTACCTATGGTGGTTCGCTGGCCCGCTTCGCGCGCGAGAGCTCCGCTATAATAAAAAATACCCGAAATTGAGGTAAAAATAGTTTTAAAATCATTTAAATACATTTTAACTACTTTTCAAACACTTTCAAAATGCAGTTGATTTGGTAAGGGCGCTCAGATGTGATGTAAACTTTACCACATCATCTTTTCAACAATTTCCTTGAAGTTTAAGTGCAAAATTTCTGTTCAGAAAGAGGCAATTCCTAGTTTTAAAAAAAATCACATTTTGGTCACGTGACCAGCTACGACTTACTCCTTTTAAGAAAATGGTGCGAGTCTGAAAAACTACATCACTATATTTTGTTTAAGGTATGACCCACTGAACGTGTTTTGAAGGCAAAATCGTATAACTTTCATTTTGATAAAAACGATGTGACATGACCTCTTAGTGCAAATGGCCCATTCAAATCGGCATTTCTGCATACGTAATGAGCAGTGAATACTTTTCGAGAACTTCTCTGTATTTGGTCAAATTGAAAATCTCTGAATAGATTAATTTTTTTAGAAGATATTCATATCAAATTCAGGAAAACTGAGCTGGAAGAAATGTTGTAACTGCCTCGCGATTCACGGCTCATTACGCATGCAAGAATGCAGATCTAGAGATGAATCTGAAATCTACAAATAATAAGTTTATTAATGGCATCTTGGGGGGTACGCTTGACCTGCCTTGACTGTAAAACACAACAACAAGCAACCATTTTGTATCTCCTAGAATTCCTCTGCAGTCGCAAGATAATTTTCATTGTATCTCGGCCCCGCCCTCTCCCCGCCTCCAGACCAGCTCGTCATGTGATCAAAACACAATACTTTCAGGCGGCCATGTGCTATGGTGAGCAGAATACATTGAGGATAGAAAAAAAAGAGCTGCATCATTTCATTTTTCTACGTTCTTACTTAAGTTTGATGGTCGATTACGTCAAATCGTTTGGCAGGGAGCAATCGCGACAACATATACAAAGCCAGTTTTACGCGCGTTCGATGTACACAGTTGTTTTTACCAGTGACTGGTTGGAACCTTACCCTTGGAAACTAAGCTTAAGTTTATATCTGTCAGGAAGGGAAGAATTAAAGAGACTAAAAAAGTTAATTGTTCAAATATATAATTTTGATTGTGTTTATAACTGATATAGAGATTACTTCATGGTTGGTGAGTGCGTACGATTTTTATTTACGAGTTGTGAAGAATCACAAACGAACGAGCGAGGTACGAGTGAGTGAGTTAGTGATTCTTTACAACGAGTGAATAAAAATCGTACAAACGAACCAACCATGAAGATATTTGTTTATTATACTTGTACTGAGATACTACAAAGTTTAACTTTTGATCCATCAACCGCGAGACAGAATGAAATCAATACAAACACAACGAGTAAATTTGGATAAGCTTAAATTTATTGTTTTCAACAGTACAAGCTGCAACATTTCAATGTTCACATCTTTTTTTGTTAGTTAAAAGAAAAAGTAAAAAAGTTGATTTTAAAAAGTGTTATTTCAAATAATAATATAAATTTGTAGCTTCAATGAAAATTATCAAACATGCCAACACTGTAAAAGAGACAAACGTGTACAAAATTCAAGAAAAGAGCTTATTGTTTACGTAAGCTTAAATATAATTAAACTAATCAGAGTCAGAATTTAATACGTTTAATCGTTTGTACGTCTTTGGAGAAGATTCTGCTTTTGCTTCTTGGACTGCTAACTTAGGGGATTGATTCAAGCTGCACCGTAATTTTTAGGGAGTTATTATAACTCCGAAAGTGGAGTAAAAATTTTAGGTACAGGATAACCCCTTTTTTGGGGTTATTTTAACTCCTAATTTAACTCCGAATTTGGGGTCATTTTGACTCCTGAAAAAGAGTTCTTTTTACTCCCACTCTGGAGTTAAAATTACTCCGAAATGGGGTTATTTGTACTCCTTACATGGGTTGGTTTTACTCTTTTTGGAGTTAATTTAACTCTGAAAGTGGAGTAAGAATTTTAGGTACAGGATAACTCCTTTTTTGGGGTTATTTTAACTCCTCAATATCTGGGGTCACTTTTACTCCTGAAAAAGAGTTCTTTAAACTCCTTTTTCGAGTTAACGTAACTCCACGAAAAATAACTCCACTGTAAGGAGTTAAATTAGCCCCACTAGAGGAGTTATTATAACTCCCTGAAAATTACAGTGTGTTTATTAAAATGCTGAGTTGTCGTCCGTGAATCACAGCGCTCGTGAAAAGTGACATCGCTTGTTGACTTTGCTAACCTTCGCTTAAAACTGCTGTTGCGGAGTTTTCAGCATGTTGAGAGGAACTCGTTTTGTTTCTATTCCCTGTCCCTGTTGATAGATCACCAACATACCTCGCAATGAACTGGGCTCATAATCTTCGTTATCATCTTTCTTTCTCACTGTTATGAATGAATTCGCTGATGAATGAATTGAGTTCGTCTGGGGGAATTTCTTCTACAGCTCTTGACTTGCCTTTAAGCGTCAAAATTTCCTTCAGCAGAGTAATATTCTGCTCAGTTTTCTTTCTTGTGTTTTAATTTTCTTGTCCTTCAATGAATTCCTCGACTGAAACTATATCTGCGAGACTTGAAGTGGCCGAAGACGACGCCATCACTTTTTTTAAAATACTGTTTTTCGTAGTGAAAGCAGACAGGGAAAGGCGGGAAAACTGATACGTTTTTTTTCACTAATGAAGATTTTCGTCTGGGCCGGTGATTGGTCATACGATAATTTTCACTAGTGAGAAAAATCGTACGACCAATCAAATTGCCAGTAGTTTTCAACAGATGATTTTTATCTCTCAAATTATGTTATAGTAAATCTCAGTACATATATAATAAAGATGGATATAATTCGACAGTAAATACAGATCAGAGGTTTCATGCTAGAGAAATGGCTTATTATTAGTTGCTCTTAAAATCTGTGGGTAATGATTTAGCTTAAGTTGAACATTTTTTTCGATAGACCCTTAGGCTTGTAACTTGTTTGCCCTACTTACCAGACGTACGATTGATGTTGTGACGGCAATAATTGGTTTTATCTTCGTGCAACCTATCTGTTTTGACCTTAGTTGCCTGAAATGTCTTTCACCATTGTTTTTAGAATGGTTATAATGAGATTAACTCTCACAGAGCAGTAGAAAAAAGACTTTAACTTTATTAATTGTAGTTTATTCGTGGTGCAAAGAAAGTCGGATTTACAGCTTGCTCTTCCAACAGCTGTACCTAGCAGCACTATAAACCTGAAAGCCATTTTGACTACCCGGAATTTTCTTTTGATGGATGGGGTTGATTACAATTCTTTGGTAATCTGATATCATTTGCCAGCCAGGCAAGTTGAACATGGGGTATTACACACTTTATGAGGAATCATACATTCTGGAAATTTAAATAGAAAACTCGAAAAGTCATTTAACTATGAGGCAATAACAATTTCAACCTCTTAGAGATAATAATGATCTAAAGCAACTGGGACTTTAGGTGACTTATGGTTCCGGAATAGGCCTCCCCAGAAAATTGTCATTCATAATAATATACTTTATATTGTTTATTTGCTAAACCTGTGAGACGACATGTATCAAATACACTGGTGTACCACTGAATCAAACATATTGTTAGAAACAATGAAATAGTGTTATTATGTATTTGCGACATGTAATACAAAGACGAAGTAGACGTTTGGTGTTTTTACTGTCAAAGTCGCTTTACTTACAGCTACTTACCAAAAGTGTGGTGCACTGAAATAACAATTATTTGGTCTGTTAATGAATTTTTAACAGTTCAAAGGGCATACAACAGGTATGAGATAAGTTCTTTGAAACCATTGACCACGGCAATCTCCCACCATTCACGGCATTCAGCAAGAGAAAAATAATTACAACCACAGTAAGTAAGCTCCAGCTCGTTGTAGTGCAAGTTCTCCGGGGCGCCCCGCCGCCTGAGCGCCCATTCCGGCTCTAGAATCGCCACTTTGAAAGTAGCCCTTTGCGATATTAATCGCCATTTTCGCCATAATTGCAACTCTCATAGGGCCTCTTTGCCATTTCATTTCAATTTTTGTTAAAACTGTGGTGCATTTTCGCCAATATCAATTTTTTTGTCAAAATCGCCACACTCAAAGGGGACCCTTAACTATTTTTTTTTACTTTTTCCAAAGGCTTTGGCGAATTTTCGCCATCTCCGTTATTTTCGCCAAATTCGCTAATTTCTTCAAAATCGGCACTTTTAAAGGGCTCCATCTCATTTGAATTTTGAAAAGACTTTGGCGAATGTTCGCCAAATATATACCTTTTTTGCCAAAATGGCTATTCTCTCTTTGTTGCCTCATAAGAATATTCGCCAAACTTTGGGGCAAGTTACTGTTTTCTCCATTTTGGCCATTGTTGCCAACGCGTGCAGTTCTAGACATATCTCCATTTTTCTCCCGGATTCGCGGACTAATTTTATGTCCAGCTCCCAGGTTGCTTGCTAGGTCAAGTTTAGTTAGAACGTTGCAATAATTTTTTTTTTTTTTCAGTTTCTCGACTGCATAAGGCCCGTTTCAAACGTCGTGCTACTGCCGTGCCGAACTCAATTGATCGAATTAAATTCGACTTTAACACGGCAGTAGTGCGACGTTTGAAACCAAGTCGTGCTACTACCGTGTAGCACGGCAAGCCTTGCCGTGCTACACGGCAGTAGCTCGACTTGGTTTCAAACGTCGTACTACCGCCGTGCCAAACTCAATTCATAAATTATAAATACATTAGAATATATTTTTAAAAGTTTGCTAAACCGTTTCTTTATTTTTATGTTTTGTTTTTGAAAACAGCCCTTCCATTCGACTGTCATTGTGTGAATTAAATTCGACTGTCTGAAATCAAGTCGTGCTAGTGTCGTGCTGCAGTCGAGCTACAGTCGAGCCAGCTTAGCACGGCAGTAATACGACGTTTAAAACAGGCCTAAGTTGCGTATTTATCTTTGGTGATCTTCTCTGCATTTCAAGGTCTTAATGCTGTTTTCTAGGTCTCGCTGCAATTGTTCAGTCGTACGTTGAAGCAATCAATAGTCCAGGAACAATTCCTAACATCCAGAATGCCTGGGAAACCTTTGTAGAGAAGAAATGTTCCGAGGCTATAACAGAGGCTGTGAAAAAATACGCAGAGGTTATGAAGTCAAACCTAGAAGAAGAACTTCCTTGTGATAATGAAGAATTGCGCAACTTCCATGGGACGGCATTGGACAAAGGTAAAGGGTACTTCATGACAGAGACTGTGGGAATTTCAACCAACTCTACGGAGAAGCACCTAAACAAACTGACGGTTGGTATAAAATGAATTAGTAGTCTATAGTAAGTAAATGGTTTAGAATTGGGTCACCGATATAGGTTAGAGGGGTATGAAGAAACGTGAAGATAAGCTTGTCACACGAGACCCTACTGAACAATACTCTCAGCCTTTTCTAATGGCTTCAGTATAAAACATAAAGAGCCCGCCAAATACAAAAAAATTGTTGATTCCAAGTTGGAATCCCAATACTTTGATTTAATATTACCGATCAATTAATGCTTTAAAATTCTCAATCATAGTTTTTCTTTCAGTTCTTTTTTTTTTTTTTTTTTTCAACATAATGCGTGGTGTGAGCATAATTACGTAATTTACCATGACAATAACAATGAAATAATCAGCAGTACGTTCACTGACTTCCGGCAAGTCTTGGTACTCACAAGGCTTCAGGAGCTAACTCAGAAGTGACTTCAACATACTAGCTTTCTACTTGCTCTCTTAAGGGCAAAGTTGTAGTATACTTTAAGTGCGTTATTGTTACTCGCTCAATTCGTCACTGTAAATGTATTCTGATCCCAGAATGAGGCTAAGCATACCAGTTAAATGTCGTTTTCAGGTAAACCTGTAATGATTTTGTAATGTTTTTTGCAAGTAATTTATCAGTACTTTGGCAAAGGACGCTACCCTTTTTAGTAGTTACTCTATTTGTTTTCTTTCAACAACAATACCTACCAAGCATATTACCTAACTTTATCGGTGGATTAACAAATCTTTTCGTTTAGGAAACTCAACTTTATTTTTATTCCTTTCGTCTTTTTTTTCATCGTTTAGGAACTGTTAAATGAGAAGCTGATATCATGGAAAACCAGAAATGAAAAGTTGACAAGAGAATTCTGTAACAACTTACTAACTCGGCTAAAAGAGGAACATCTTGATCCAGTCCTTCAACGACTTGAGGGGAAAGAAGCGGCCAAAATGTCTTTACGTGAAATCACTGGTGGATACAATCAGATGGAGGAGGATTACCACAATTCTGCTATAGGTGCCAAAGATGTTATTGCCGCAGTTTTTGCAGAGTTTCACCCGGTAAGATTAAACGTTGAAATTAGTTCATTTCTTTCGAATTGAGTAATGACCTGCCATCTGCTGACTTGGTTCGTCGGCCGGAGTATAAAATTGAAACAGACATCCCCTCCTAGTCGTAAATGAACACATTCGATTAAACTGCTAGGCTGTTATTCCTTTCAGTGAGCTTGTGTTATTCATTTTTGTTTGCTTGCAGGCTCTTTTGAAAGAAAAGGACCGATCCTTGAGTTTGCTAGAACAACTCAAAGACTATGATAAGAAACTAACCGAAGAATTAGCAGCCAAGGCCCTTCAAGAACAGGAGAAGCAAAGGCTTGAGGTTAAATTTTTTTTCCTAATGCTGCTTTTTGGTTCTAGAAAACTTGAATAAGCAAACTTTTAGGTCTCGTCATCTCTTTTTCCTTTTCACGGCGGGCAAGCGCATAAAAAATTGTCCCTTTCAAACTTGTTTTGCAATTTTTATTTGCTTGAGCTAAAACTTTACAGGATGACAGAACTTGGTATTTCTAACAATCGTTTGTTTTTGGATTTCTATTTTATTTGTTTTTGGCGGGAAAATGACGTTATAGGATTAACAGCAAAAATTAATTTTCGACTTTTGACGTAACTAAAGTAAGAAACTTTAAATCCTACGCCAGTCACCCAGCCCTCTCCTAATATATTTGAATAACGCTCATGGCTTGTGAAATATGGCTGACGACTTTAAGAGGCAGCCTGAAACTCAAGCAAGTGAGAGGCTTTATCAAGACTATACCTAAAATAGCTTTGCTTTGATTCACAATAACTTTTAATTTCCGGCCGTGCTCCGCGGAGGTGATATATTTTGTCCTGCCACGACCAGTTTGCGCGTCTTCAAGATTGAAAATTTTGCATTTTTTGCAGCGCCCAGTTAAATGTTTGATTTGCACCATCTGCCAGTGAATGTCACACCTATTTATCGGTAACCGTCTCTAGTTTTTCTGGAAAGTAATAGTTATTCACTAGATGAAGCAGGAAAGACGAAATCAAGCAAAATATAACCCCAACTAATTGCCTTGGAGCGAAAGGCTTAAAATGACCATAGTTTAAACGCTTACTTCGGCCTTTTGCTAGCTGAAAGTTCTAAATCAGATAGGCAAAAAGATAGATCATCTATTATTAAGAATATACAAAAACCCATGTACGTTTTCCGTATTATAAAAGTTATGACCGTTTCTATCAACGCACATGCAAGCCAATGCCATATTTTGAAATTTTGGGACTGACAGATCTATCTCAAGCAGATTTTGTCAAAAGTACGTACGGATTACCTAATTCATTACTGACACTGACTCACCAATTGAGCCATATTCCAATCTCTGAGATGCCGGACTCCATAAAATTCCAGGAAATGTGTTTTACAAACTGCTGGCATGGTATGCGGCCATATTTGAAACATTTGCAATATATAGCTATATAGCTATATAGCTATATAGCTCGGTAAGACAACTACAGCTGTACAGAGATGAGATTTCGACAACTAACCAAGCTTTACCAAGCAATCAGAGAATCAACTAAGTAGGTTTCCTTTTTGTCAGAAAATTGAAATTTCAGAGCCTCAAGCTCGATTAAACCTTCTATTCAACGGGCTCTGCGAGGTTAAATGCAGGTTGGCACGTAAACCGATCAGAAAAGTGGAACCCGGAAATCCGGAAGTCCACATATATCCTGATATCAGCAAATCTGAAATCAAAACCATATAAACTCTTAATTTTTTTTCACGATTTCTGTGATATTCCTCAAAATGGGCAAACATAGTGATTTTCGAATTATTTCCTTCCAAGTAGTAAATGCATGACGAATTTTACAGTTTAGCAGAAAAACTGAAAAATATTTTAAAGAGGTTATATGGTTTGGGGGACGCTGTCACCAAATTACAGACGTTTGTATGGATCTTTAACCATGTTTCAAGAGTCATAACTTGATCCCTGTTCAACTTTAGAGCACCAAACTTGGTCTAATAACCAATCTCAACATGACCTTTTATATGTTGGTGTCAGTTTATCGATTAGTTTAAATTTGAAACTCGCCCCAGTTCCCTACGCAACACCGAAATGCATGCTAGCTCCCTCATCCTGTTAAAACGGTGAAGCTTCCTAAATCAAAGCAATTTATAAAATAACTAAGATAGTTCGCGCGCTCTGATTGG
>OZ037995.1:13881406-13901406 GCA_964035705.1 Porites rus
TCAGAATTGTTTCCTTACTATTATTAACTTTAAAACCATGTTATAATGCAAAAGCTTAGATAAATCCGGCGCAGTTTTGAAGCAGTACAATAGGCAAGCTTCGTATTCCCCAGCGGTCCTGGGACGAGCACGATTGCGGGGCTAATGCGGGTCAAATTCTTCGCAAAAACAAAAACAAACATTTGCTGCTGAGTCGCTGGAAAACGATAGAAATCTTAAAAACAGTAAGATTTCGAAGCTTAAACTTTACCAGTAAGCCAAAGGGATATCTGTTGCAAACAACAAGATAGTGGGAAAAGCTGATCGTACTCAACAGAAGAAAGGAAAAAAGCGACGAAGCTGTAAAATGGAGTTTAAACTGCTGAGTATATCGTCTGTATAAAATTAGAGTTGAAATGTGCGTACATTTTTCTTTATGTGACTGAATATTTTGATAAATAATGTAAGCTAAATGTAAGTTTATGTATATAGAAACTTATACTATTTTCGTCATCTTCGTTTAAACCGATTCCTTACAGTGCAAGGAATGTACTCGTAACGTCTGCGCGTCGCTTTATTTTATTTTTTTCTTTTATTTTCAAATACACAAGATTTTGCATTCCCTTCCTTAGAAAAAATGTAAAGTAAAAAGAAGGTTTCATGCAGTTTAACTTGCAGGCTTTCGACAAGTTCGTCCACTCCAATGGAGGGTATGGCTTAAAGAAGTTATAACCATCAGTGAAATTAACATTAAAATGGCTTCAGGGTAGTACCTTGTTTAAGGATTTTGAAACCACCTTCCAGTTTTTTTGAACTCACTCGCCGACCACTATTGCGGCCAATTTCTGGTCAGGCTCGTTGTTTTTTCACAGTGATGATTTTTTCTCGAGCTGATTTTCCTTTTGCTGTTTGAAACAATGATTTCTTAAGCCTTTAAGTACGTTTTGAGCCCTCCGGAACCTTTTAACGTTTCGAATTTTCCTTTTTTTCGACAACTCAGCCGCAGTTTTCTCCTGTTTGTTTGTCTTCTTGATGAGAAGTGACCCGCATTAGCCTCGCTTTCGCGCAAAAACAAGCACTCGTCCTAGGCCGCCCGGGAATACGAAACTCGCCTATTACTAGCAAGTGGTCTTCCCTTTTGGAAACTAAGAGTTTTTGTTCAGTTTCCTCATATTGAGCTTCTTTTTGAGAATTTAAACAGGATGCAAGTCTTGCATAAGAGCTATCTGCTGGCTATTTTTCTTAATAGACAGAAAGTTTATCTTTACGAAACTATTCTAAAGAAAACCATCGAAGTTTGGTATTCGTTCAGCAAATGACCGGCAAATGATTCAGTTATCGTAAAAATCATTTTTGAGTCGTTTTAAGCCTAAAAAATTTAACTGACGTAAATCTCCTTCGATCAGTGGAGCCTAAGCATCAGCTTAGTTTAAGCAATCAAATTAAGCTGCAAACCATTCTTCGACATTTGGATCTGTAAGTCACTATCCTGCTGAAAACGCTAAAACATTGTTAGTGTTAAAACACTGCAGGAAACCGTCACATTCACGGACAAAAAGAAAATCGCTAAAAATAATTCAGATCCAGGACGCACTTTGGAGAAAATTTAACAACCTAAAACCCTTATTTAGCTACAATGAAGAGCTTTACATTTCAGAAGAGGTCAGAGAAAATGCTCTTGCATCCCACAGAGGGCATCTGGACCAGAATCAATAACCGCAGAAAATCAATGTGCGTGTCACGACCTCTCAGTATGAAATAAGCGGCAAAAATCACATTTGCTCAGTCAAAACTTAGTCCTCCATATAATCTACCTACGAGAGAAAAATTCATTGGAACAAGCAGCATTTTGGCACGAGGTAAAAGTCGTGAGTTGCCTACCGACCCCCTTTCTACACAGGAAACTTCTGACACAAACCAAATCAAGACAAATCGCCCTTTCCTTCCCGCAAAAGTGACGCCAAGCTCCTCCCGATGCCGACACTAAAAACGGCTATGCAGCAGACTAACGTTCCTCAGACACTGAAAGAAGAAGAAGAAGAGGCGCCGAAAAGAGGAAACGCGTATATTAAAATACGGGCATTTCCAGAAAGGCGGGAAATCTTGCGACCAAAGCTAAAAAAAAAAGCATCTCTTTACTTTCAAAAAGGGTATAAATGAATTCGGAGAAATGAATTTACGGTTTGAAAAAAATAACCATACTCTTTATTCTGACAATAGATAATGTTCGGTACAAGACTGACTCCTAAAACTTAAGATCCTTTCCGAGATACTGTAAACCGTTCCGAACTAGAGAAAAGAAACTGAATGATTGAATGATCGGATTACATGATCTCTATAGCTTATTTACAACACACTCCCCCCTGAGTGACAAGTTCAATGTTCAAAGACTCCAAAGTCTCTGCTTAGAAAGATTACGTAGCAATAGGCAGTGCTGGAATATCCTCATTTCTGACCACCTGAATGTTCCTGCCTCCGGGATGCACACTAGCTCTTCCTACAGTAACTGCGTCCTCGTCGCGCACATTGACTTCAAGTGGGTAGAGCTTCTGAATTGGTCGTTTTAAGTGAACCTGGCGAAGAAAATTGTCCACTGTAACCACTTCTGTTGCACGCACTACATCATCACTTCTACTTTACCCATCCTTCACTGCTGTCTGGGTGTCTTATCCGCATGGATGTGCACAATGTCCCCTACTTGAATGGCTCTCTTTGGTTCTGCTACCTTGAATTTCTGGTATCCCCGGATTCCTCTCAAATATTCTGTTCTCCACCGATTTTTGAAGTGAGTGAGGAGGCGTTGCAAATATCTTTCACGTCGTGTCATCATGGCTGCGGTAGGCTTATCAAGTGATCTTCGACCAATTACGAGATGAGAGGGCGTGAGTGGATCCTCTGACAACTCTTCGTAGACATAAGTTAGGGGTCTAGAATTTAGAACGCCTTCAGTTACGATCAAGACTTATTCTAGTTCCTCATAGCTGAGTTTTGCATTTTCTAGAACTTTCTTGAGGCACCTTTTTACAAGCTCGACGCATATTTCGAAAAAACCACCCCACCAGCTTGCTGTAGGCTCATTGAATTTCCATTCGATGTTTCTTTCAAGGATAAACTTCTTCACCTTAGCATCCTTTAAAGTTGTTCCATTGTCTGTAATTATTAGGACTGGGAATCCTCTTCTCCTGATGAATCTCCTCAAAACTCGTATAAATGAATTCGAAGTTCAAGGTGGATAGCTTTAGTGCTGGCGCACGTAAACAGACCAATATAGCACTTGTACATCTCCCCACCAGACTGATAGACATTCTTAACATAAAGCGGTCCGGCAAAGTCCACACCGACTTTAGTGAAAGCCAAGTCATCCGAGACTCTAGAGGTGGGTAGCGAAGGAGTAGGTGGAGTACTAAAAGCTTTTTCCAGCATCTTCTTACAAAATCACACACGTAAAAAGAACATCCTTGACTTCTTGCCTTCCCTTGATTATCCAAAACTTTCTGCGAACTTCAGTTAGTTTTTCTCTAACTCCATTGTGTTTCACAATCTCATGAGACTGTCTAATCACCAGTTGTGTGAAGTACTGTGTCCTTGGTAGCAAGAAAATTTGGCTGAATATGGAAGTGAACAGTTCTGGATCCGACCTTTGCATCCTTGAAGACTCCTAATTGTCTCCATACTGCACTAGACTTTTCCTTCTCGTCCAGTTTCAATTGCATTTCTTTATACCACAGGTGCTCTGCTGCAATTATTTCCTGCATATTAAGGTCAGGTTGTGTCTCCATTCTCTTGACTTTGCGAATGAACTTCAGGACGAGGGCCGTCACTCTGATAAGCCTGCTAAAACTACTGAATCTTTCCGGCTGAATGACTTCTGAAACACTCTGAGAGGTCTCGGATGATTTTGTCATGAAACTTCAAGTTTTAGTTGCTTCTCCTACTTTCAACTCTTTTACAGCTTCATTTGTGACTGTATCTCCAGTGATGGGACAGTTAGGTACATTTGGCTATTACCTTTCTTCTTTTTCTAGGAATGGAGCCGCGTTCCACCAGAGATCACTGGATAGAAGATCAGAGGCTTTAGAACCTCTTGAAGCAATGTCACTTGGGTTAAGCTCAGATGGGCAATATCACCATTGTCCTTGCTCCAAAGACTCTTTATGTTCTCTACCCGATTTTGGACAAACTGCTTAAATTGCTTCGATTCACCACTGATCAGCATGCCAGTTAATCACCGCATCAACTTCAATTGTGCATGCCAACGCCTTATACACCGCTGTAATGAGAAGGGCTAATGTCAAACAAGTCGTCAGTTCAAGTCGGGGAATTGTTTATCCTTTCAAAGGGGCGACTCGGGTCTCGGAGGCTAGCAGGTGTGAATAATGTCCATCAGACGTTGTCACCCGAACATACACATTTACGCCATAAGTAATCTAGCTTGCATCTGCAAACCCGTACAGCTGAATACATTTGACCTGCTCTGCTTCTATTCCATCCATGATGCAACCGGGGATTGTAAAACTTGAAACTCCTTCTATGTCTTCCACTAATTCCTTCCAACGTGAAGTGAGGTCTTCCGGAAAAGCCTCATCCCACTCAACCTTAAACTGGCAAATTTCTTAAAACATGCATGTAAATGGCAGAATAAGTGATGACAGCAAGGGTCAGCACTCGTTAACATCCGTCGAAAGGCCCTCTTGTCTTCGGTTGGATTTCGTAAACGAAATTAGCTTAATATATAGAGAGAGTACAGGCTGCCCATAATAACCATTGAGGGCTAAAAAGATCGGGCAGCCTCACTTAGGTTATTTATAAATGATTATATTAAAGGGTCAGGTACCGCACACCACACACAGCTACACAAAACATTCACACACAAAAAAAGGAGTAGAAAAAGAAAGACAGCAAAAGAAAGCTAAGTATACCAGTATTAAACTACAGAAAGCTATTCTTGCACTAAGTTGTCTGATAATTTATATTCTTTTTCATCCGCTGAAGAAGCACAGAGCTAATCGAAGATTTTGGGACTCGAAAAACCGTAAAATTTTCCCTCTACAAGGACTACAAGGCTAGCAAAGGCTTTGGAGGCACAGGTGAGTAGTAGGTATATTATTGAGTCGTCGGAGGGTAGAAAACGAGCGCCCTGGATGCTACAACTGGTGTTCAATAATATCTTAACATTTCCACTTGACCAATTTTGGGTTGAGAAACACGGCTGCGGTGGTGGTAGGAAAGGGGGATAGGGGTAAGCACGCCCTCCCCCCCCCCCCCCTTCCCTGCTATTTACATTAAAGCCAATTCCCTTTCAAGCAAACAGCTATGACTGTGGCTGAGTTTGTCTGCATGGTAAGCATATTTTGGATAGTATTGCCACAATTTGTAATAGCAATGACTATAGTATTTTACAGTGAAACCTCTATTAAGCAGACCCCCAATTAAGCAGACACCCTGTCTTAAGCAGACACTAAGCCGGGTCCCGAAACGGACGTCTGATATTTCCCTTTATAACAAACCCCTATTCAGCGGACACCTCTATTAAGTGGACACGGACACTAAAATAAGTTGTATTAAGCAGACACCGGACTGAATTGACAATAGTAGTATTGTATTACGTCCTTGAAATACTTACTGAAGTCAGTTAATGTTTTTGCATTTACAAACAAATTAAAGTTGGTAATGAAAGGTAATGAACTTGAACTCTGGATAGCTTCTTTAACGACATGCAGCTTTTTCACAGTACAGAGTAACCGTTAAATGTTGATCGTTAACTAACATTGTGCAGTTTTTTAAAACCTCTATTAAGCGGACACCCTCTATTAAGCAGACACTTGGGAAGGTCCTGAAGGTGCCCGCTTAATAGAGGTTTCACTGTAATTGATATAATAATAATGTAATACTAATGATTATAATTATCATAATTTACATTGTTAGACAATAAAATATTTTTAAACTTTCAGTATTCTGAACATCACTCATGTTCTTAAACTACTGTTGTAAATGGTAGCATTAACATTTATGACATTTAGTTTGCACAGAACTTGAGCAGGGAAAAAAATCCCAATTTCCATCAGGTACTGTACAGAACCTCCGTTAACCGACACCTCCAATAAGATCACATGCACCTCTTACTAACAGACACTAATCTGGGTTCATAGCAATTTAATTTCTATGTTAAAAATCTGCATTGATCCCAGCTGTTGTAAGTAAAGACATCTTTTCTTGGTAACAAACATCCATATAGATTGGTCAAATCAGACCTAAAATTCTTTGCGGAATAGTTGCCCACATGACAGATCATAGCTATAGCAAAATTTAATACTCCTCTCTCTATGGCAAAACTGAGGACCAAACTGAGGTCTGAAGGGCCGAAAAAAATTTTTTTGGAGACCACCCCCCCCCCCCTCCCCCCTTATCTCAGGGTCTGGATGACCGGGCCCCCCCTATCTGAAGGTCTGGATCCGCCACTGTATGGGGCATTTCAGTTGAACAGATGCCTTTCACAAGCAGCATAATTCCGGAGTAATTTGGTCAACACTTTGCTGCTGAATAAGAAAACAAATTATCATATAAAGAGAGAAAAGAGGATCCAGAGTGCACCAAAATCGACCCACCAGTCAAATCACACAGCCAATAATGCACAAGAAAACAAAAAACAAATGACATGCCTTTACTGTGAAAGAGGTTGAAGGAACAATTACAGCAGAAGAGGCTTTAAGGTACACTTATAAACTAGTATTCAAGTAAGACCTCGAAGAAATCAGGGAGTGGGGATTATTTACAGAGAGGGAAGGGCTAATGCAGATGGGAAGATACCATTTCCAAATTCTTTGGACCCTCCCCTTTCAGTTTTTACAGGACATATTTTTGACAAAACAACAAGAAGCCAAGTCAAAACTATGAGGGGTTACTTAAGTTGAATTAAAAATATTGATTCCACCATTCATTCATTGATGTACTGTTAAAGAAACGTATTACAAAAAATCTTGAACAAACCCATTGACCTGATAGGCAACCTTTCCCAAGAAATAACTTGCAGAGATCATGTAGATGAAGACTTCGTAGTATCAATGGCTTCGAACCAAAACGCACAGTTTAAGCACGTTTTCATTTGCAACCTTAATTACAAAGCACAAAATAAGTAAGCCTAAATAAATAAATAAATAAATCTGACAAAATTTACGTAAACATGGCTTCAGTGAGTGTCTACAGGTCCTATGCTAAGTGTGTCCTTGGTACCAAGACTTTAATCCTCCCCACCCAGGACAATGGGTGACTGTCTGTGCCTGCCACTGAGCTCTGCAATTATCAACAACAACAACAACAACAAAACTTTATTAATAAACACATAAACTTACAGAAGTATTGCCGCAGCTAGCAAGGCTATTGGAGGCGGGAAAATGCGTGCAAAATATAAAAATAGAGACTAAGGCTATTAACATTATCATTCTCAGCAGAGGCCTAATTCAGCTCAGTGGCTTGGGCAAATTAAGAACAAGGTACTTGCCAGTAAAAGCCTCTAGTGAACACTGCTGCTTACTGAAGGGATTGTGTAAAAATAGTCCCCTCTCCACCCCACTAATTTTGGCCCCCTGACCTGATCCACCCACCCAGTGATAGGGCAGTCCTGGGCTATCAAGCTAAACTGACCAAGACGGCGAGCCCCCTACCTTTTTGGACACTGGACTGGCCTGGTGCCGGGCTGTGCCCGACGCCAGGCAAAAACCTAGCTGAGCAGTCATTTTACCGAAATCAGACAGAAATATTATTAAATAATATTATTATTACAGCCTCATATTTTGCACATTCTCTTGACCTTATGTGGTAAAATGACATAATAGTGGGATAATAAATAACGATATTGATCCTTCTCCTCAAGTGTGAAATATAAGTATGGCGATTTTTACACTGTACATGTATTCAATAAGGAAAGTGATAATGTATAATTGTCACCTAGATACACAGCCTGGTGATCTGGGGCCATTCAAAGGATGTTATTCAGTAACATCCACTGAAAGGTCCTTTTCCCCGCGGAGTAAGAAGAGGCTTGAAACATCAAAACATCCTTTAAACGGAGGCAGTGGCATCTTCTTGTTTGAATTGATTGGAATCAATCGAGGAATGATCCAAAAAGTGGGACAAAATCTCTCACCAAAAATCAAACGAGTCGGATATAGACGATCGAAGTGCAGATGAACCACATATTGAACTTCGAGGCGAGCGTGACGTCATACGTTTACGAAATCCGACCGAAGATAAGAGGGCCTTTCGACGGATGTTAACGAGTGCTGACCGACAGCAAGCTTAGCGGATCATAGGATCGAGCTGTAACGCTCGACAGTTTTCGTTTTGTTAGAGTTCCGCTCAATGAGAACGCGCTGAGATCACTTGAAACAGTCTTCTGACTTGTCCCACATAACACCCATGACCTTGACAACAGTTTCTTCACTCATACACCTCATATTAAATCCTCCTTCCCTGAAACGTGTTTTCAGCTTCTGATAAAGTTCAAAACAGTCCAATACAGTGATCTTTCCATATGCAAAGTCGTCAACTTACAAGGCTTTAATTACGGTGCTCACAAACTCTTGGTCAATGTCCTCATACTTTGATAAGTGGTTTCTTAATGTTACATTCAGAATGAATGTATAACAGTCAAGGCCAAACACTAAATCTTAACTTGATTATTTCTGGATTCAAGGAGTTAACATCATCAATCCATAAGAACCTTAGTAAATTCCTATCCTCCCGCTTGACTTCGACATTAAGAAATGCCTTCTCTAAATCTCCCAACAAAGCAATCTTTGGGAGACGAAATCTCAATAGGATATCAAAGAGCAATGGAGTTAATGCAGGTCCAGATAAAAGACAGTCATTCAAACTTGGTTCACTGTAAGACTTTGCACTAGCATCGTAAAAAACTCACAGTCTAGTGGTAGCTCGATCTTCCTTCAGTACTTCCTTGTGAGGAATGTAATGAACAGTTTCTGGGAAAACTTCCTCTTCACGTTTGTCAATCAATTCAACAACACCAGATTCATGTTCTTTAAAAACATTATCCTAGTGGTTTAATAACTGTGATTCCGATGATTTCAATCTTTTCAACAAGGAGACCAGACGGTTTCGTGCCAAGGAGTAGTTGTCCGGAATGATGGGATGTTCTTTCTTGAATGGGAGAGAAACTTCATAGCGGTCACCATTGAATCTTACTTTAGTTAGATACTCTTCACAGAAATCTTCTTTCCTTCCTTTAACTCTGCGAGTGTCATAGTCCCAAAACTTGGCTAGTTGTTCTTTGAGTGAGGCATCATTTGCATTAAAGTCTTCCGTAACTACTTGACACTCGGTTTTCATTACATGGGACATATTAACACTAGAAGAACCCTGATCGGAACATACAACATTGAGAGGTCCACGCAGCACATAACCCAGTCTTGTACGGATTGCTACTGGTCCATGCAACTTCCCCCGTACCAGATGATTTTGAACAGCAGTCCAGTAGTAATCAGCTCCCAACATGACATCAATTTCTAGACCTTCATCACGTCGTGAATAATCCCCAAGAGACAAACCTTGTAAATGCGGATTACACTGCTGTGCTATTTCAATGGTTTGGTTTACAATAGGACCACAGATTAATTCAACTTCATAGGCATTGATGAACACTCTCAAATTGTCCTGGCATTCCAACGCAAACTGAACAATGTTACATTTCTTTAGCGAGGGTTCATTGTTACCAAATGTTTTAATTAAAACTGTTTCCGTTCCAGTTGAAGGCAAACATAATTCGTTTCTCAACCTCGAGCTTATGTGGGACTTCTGAGCACAATAATCAAGCAGAATTCTCACATTACAATAAACATCGTTACTAGGATTTCATACCTTTGCTCTAGCGGCTTGTAACAAAACACAATTGTTCTTAACATCCTGAGTTAAATACAAATTTGTACTCACAGCTTGTTCCTGTGAGGCGCCGCGGGGTTGTCTAAATTGCATTGGTTGTTTCTGCACGCTGCACAAGGATAAATGATGTTCCGGCCACAACGATAACATCTAGCTGAACAATCTTTACTGATGTGTCCACTCCTTAAACAACCAAAACATCGGTCCTTTCTGTCGGAGAATGTTCGTCTTTGTCTCAGGATCAGTGACAACAGCACACCTGTTTGATAGATGAAGTCCGTTGCAAAAAGAACACCACATTTCTTTGTTCGGCAGTGGTCCTTCTTGGTTTGAAAACAACGTTGATAAAGTGGGAAGTCCCCTGATTTGACCGTGACGAAATCCAAATCCGAAGTCTCGTTTTTCCTTCACTCCCAACTTTCGCGTTTGCTTTGAAACCGGTCCCAGCGCACACCTTTCCCGTATTTGTAATTCTTCCGCAAGGGATTTCATCACAGTGTCTAAGTCCCATTCGCAGGAGATACCATGACTTAAAATAAGACGTAACTCTTGCGGTATTTTGGCCATTATGACCGGTGTGAGAAATGTTTCGTATGTTTCAGATGATACACCGATTCCTTGTAAACTTCGAGTGGCTGCTTCAGTTTTGTCCAAAAGTTGCCGTAGTTGTTTCAAATCGTTGGAATTATTCAGTTTTGGAAGCTGCATCAAGATTTCAATGTGTTTTGGAATAATTACTTGCTTGCTTCCAAACCGCTTCATGAGAAGATAGACCGCATGGTTGTAATTCGACCCGCTCAAAGGCAAACCCAAAATAGTTTTGGCTGTAGCTCCCACTAGATTTCAAATACTGAAATTTGTCGATTTCGCTGAGATCCTCGCTTAAGTTGATGGCAAATAAAAATCTGTCTCAAAATGTTGTCCATTCTGTGGGATCGCCAGCGAACTTTGGCAAAGTGAGTTTTGGAAGTTTAGCTTTGCTACTCGTTTGGCGCTAGTCGGAGCTTCTTGTTGATTTATCGACGGCGATGTCTCGGCTGAATAACCGTGAAGAAATCACTTTTGTCTAGGTTTGCATGCAGCAGCAAAAATTGCGATTTTTCGTGCGTTGTGAAAAATCGCAAGCCTGACGATTTGTCGCGCTAATTGCGATTTTTCGCTGTTCTTTGTGATGTTAATAATCAGGGAAGTCCAGAGCGAGTTGTCGATTTAACAAAATTTGCGAAAAATCGTAAGTCTGACGATTTTTTGTGTTACTTGCGATTTTTCGCAGTTCTTTGTCATGTTAATAATCAGTTAACCAGACCGAGCTGCGGATTTAACAAAATTTGCGAAAATTGCGAAAAATCGCAAGTTTGACGATTTTTCGCGTTACTTGCGATTTCTCGCAGATCTTTGTCATGTTAATCAGTTCACTTTTCTCGTGTTCATGATCACTTAAAACATAGCCGTTTGCCGATTTTACCAAATTTGCTACAAGTCCGAAAAGTTTGCACTTTACTTGCCACTTTGGCATTTCCCTGTCAGCGCAATTAAAGCTTATCTACACGCAAAAGCCAACGCAGCCAATCTTTAAATAAAGGTTTGTTATCTAAAGGTTCGAGTGATATTTGTGAGATTCCATTGTATTTCAATTTTCATCATTTTATGCCTTCTTTAAACTAGTAGTTTTCCAACAAGGGATCAACATCATTAATGTATTTTTCAACTGGTCAAAGTTATTTATTCACATTACAATCTTAAATACAGCATCATTCACTTCAATGTAACAATTATTTTCACTAGTACATTTAAATTATGTGGTCGTTTCGCCCTAAAGTGGATTCACCCGGGGTTGCTTCGCCCGCACTTAAAGTGGATTCGACCGATGACAAACAACACCCTACAACACCGCTTATTAAAGATGCTTTGCTTGGATTATTTTGCCGCCATTACTTAAATGGGTCAAGCGTTCTGCACTATCTTAGAAATCTCGACGATTGCTACGTCGATCTTGAATACATTTTGTATAAAGTCATCACTGCAGAATGTTGTGGATCACTGTATGCTGTCAATTTGATGCTTATTCCTTGAAAAATCAACGTCGTGCAAATCCAAAAGTAATATACCTCGGGTCTTTAATACTCATGCCCCAACAACAAAACTATACATGTCATATACTTCGTTCTATATCCACCAACCCCAGCTAAGCCTTCTTAATTCGAATCAGTCATTCTAGTTTTACAGTATTCGGCGACTTCGGGACTGCCACCGAAGACTAAGAACATTTTAACATCTAGTCCATTGCCAATTTACTTCTTTGGGGACTATGGACTGCGAACATAGCATAGGTTCCATTAAATCTGACTGAGATATCAAAAAATGGTCGTAGTTAAACCTGATTGCTTTAACTTACTAGCACCTTAATTTCTTCTTTCGTGGCTTCTATCTGATTGCCCAAAAAGTACTTAATTCTAAAAAACTTTTAAATTAATACTGACAATGTAATAAAAACGAGAACTGGGCAATAATTACAGGGTTCGAACAGGTTTTTGGATTTAAACTTGAACGCTTTTTGCTATTTTTTTTTACGTTCAACTAAGGAAAAATCAATGTCGGGCGAATCCACATGTAATCGATGTTCTTTAATGATCTCATGGACCCAAAGAACAACACTATACATGTAATATACTTCGTTCCTTAATCCACAAATCCCAATACGAAGCAACCATTGCATTTTTATTAAATTTTTTCACGACTAACGGACTGCTCACCTCGGTAGCAGTACACTTTCACGTACCTAGTCCATTTTAAAATTGCAACGCTTGGAATGTGGCCAACTTTTATTTTGTGAAAGTTGATTTAAAAATTGTAAAATCGACGCAGTTCAAAAGAGTTTAAACCGAAGTTTCGGCAACGCTGCCTTTATAGGCGTACAAGACTAAATGAGACTATTTTGTACCCTGAAGAAGACAGCATTGCTAATACGTCGGTTAAAACTCCTTTGAACAGCGTCAATTTTACAATTTTTAAATCAATTTTCATTTTGGCCGAGCGCGACCTCGGGTTTAGTTTTGCAAAATTCAAGATGGCGGATCAATGTGAAGCTACCTAAGGTGAACTAAATTTCCATAAAAGATGCACTGAAGCGAGAGAAATCAAAATTTCAGCGGGGAATTTGGAACGCACATACCCTAAAGGATTTAGGCAAGACATTTCACGAACTGAATAAGCTGGCTGAGTCAGTTGTGAAAGGGAATTTTGGCGGGCTTCGCGAGCGCACCAATTACTCTTACTACAGGAGCGGCGAGATTATGTCCTATGCTTCAACGAAGCATGGTCCGCGCAAAGACCTTATTCCAAAAATGAGCATAGTACATCCGTGGATGATTTGCTTCGACATTCCCATGCCTCATGAGGTCTTTGATCTCTTGAACAACGAGATTCTTGATCTGACAAGATTTGGGATAGATGCACCAGGTTCAGTGACTATAACATTTTCAAACCTGAGAAGATTATCTTATCTCTTCGACCAGTTCGAAGATTGTGGTGGGTTTAGAAAGCAACTTGGTAAAGGAAAAGGAGAGGCAAAGGTGATTGTGAACTCCGAGAAGAAGGAAACAATGGTCTACAATGCTAAAGAGCAAATTTTGAGAGCAAAATTTTTTTATGGATACTGGAATTCGTATGGGATTAGACAGGATTAGTGAACAATGAATAGAGGATGCAAGGTTGAATCATAGAGTAACAAGTACAGTGGAACATCGATTTAATGAACCACTAAATAACAAAGTTCTCGGTATAACGAACGATTTTCTTCAGCCGGGCCAAAATTACAGTAAAATGTATGGAACAGAACCTCGATTTAACGAAATCCTCGTTATAACGAACACAATCCACAAGCCCAAACGTAAAATTTGCCTCCATATAACGAATAAATGTCACCATGTGATAAAAGATAAATGCCAAACAGATCAACAAGGATAAAATTTATGTGCACAGTAGTTTTAAGCAATTTTGTTTGCCTGTTCTTGAGTTTCTAGTGCCGTAGCTATGCATAGCTCGGTGCTGAAGTGTTATTAGATCAGATCCGGAAATGATGGTTTTGTAAATTAATTATTAACTATACCTCGATATAACGGACATTTTGGTAGATTTCCCGAAAATTCGTTGAATGGAGGTGTTCGATATAACGAACCCTTGATTTAACGAGCAAATTTCCCCAGTCCCTAGGCACTTCGTTAAATCGAGGTTCCACTGTATATCCCTAATACCTCATTGACAAAAACCTGTCAATGCGAGTTCTCCAATTTTTCGCAACTTCTGGAGAAATTGCAGAAATCGCAGTTTCTGATGGACACCCTTCTACCTCCTGTGCCACTTGACTTAATTAATTTTAGCAAAATCTGCGATTTCTCCAATTTTTCGCAATTTTTGGAGAAATTGCAGAAATCGCAGTTTTTTCTGGATACCCTTGTACCTCCTTTACCACTTGAATTTAGTAATTTTAGCAAAAATTGCGATTTCTCCAATTTTTCGCAATTTTTGCTAATGCGTGTAACCTGGACAGATCTCTCCACTCCCACTAATTCCGCGATTTCTTGGTTGAGAGTTTCGATCTGTTTCTCGAGGTTGATCTTTTGAGACTCTAGCGTTGTGTGAATATTTTCCACGTCCTATTCTTGGAGCAATTCTCTGAACGTACTTACAACCTTTCGCACGTAGACTCTAAAGCCCGACATTTCAAAATTTTCTTCTTGAGATGACATTTTTATCAACTTTTCCACCATGAAATGATCCGTGTAACATCTGTTATAACTTGTTGTCTTCTGTTCGTTTCCAATGCGTGTCAGTTCTTTCCGCTCAGTTCATTCCTGTGCCAATTCACTCCCGGGTTTCCACAGGTAGCCCAAGCTCGAAATATGAGCAGCAGCGAACATCGGCATTGTTGCGTAACATTCGAAATATAAGGATTTGTATGGTAAAGAACCTGTTGTTTCTGTAACCTACGAAATGAAAGGATCTCAATAAAAAACAGCTTACCTTACTTAAAATGTGTGTTAGGTCTCTCCTGTGTAGTCAACGGGACGATTTATGGCCGTTTTATGGGTTTTACTGCCTTCCAACAGAGATCACAATGTGTGTTACGTCTCTCCAGTGTAGTCCACGGGACGATTTATGGCCGTTTTATAGGTTTTTAGGTAAACGGTTTTCTCTCTGTATAAAAGTTACCAAGGTTGGGGACTCCCGATAAAAAGGCCGTAAATTAGCTCCAACGGCTTCAGTTGACAGCAATGCCCTTGAGAAAGAAAACAACGGGAGCAAAACACTGTCTCCCACCCCGAGTGTGAGTAATTTGAGTCTCAGGCCGGGTCGCAAAGTTTCAACGGGCACGCGGTGTTCAGCACGAGGTTCTGTCGATGGCTTAAGATGGAAAGGTTTGCAGAAATTGGCGACCTTTGATTCGATCTCGGTGCAAATGCGTCTTGAAGAAAGATCGCGAATGGAAAGCAGAACTATCGTGTGTTAATTACCTGGGCGGAATTTAGAAGCGACTGGAGCCGTTGGAGCGAATTTACGGCCGTTTTCCTTCGGTGGATCTGTCAGGCCGCTTCGCTGGAGTCCCCAACCTTGGTAAACCTTTATATAGAGAGAAAACCGTTAACCTAAAAACCCATAAAACGGCCATAAATCGGCCCGTTTACTACACAGGAGAGACGTAACACACATTTTATGTAAGGTAAGCTATTTTTTTAATTGAATCCTTTCATTTTCGTAGGTTACAGAAACGATAGGTTTTTTTTCCCGTACAAATCCTTATATTTCGAATGTTACCCGACCATGCCGATGTTCGCCGATGTTCATATTTCGAGCTTGGGCTACCTGTGGGGTCTCCGCACCAGAAAATGAAGAAAATGAGCATACTTTTTATTCTGACAATAGATAATTTTCCTTACAAGTCTGACTCCTAAAACTTGAGATCCTTTCCGAGATACTGTAAACCGTTCCGAACTAGAGAAAAGAATCTGATCCGATTACATGATCTCTAACGCCTATTTACATTGCGTGTTCTTGAGCAATGGCCCAGTCCTATCTCGTTTACAACACGGTTTTACCCAAGACATTTTACCCTCGACCAAAGACCCTCGACCAAAGACCCTCGACATTCTACCCTCGACCCTCGACAAAAACCTACACTCCCCCCCAGCGCGGCCAGAAAATTATTGTGAATCAAAGCAAAGCTATTCTTAGTCTATATAATCTCGATAAAGCCTTCCACTTGCCAGAGTTTCAGACAAAATTATTTTTCACGCGAAATTGAGACGGACAGCCTCTAAAATGTTTATCTGTTATATTTAACAGGAAGAGAAAGAACAATTGCTTCAGAAGAATCAGGAAGTAAAGAAACAGCTTATCCATCTTGTTTGTACTACAAATAATTTAACGTAGGCTCTAGTCGACCGATGTACTTCCCTTGAGCCGAAAGCAATTCATTGACGGTAGCTCAGATGTGAAGTGCGGCGTTTGACCCCATAAATTCCGACTGATTGTATTTGGATCAATTGAGGCGTTCTTCAGAGCTGGAATTTTGGGGTCGGGATCATTTCAGGGATTGTACAGTACTCCAGGTAATACTATGTCGAGCCTGTCTGAATCAGCTTAACTGTGCCAAACGCCGCATTCCACATAAGTCGAACCAGAAAGACATAAGGGGTTGAAACGTGTAACTCTCATATGTTTGTTTTGTCCGATGCTCGTGATTATTCATTTTCAAAAGTACCATATTTGGAACGAGAGGAAGAGACAACGTACTAATCAAACTTCGTAAACAACGTGACGTAATTTTACTTCAGGTTCCCGCGCCCGCTTGAAAAAAATGGCCGACAAAGGGGGAAAAACTCCCGAAAGCCGAGAAAGCTTTCAAAGGTTGAAACCAGGAATCTTACCGAACTACAGAGCAGGATATTATTGCCTTACCACCCGGGCCAAACGTAACATTATGAAACCCATTCACGTCCTCCCAACTTCTTGAAGTTGTCACTTCAAAAAACGATGCCTCATTGACCCTCTGCACAGTAAACTTATACTGCAAATAGGCTTTTAAAATTCTTATATTACTAGTCTAGAATAAACAGTAAAAAATATTTTCGAATTAAAATCATTAGCTGCGTATCGAAAAAAGACTGAACCTGACATATTCGCAAAACGTGATACGTGTAAGTAATGTGAGAAGCATTTTAAGCTTAAATTCAGCTTGGATGTTGTGGTCACGATCGTGTTTTGAGCTAATTTCAAGAATGAACAAAGTCAAAACAATAGACAGAGAAGCCGTTTCTTGAAAATCTTTATTCAAAGTCCAAAAAGTTAATCCAGTTTAAAGCAATTCAGGAAACACTATCTGGATCGTGGATCCGTCCACGCAAGTGAAATCGACTGAGCACATGGCAAAATTCAACACAAAATCCATCTCAAATTGGGGCACATTTTGTAATTTTTCGTTAGCGCCAAAGAGAAAAATTTATAAAACGTCTATGAAAAAATTAAAAATACATAAATTCCCTTTCAAAAACGTAATTTTATTGGCCATAGAGTGCAAAAACTTCGCTGCCTTGGTTGCATTTCAAAACAGACCATGCGCTCCGCCGTGAAGAAAACAAGGTTGAATTCCTCGAAGGACGATTTCTTGATGAAAAGCTTCCCTTCCTCCACAAAAAGAAAGCTGAGCATTCTTTTGAACTTTCTCTTTCCATTTTTTGGCTTTTAATGGTGTATTTTTAACGCTGAAATGCAGAAATCTTGTCTTAAAACATCCGCATGGTGATCGCGCGGCAGCCATTTTGTTGAAAATGGATGTCCGTCACTAAGGTTTCCAAATGTAAAAGTGAATATTCACGAGCATTGAACGTGAGTTACACGTTTCAACCCCTTTTGAGTTTCTGGTCGAACCCAATCAAGTTTGCCTTGCCCCTGACCTAGCATTTAAAAGCTAATCGTTAGTAATTTAAGTGAACCAAGCTGTCGGGTTTGGGACTCTGATCTTACAGACGGTTCTACCGGGAGCTTTTTGCTTCTTTCTTTCTTTTTTTGGCTTGTTCACTGTAGATGGAAATGTTATGCAAAAAACAAAATGAAGAGTGGCAGAAGTTTCAAGAGCGGTTGGAAAACGAGTATAGGCTGCAACAGGAACAAATGAAAAACATGATGGAAGCAAACATGGAGACTGCAAAACAAGACAGAGAGTTACTTGTACAGGAAAACCAGGATTTCCAAAATAAGTACCTTGCGTTTCAGAAAGAAAATGAAAACAAGTTGAAAGAGATCGGAAAGATGCGCGATGTATTGGATAAGCAAAATGAAGAGTGGTGTCAACAGATGGAACTGAAAGCAAAAGCTGCCTCAGACCGTCAAGAAGAAATGGAGGAAAGACACATGAGAGAAAAGGAAGAACTGCGTCGTCAGATTGAAGTTAATAGGGAAACGACCTTCCGTGAATTAAAGGCTGTCTCAGCAAAAAGACAGCAAGAGATGGAGGAAAAAGGGAAAAGGGATCTTGACAGCTTGAAAAGTCAGTACGAGGAAATAGATGCGAAAAGATTGCAAGAGCTGAAAGATGCGCAAGAAAAGTTGCATTCAATTGAGACACAGCTGCTCAAAGCTAAGGAAAAAAGTTTTTTAGAGTTTTTGTGGGAGACCAAGGAACGGGCTCAAAATTATTGCTTGATAATGTGACTAGCACCTTGGTTTCTCTTTTAAGGATGGTGAAAGAAACGATTTTTTTTTTTAGCTTAGAATTTTCCGATTTGTTCCCCTATTCTTGCTGTTAATGTTTCAGTGTTCAAATATTGTGAGCGACGAGTGATGTCAACGAACGAAAAAATAACACAGTGTAGGTAAGGCAGAATAACTTCAAGTCATGAAAATATCTGTAATATGACTTGGGTGGAAAAAGTGATAGTAATAAATAAAATTGAATAATTCAGAAAATAAATAACATTATTATTCATCAAGAACATTTATCCTTTTTTGATTGGCTCAAATCTCGCGTCTAATTCTTCACAACCATAAAAGAAATAGCCGAACTACTGCCTAAAACAAGAAGCCGCTTAAAGCGGTATTCAGTCTCTCTTGCTTAGAGATTAGATCTAGAAATGAGGAGGGGATTAATTCTACACGAAATTAAAAAAAAACAGGATTTACTCGCTAAATGTTTTTTACCTCCTACCTTATCGATGTCGATACTTTTTACTTGTGTCTGAATTGATTTAGTACGCGTGTTAGCGACGACCGAAAATACGTCTGCAGTCGCAGGCTATACGCTTGCAGAAATACCCAAAAATTCAAGGGCCTCAATTCCAGAGAAATTACATCATTGCAAGAGTTCAAAAAAGTGATTAAAATGGCACGTCATTTCAATCATCGCCTAAAGTAAACCGCATGCTCATCACAAGAGCCATTTGCATACAGTGAAAGTTTACAACACCCGATCATCGCAGTTTTTGCTAATTAAGATTCTTCTTTTTTTTTCCGACTACTCAGTAATGTTCAGTTGTTTCAAAGTAATCAACGCCTGCAAGCGATAGAAATCGTGGACCGACACGTGCCGGAAAAGCTCTTATTATAATTCTAAGCTTTCTTCGCAAAACATGCGTGGCTGCGATCACGCAACGATTCTTAGTCCCAGTTTCCACGGTGTCCGCAAGGAGAGCCTGGCACAATGACCTGCCTTTTGCGGCCTAAATGCGATGAAAAATCCAGGGGGACTACTTCCAGAAAAATTGGGTGGGGGTGTGCAGCACGTTTCCTGAAACCCTTACCCTATTTCAGACCAAAATCTGTGTTTTTCCCTACCCTATTTCAGACCTGATCAAAAATTTGATACCCTATTTCAAACCTGAAGCCCCGGAGCCCAGCGCATGACAAGCTGTTACGGCTCGTACACGGTAGTTGGCTTAAACATTAAAAGGGAAATGGTCTTATCGCCAGATGATGAAGTAGTAGCTAATTCTTCTAAAAAACCTACCCAATTCAAGAACGAGAAGTCCAAAAACTACTGCAAAGCTGATTTAAGACAACGTGTTTTGTTTTTTATAACAATATTTCGGCTGGCCATACCAGCCTTCTTCAGGTTTACAGATGTTACTGAACTT
>OZ037995.1:13906406-13928906 GCA_964035705.1 Porites rus
AGAAACTTATACAAATTCTTCAAAAATGATTTAAAACAGCCAAGAGAGGTTGCATAAGTTGTTCCACAGTTTCACAATACGGACAAAATATGAAGCTTGCAAAGTGCTGGTCTTACAGGCCGGAAAAGTAAGATAACAGCCAACGGCGTGTACGTTGATGATTGTCAAAAGTTACGTAATCAGAGACGTCTGTATCAACGTAAAAGAAAACGAGATCCTTGATTTCTCTATCGTAAGCAAGAGGCAGCATATCCAAGGCGAGCACTCTCTCTCCATATGACATCCGGCCTGGCTTCAAACTAAAAATCCATCTGGTGGCACGTCTCTGAACTTGCTCCACCTTAACCTTAAGTGACTTCTGGGCAGGAGACCAGACTTCAGTAGCGTAACAAAGGTGGGGGCTTCACAATCGCCAAATACAAGGAACTTCTTACAGCCACTTTAGTTAACAAGGGGCATGATCTCTTCAGCAGGCCTAAAATTTTGTTTGCTTTTGCTGTAATCAGGTGTAAATGTGAGTCACAGGTACGTTTGTCCGAGACAACTACACCCAGCTCCATCTCCTCACGCACGCGCATTAACTTTTCAGGGCCTAAAAGATAGTCTTGAAGTAAAGGCCTTTTCTTGCACGTTATAGTTAGAACTTTTCATTTAGAGGCATTGAATGGTATGTTATTGTCATGACTCCAGGAATGGAGGTTGATCAGAGCTTGTTGTAGTCGTTCAAAATCTGACGAGATAGAACTGAAGACTTTGGTGTCGTCCGCGTAGAGAGCAGATTGAGTACCTTCCGGTAGAACACCTGGCAGATCATTAATAAAAAGAACAAATAGAACCGGATCAAGTAGACTGCCCTGAGGAACTCCCGATGTAACTGGGGCCCATTGCGAGGCAACACCATCCAAAATGACTCTTTGAGATCTTCCACTTAGGTGATCTGTAAACAGGGCAAGCGGGCCGCCTTCCACACCATATCGTTTGAGCTTTTGAAGCATAACTGAGTGATCGACGGAATCGAAAGCTTTGGCAAAGTCCAAGTAGATAACATCTGTTTGAATATTTTTGTCCAGGTTATGACCAATGGTATTAAGAACAGATAACAGCTGTGTGACGCAGGAGCGATTTCGCAAAAAGCCATGCTTGGGAGGACTGAGGAATTGTTTAACATGATCGTAAAGTTTAATACAGACACAGCGTTCCAGTACTTTGCTTAGAATACATAACACGGAAATAGGCCTATAATTTTCAGCCGGTTCCATAGAGTCCTTTTTGTGTATCGGTGTGACATTAGCTTTTTTTCAATTCAGACGGTATGCGAGCAGTTCGTAAGGAGATATTGAAAAGTGCACAAAAACTAGGTGCAATTTGATTGCTGCATTCTTTTAGCGGGCATAAAGGAATGTTATCAGGGCCGCACGCTTTAGAGGTATCCAAAGTGGCTAAACAATTCGTAACTTCGTTAATAGATAGTGACAAATTGGGCATTTGCATAACTGAGCTATGCTGGTGCGAAAGAGCAGAAATATCGTTGTTTACGAGACTCGGAGGAGTAAAGACGAATGAAAAAAATGAATTAAAAAGATTCGCTTTTTCAGCTGGGGTCGTAGCTTCCATACCGTAATAGGTTATCACCGAATTTGGTTTGGCTTGGTCGTGCAGGACGGCTTTATGATAACTCCAAATAATTTTGGATTCTCAGAAAATGCACCTCCAAATATGGGCGATGTTTTCTTCTAACCAGGTACTTAACATATTGACTCAAGGAATGCAGTTTCAGTTTGTTATGTCGGACGTATTCAGGCGATATTTCCTCAGAGCCCCATATTTCTTACGACTGTGATGGCGTACTTCAATTTCTATCCAGGGAGGCGAGTTAGTGTCTTTTACAGTCTTAGTAGGTATACATTGGTCTCCAGCTGACAAAAACAAATCCTTCCATAAAGACCATCTCTCGTCAACGTCTCCAGAAAGTGCAATTTCCGAAGGGGTGTGTAACAGGAGACTGCAAAGATCTTGAAAATTCCCGCGTTTGAAATCGTACGTGTAGCGGCGAACAGGCTTAGGTCGCTTAAACTTTAAAAGGACGGTAAATTCTAAAATGTGAAGATCCGTTGGGAACCCACACTGCTCCGGTGTTGAAGTGAGAACGTCTGTGATAATTTCTGTACAATTACACAACAGAAGAACTAACTTGCTTCCAGATATGTGCGTTGGACCAGTTTCGAACTGCTGGAGCAAATTATCCCCAGCCAGCTCACAAAATATATTATCCATCGCATGACTCCCAGTACCCAAATAGACCGGTAAATCGGTGGACCAGTCGATAGAGGGTAAATTAACATCTCCTACCAAAACAATGCAACTTGACTCAGCATTGCTTTTAAGAGAAGAGTTCAAATCGTAAAGAATCTCGGGTGAAGAACTAGGCAGTCGATGAAAAGTGTACAAGATAACGGGAATACAGTTCAGCGTTTTAATTTCAACCACGACCAGTTCGGTGTTCTCTTTCTCAAGATACAAAAGGCGAAAGGCCTATAGGTCAGTTTTAATAGCGACCAATACACCGCCGCCGACGCGTCCTTCTCTATCCCTTCGATAGACAGAGTAGCCATAAAGCAGCTCACAATCCATAACAGAGTTATTGAGCCAGGTCTCACAAACACAAAGAACATCATAATTCCCTCTGTAAACCAGCTGCTGTAGCAGGGTAATCTTGCAAACCTTTGGAGCGGCTGAGTCATCACGGAGAGACACAACAAAGCTTTCAGGCTCCTCGAGTTTAGGTACAAAACACTTAGTCCGTTGACAGACAAACTGCTCTGATTTAATCCGGGGCCAGGGTTAGATGACACATCCATGAGAATCGTTATGTCAATGTAAAAATGAAGATCCGAAGCTGACAAACAGGAGTAGCCATGTTTAGTCCAAACGGACTGAGGAAGGCGAATCGTGGACGCAATCCGTCGCCAGGGTTTCGCTCGAGAAGAAATATAAAACGGCGGCAACAACAAGTCCTTGAGGCTTGATGGTCGAAGATTGGAGTCCGAATAATATCCCTTTGCTAGTGTGGAGCAGTTTCTTTCGTGACAGTTGCAAAAAACAACATGAAAGAAAAGAAACAGCGAGATAACCGGGAGACCAAGAAATCCACGTGTTGCTGCCATGACGAATGGGAAGGTTAAAAATGGAATCTTCGTCAACCCGATTGATGACGTGACAGGTATCCTTGATCCCGATTATGAAATGATGGGTATCCTTATGAGCCCGATTAAAAAAAATGAGAGGTTATCTTTGTGAGCCCGATTTTAAAGTGAGCGGGTATTTGTGTGAGCCTGATTTTCAAGTGAGCGGTTCGCATCTGTGCGAGCCCGATTTTAAAAAAACGAGCGGGTATCCGTGTGAGCCCGATTTTCAAGTGAGCGGGTATCTGTGTGAGCCCAATTGAAAAACAAAATGAGCGGGTATCTGCGTGAGCCCGATTTTCAAGTGACCGGGTATCTGTGTGAACCCGATTGAGAAAAAATGAGCGAGTATCTGTGTGACCCCGATTTTAAAGCGAGTGGGTATCTTTGTGAGACCTCTATTATCAGTTATTGGAGCGTTTGCGTTTAGCCTTATGGGCTTAGGGAAAGTCTATTCTACACTCTTTTTTAGTAGGGATGGGTCGTTGGATCAGGTTTTTAGATGCTGTCCTCATGGAGTTAGGTGTTGAGGGTCTCCGTGGACTTTGGAGATAGGTGTTCGGAACTGAAATTTTATATTCTGTTAGATTGTTCGGACGCGTGGGAACTAGGCCCTAAGTTAGTCTTCAGGGGCTCGGACCCCCCTTTAGTTTTTTAGACATGTGTTTTTTCGCTTGCGTTGTAAATTCTTGTAGTTTGTTCATCACGTTTATGTTTCGTAAATACAGCTGATTTATGCAAGAAATCGTTTTATTCATGGTCCTTCAGTAGCCGGATCTACAGTGTCGGCGAGTATTTGAAGATACCAGCGGAGAATTGAGAATTGGACCTCCGTTTGTGGTGAAGAATTTGGTCAAGTTGGTCTTGGCAGTGCGGCGATTGGCGCCATTATCTCTTGTGAACTTTGCAGAAATTTTGGAGTGTTTTAAGGAACGAAACTGTCATTCAAGGTTAGTGGAGATTGTGTGTGGAAATGGTGAATGACCTGGAGGCTATTAAGAAGAAAAGACGTTTTCTTAGAAAGTCCGTGACGGACACCTTGAAGTCTATCGACGAAGCTCTGTCAATCCCCGATAACCATGCTAGAATTCAGGTTTTGAAAGATAACATTGCAAATAAATGGAACGATCTTCAAGAAGTTCAGGCCTTAATGTGTACTCTATTAGAAGAGAAAGAGATTGACGAAGAATGTGAGAGTCATAACGAGTACGAATTGCGTGTCATTGAATACATGGCGATAGTGATGCATTACCTAGAAAGTAAACATGTCGGTAAGGAAAGCGCGGGAATTAATTCAACTGCAGCCCAGGCGCCGCTATCGTTAGGCCCCAAGGTACAAGTGAAGCTTCCAAAGATTGATCTGCCAACATTTGATAGGGATGTTTTAAGCTGGCAGTCTTATTATCAGTCAATTAAAGTCTCAGTGGTGGATAATTCATCTTTAGCTGATGTTCAGAAATTAGAATACCTAATGAGATCATTGAAAGGTTCAGCTGCCGGAGCGGTTAAAGGGTTTGCGGTCATACAAGAGAATTATCAGTCAGTATTAGAGTCTCTGAAGGAACGATTTGGCCATCCGCGGTTGATTCTTGATGCACACATAAGGTCCCTAATTCATTTGCCACAGTTGAATTCTGAAGATGCATTGTCCATGCGTAAATTTTATGATCAAGTAGTTGGTCATGTTCGTTCTGTTGGAGAGAAGTTCCGTTCCGAGACCTTAGCGCCTGTTCTCGTGCCTTTAATTGTTGACAAGTTACCGAAAAAGCTTGTGGAGAAGTGGGAATTAGAAATTGGTGACCATAAAGAGGACTATGTGAAAGTGAAAACATTGTTTGCCTTCTTAGAACAGTTAATAAGAGCTAAGGAGTCCTCCCAGCCTCCCTCTCTTCAATCGAAGTCCCCTGCGCAGGAAAACAGTTGGAATCATGGAGCCCATTCCAAGTCTAACCCTTCACGAAAGTACTCTACCTCTGCCTTGTGCACGACAACTCAAGGGCGTGTGTGCATCATTTGTGGTAAAAACCATTGGGTGTGGTCGTGCATCAGTTTCCTGTCATTGCCAGTCAAAGAAAGATTTAGAAAAGCGGTATCCAAAGGACTCTGTTTTCGGTGCCTTGAATCGGGTAACAGAGCTGAAGTTTGTCAAAAACCACTCTGTAAATACTGCCGTGGTAGACATCACAGTCTCCTGCACTTGGAACCAGTGAAGTCTCAGCCAGAAGAAGCCAATTCAAAGTCCTCTGAGCCACCATCCTCATCTGCAACTCCTCCCTCGTCGTCTTCCATAGGAGCAAGTTCCATTGCAGTTAATTCAGTGGGAAGGTGATCCTGCAGACTGTTCCTGCTGTCCTTTGTGGATCCAATGGTTGCAAAAAGGTTGTCAGATGTTTTTTTGATCCCGGCTCCCAAACGTCCTTTGTCCAACAGAGTGTGGTTGAAGAGCTTGGTCTTGACGGGGAGACCGTGAGAATCGCAGTCTCGGGTTTTGGAAGAAAATCTGCTAGGGACACTTTGCGAAAGAGAATTTCCTTTACGCTAGCACCGGTCAGCGATCCTGGAAAGCCGCAAGGTGTTGAGGCACTAACTGCTCCAGTTATATGCCGTCCAGCTGATGCTGTGGATGTTTATCCTACCAAGTGGCCTCATCTTCAAGATATAAAGTTTCCCGAGAAATTCCCCCGAAACGAACAGGAGATTGATGTCCTCATTGGCTTGGATTTCTCTTATTCCTTTGTATCCAGAGATGTTGTGAGAGGTGGTCCTAATGAACCAGTGGCACTTCGTACATCCTTAGGTTGGGTCTTCTGTGGACCAACGGGTGGTCATGGCCAAGATTGCACTGTGTCTATGAGTGTTCAAGTTTGTGCTAACCAAGAACTAAATGATACACTTCAGAAGTTCTGGAACTTGGAGTCCATTGGTATTACACCTGCTGAAATGTCAGTTTCCACCAGCCAAAGTGAAAGTTCAGTCTTAAAGAAGTTCAAGGAGACATTAGCATACACGAATGGTCGGTATGAAGTCTCATTGCCATGGAAAGATGAGCAAGTTGTACTGAAAGATAATTACAAGCAAGCAAGAAGTAGGCTGTATAATCTGGAGAGGAATCTTCTCCAAGATTCATCCAAAGCCAAGTCCTACCAAGAGGCCATTAATAAGTATGTGGAGGACGGAGTAGCAGAAGAGGTACCCTATGATCAATATGCACCCGCAGATAGGCGTGTTTTACCTTCCACATCATGCTGTTATCCGAGAAGATAAGCAAACAACTAAGACGAGGGTTGTATTTGATGCATCTGCGAGAGATGTAAATGGTGTGTCTCTAAATAGCTGCTTAGAAGCGGGCCCTGCATTGCACCCTGATTTGGTCGGAATTCTTCTGCGCTTCAGAAAGAATCAGGTGGGGGTCATGGGTGATGTTGAAAAGATGTTCTTGCAGATTGGCTGGAAAGAAGAAGATAGGGATTCACATCGTTTCCTGTGGAGAGATTTGGACCCTGATGCCACACCTAAGATTTATCGAATGACAAGAGTTACGTTTGGAGTTATTTCTAGTCCATTCCTTGCCATCTGTACCACTCAAGAGCACGCAAGGAGATGAAGCCGTGAGGTTACGGCAAAGTTCAAAACAGCTTATGGAGCAAGCAGCTTTCAATTTGACAAAATGGTCCAGCAATTCGCCTGAGGTTATGCAAGCCATTCCTGAGAAAGATAGAGCATTAGATAGTTTGATCAGATTGGAGAGTGAACTACCGGGAATGCATCCAGTTACGAAAGCTTTAGGTCTAAAGTGGAATACGAGAACAGACAGCCTTGTCTTTATGATTGAATTGGACTCTCTGAAATTGAAATCAGAGACATTGTACACTAAGAGAGAACTAGCTTCTTTAGCAGCAAAGATCTTCGATCCGATCGGTCTCATCTCGCCTTTTACAGTAAGGTCAAAACTTTTGCTTCAGAGTCTGTGGACCCAGGGTGTTGGTTGGGATGATGAGTTACCTGAAGAAACCTCTAGGAAGTGGGTTCAGTGGGTTCAAGAGCTTTCAGAGCTTGAACAGCTTCACATTCCAAGAAGTTACATTGATTGGCCTTTAAGCCAGCATGCAAAGGTGGAGTTACACGCATTTGGTGATGCATCAGAAGTTGCGTATGCCACCGCCATCTACATCAGAGTTGTTCCTAAAGAAGGGAAGGCGTCTACAAGCCTTGTTATGTCTAAGACAAGAGTTGCTCCTGTGCGAAAAATTAGTCTCCCTCGCTTGGAGCTAATGGCTGCAGTGATAACTGCTCGACTGTGTATCTATGTTAAAGATGCAATTGACTGTCCTATTAGCCGCATTGTCTGTTGGACGGACAGTTCTTCCACCTTGCACTGGATCAGAGGATCAGCCTCACAGTGGAAACCATTTGTTGCTAACCGTGTCATGGAGATTCAGTCGCTGTTGGATCCTAGTGTTTGGAGATATTGCCCAGGGTCGCATAATCCAGCAGATCTACCTAGCCGAGGCTTATCTGTCAGCCAGCTTAGAGAGAGTCAGTTGTGGTGGAAGGGGCCCTCTTGGTTGCAAGAGTTAGAAAAGGATTGGCCAGAGGATTTAAGATCCAAGTCTCCAAATGAAGCAGTACAAGTGGAGAGGAAGAGTAAAGCTATTGGCAGCTGTGTTGTCCAAACTAGAGAACTGTTTATTGACTACGCCAGGTTCAGCAAGTACAGTCGATTGCTAAGAACTGTTGCATGGATCAGAAGATTCATTCGCAACTCGAAGTTGAAAGAAGAAGAGAGACTTTCAACTCCTTTAACTGGACTAGATTTCTCCTTGCCTTAAGACGAATGGTGGCAAGAAGAGGAATGTGCAGTATTATTTGGTCAGATAATGCCAAAACATTCAAGAGTGCTAATAAACATTTGCAGCAATGCTGGAGAGTACTTGAAGCTGACAAAACTCAAGTCGCATTGTCTGAAAGGAAGATTCAGTGGAAGTAAATCGTGGAGAGATCCCCATGGTGGGGTGGGTTTTATGAACGTCTTGTGAAGAGTGTCAAGACACCTCTGAAGAAAATCTTTCCCAAAGCAATGTTGGATGCTGAACAGCTGACCACCATTTTAGCTGAAATCGAGGCACAGCTGAACAGTCGTCCTCTTACTTACCTTAGTGCAGACCCTGGGGACTACAGCGTGATTACCCCTGCTCAGATTCTCATCTTCAAGCGTCTCCAGCTAAGGACACCCGTGTTTCCGAACACACTTCTAGAGCCATCACTAAACGTTTTCAGTATCATCAAAAACTTGTCAATGGATTTTAGAAGCGTTGGCATGCTGAGTACCTGAGATCTTTGATACCCCTCAAGAAATGGTTTACAGTTGGTCGCGAGATACATAAAGGTGACTTGGTCCTTGTTAGCGAAGATAACTTAGCTCGAGGTCAGTGGAAACGTGCGCGCTTGGAAGCCACCCATCCTGGTCGTGATGGTCTTATCCGATCAGTTACCTTGCGATTGACATCTGGAAGTCTTACCCGTCGTCCAGTGCAGCGGCTACACCTTTTTGAAGCCTGTGATGCTGATCTAGCTGCTGAACTTGATTGAACTGACAAAGGAACGTTGACAATTATTGAGCTTGATGAGAACATTATTGATCAATTTGAAGATGTACTCCCTGCATCGGGCGGGAGGATGTTCGGAACTGAAATTTTATATTCTGTTAGATTGTTCTGACGCGTGGGAACTAGGCCCTAAGTTAGTCTTCAGGGGCTCGGACCCCCCTTTAGTTTTTTAGACATGTGGTTTTTGTTGCGTTGTAAATTCTTGTAGTTTGTTCATCACGTTTATGTTTCGTAAATACAGCTGATTTATGCAAGAAATCGTTTTATTCAATAGGAAAGCATTTTAAGGGAGTTGAGATCTGTCTGACAAGATTGATATCTTGCGGCGAGCTCTAATAGTTGAAATTGTCAATTTAGATGCAACGTTAAGCACGTAATACATTTCCACCTGAAAGTGATACTTTTGGTGAGACATTTTGGGCGTTTTCCTAATTTTCATAGCTAGTGTTTTTTGTAGCATGAGTTGCTACCAAGTTTTTCAGGTGATATGTTTGCGTATTTGTGGAACGGTAATGATGTGTGAATGATTGTTATTTATTTGGTCTTGCAATACGCCTCTTCAACGGGTGCCAGTATTTATTAAAACCTATCAGTAATTGCTATTACCACTTCGAAGGGGTTACGTGGTTCTAAGGACTATTTTAAACTTTTGTCTCTTTTTTTGGGCCCCGTTTTTCACTGCAGCAAGCGACCGCGGGGAAGAAGATACAATAGATGTGGTCAGATCGAACCCCCGCCCCGGGTCTAGAGGAGATGACCAATATCGAATTATTTAATGAATGATAACTTAATTTATACACGGTTTTACCAGAAAAAAAATACACTTATCCCGTTAATAGACAATTCGACCTTTAGAGAACCGCTAGGGAATAGGTTTTAGAGAGGGAATGAATTGCAACAGTAGCGAAGCGAAATGGGAGAGAAGAATCAAAGAATGTACAAAATTCACTTCGCAATGCAGACGGTCATGATTCGAGATTTTTGGGGCAAACAAATTGCAGATGTAAGCTGGAGCGAGATTATTACTACTCTTGTACATTTTACAATGCCAGTGAGCCTGCCTTCAGTCTTGTTTAGCTCTTCTAATCGATAAGTTGTTTCAACCGAGCGAGTTTACAAGCTGTCTGGAATCTGTATCATAGCCTGATTTGACTTAGTGATGACTCAAACAGCACGATTTTTTTTCCTAGTGTTTGGGGTTTACCACTCAGCTAATGGGGTAAGCTATCAAAGGCAACACCACTGTAATGAGTGTGTTGTTCAATAAGACCTCTTGTATATTTTGACTGCAGTGTGTATGGAAACAAATGGTCTGACTCGCTTCATTAAGCGACCAATACCCTACGCCTAGTTGTTGTTACGACTTGCTTTCATGCATGTGGGCCTTCACAGCGAGATTTTTGCCAATTCTTGAGCGCGAGAGATTCGCTATGAATGTTCTGCTTTGTTTGGACGTTTAGGCTTATCGTAAAGTCGATAAGCCATAGATCAATTATGTTTCAATCACTATTGCAGATCCGTGTTTGGAGATCAGGTTCTAGGTAAATAGTACGTAATGGGATGGTAACGTTATCGTTTCGTCTGCGGATTTTCTTGGACGGAGAAGCAGCATTAAACATATCGGTAGATCGTGTCTTTAGATGAAAAGGAAAGGGGTCAATCGCTTGTTGACCCTTGATCATGAGGTACGCCACAGTAAAGGGAGAGCTCGCGCGGGATAGATGCCTGGTTAATACGTACAACGCATCTTCATAAACGGTTACTTTGGAGAGAATGTATCCACTTCAGGGCATCTTGCATAGTCAGCGCTGTGATCAATAGTATCGAAGAACTTCTTCAAATCTATAAAGTTTGCTCCATTAAGAGTACACTCCTTATATATTTAACGTATAAAAATATCGCTTGTTTTAAAAGACCGGGAGAGTGCCGTGTAGGAAGCGAGGGTAGGTGCCTTGCCTACATTAGATGAATTTCATTTAGTAGCTAACTGGATGACTTTTTTAGAACAGTGATCCTTTGGGAAAGAAAATACTCTGTTGGCATTATTTGCATTGAAAAATGGGTTAGTGTCGACACTGGGAATTTAGCGAGCCAGAAGTGGGTCATTGGTGTGAAATGGCTATATATTAAAAAATACTTCAATAATATGATCCGGCAAAAATTGTTTTCCTGTTTTGGCCTGGAACACTGTTATTGATTACTTAATTTGTGGAGAATGAAGCTCTTTTTAAACGTCAAGTTCTACAACGATCACTTCTGTCTTAATACGGTTGTTCGTCTTGTTTCGCTACCTTCGAACTGTTCGCAAATCAAGGGATTGCTTGTAGAAGCCGCTTTCTTTTTATTCTAAAGTTTCTTTTTTTGTATTTTACCCACGAGGGTAGAGTACATGGCTGCTGTTGGTCGTTCTCGACCATCGATGATGCGCCCTCAGTTGGATGCCGTGGTACTTTCCAGGCTGGCACGGCGTCCACTGTGACTAGACAGTCCGGTTTGGGAAAGGCAAACTTTTCCGCATCTGGCACAGGTGTGGACGGTCGCTGGGTCTGCCTCACTTGTGCGTGCCTTTCGTCTGGCTCTCTTTTTCTAGGCCAGGGTCTGGATCTGCTCCTCCTCTGCCTTGCGCTGTCTCTGAAGCGTACAGCGCCAACTGCTGCGGTCAACTGCCTCCCAGCTCTAGCTGTTGATGTCCAGGGCTTTCAGGTTGCGCGTGCAGACATCCTTGCAGCACAGTTGGAGACGGCCTACAGATCCCTTGCCTGAGGCAAGCTCGCCATACAAGATGTCCTTTGGTTTGCGCCCATCTTCCATCCGGCGCACGTGACTGAGCCAGCGCAGCCTTCGTTGTCTAAGCAGCGTGTACATGGTGGGACGGCCAGCGCATTCAAGGACCTGGGCATTGGGCACGAGCATTTCTTTAATTTTTTAATCCATGGAGAGCTTTTGCTATATTAATCCTTTAACTGTTTCAAGGTGCATGCCTGTCAATAACAATCAGGAATAACAGTTTCCAACAGTGCCACAGTTCTATCTGAGAGTTACTGCATGCGGTAACATAATTCCAGTTTTTCCGTTCGGAGATCGCGTAAAATGCAGATTTGTCGGAGTCCTTGAGTTGTTGGGCTTCAACAGTTTCATTAATATGAGTAGTATAGGAGGGATGTTTTACTCCGGTTTTTTGGGGAGGATTCTCATTAAGGTGGGGAGGAATACATTAACGCCGATGACGTCATAGGCTAGTGTCCTCACCTCATGAATAAAATGTGGTGGATTTAATTAAGTATACTGGTTTGACCGGTTTGTCAGGTTCTATTTTTAGCCTGGTTGATATAACTGGTTTATTTTTGTTTTATGACATAACCTATTGTCTTGAACTCATGAATAAAATGCAGTGGAATGAATAAGCGTCTATGTCGTAATACACGCACGGTTAATCAGTTAATTATGCGAGTTCGCATGCCCAAAATTGAATACAAATTAGCTCTACAGGAAAGACCCAAGGGAGCAACCTTGACGTATTATTATAAAACAAATAACTTAACAAGGATCAATTAAAACACGCGACTCATAATTGCTAGCAATAAAACCAGACAAGAGAGATACCGTTTTAAAAAAACTTTATTGAAAACCAGTGACAAAAAGAGTCAAATACACAGCGATTTGGAAGCAATGGAAATTAGACCTCCTCTTCGTTCTCCTCTTTAGAAGGTGAATAAAAATTGGTTTCCAACGTCTTGGCGTTTTTGTGTGTAATTAATCCACAATCGTGACACCGAAGAAAGCCCTCTTTGATGTATTTTCTCTGCTCGGGGATCTGGTGATCGCATATAGGACAAATCTTGTAGTTATCGTGCCAAAAGCATTTAGGACATTTCATGATCAATGTGGAGTACACATTAGAGTTTTCGCAATGTTCACAGGGACTTTTAGAGTGAAATGTGGTGGACGTTTCAGGGCTACTACTTTCTATTTCATGACTGTCGTTTTCAGTGTCGTTGTTCGTCTCTTGGGTGTCTTCCGCTTCAACGCCATTCTCAGAAGCCACTTCCTCCTCCTCCTCCTCCTCCTCCCGATTTTCAACATCCGATGACCTCTCCTCACTATTACTCTCATTATCGGAAGTATTTTCTACATTTCGGTAGCCTTTTTCCTTTTCTATTAAATCACTTAACAACTTTTTGTTCTTGATTAAACCTTTATCGATTCCTAACTCTGCAAGTCCATCTAGAAACGTATTCAGCGCACGAGGCTTGGTAACCTCATTGTTATGAGGGAGTAACACATACTCAACTAGCTCGGCGATGTTTGTGACGGGAATAGTGCGTTTATTTCGAAGTAATTGTCCACTGGGGGTCCAGAAAAGAATATCTTTGGACGCGGCCATACTATGCAGCAATTCAGAAGCACGCTTTTCCGACACTGCTCGGGAAAGATGACTCAAAACATCTTTTATTCTTGGTTCTTCTTTTATTCTTGGTTCTTCATCCTCGCTTTCATCACCAGAACTTTCGCTTTCTTCATGTTCACTCTCGTGTTCTTCTTCAACCAAATCTATCTTTCTCTTCATTTTGATGAGTACCGTGACAGACCGTAGCTTCAAATGAGTAACTTATAGTTTCGTTTCTTCTTTTATAGCATCAAAAATCCTAGACTTGTAACAGCAGGTACCAATAGGTCTTGCATAAAACCATCACCCTCTTGTACAAGGATTCGCTTCTTTGTTTTGTAAGGGACATTTGTTTCTGCTAAGTTTACTAGAGCATCCTTATATGGCAACACTTTCCGCTTATTTTCTTCGGGGATAAGAATGTATTCCTTAAGTATATTGTATAAGACTTGGACTAATGCATGTAGTTGTTGTGGACTGGCTGTCCGTAAAAGAAACTGTCGCTGATGAGCTGGACAAACAGCTAAGAATTGAAGAAAACCACGATTGTTCTTGACAACTTGAGACATTGCGACGAACTGAACTTATGATAGTAGTTTGCAGTCTTTTATTGACTGTCGTGGAGTAAAACAATGGAGATGTGGTGGTGGTGGTGATGGAGGTAAAACAATAGAAATGTGGTGGCGGTGGTGGTGATGGTGATGGAGGGAAAACAATAGAAATGTGGTGGCGGTTGTGGTGGTGGTGGTGGTGGTGGAGGGAAAACAATAGAAATGTGGTGGCGGTGGTGGTGGTGGAGGGAAAACAATAGAAATGTGGTGGCAGTGGTGGTGGTGGTGGTGGAGGGAAAACAATAGAAATGTGGTGGTGGTGGTGGTGGTGGAGGGAAGACAATAGAAATGTGGTGGTGGTGGTGGTGGTGGAGGGAAAACAATAGAAATGTGGTGACGGTGGTGGTGGTGGTGGTGGTGGTGGAGGGAAAACAATAGAAATGTGGTGGCGGTGGTGGTGGTGGTGGTGGTGGTGGAGAAAAAACAATAGAAATGTGGTGGTGGAGAAAAAACAATAGAAATGTGGTGGTGGTGGTGGTGGTGGAGGGAAGACACTAGAAATGTGGTGGTGGTGGTGGTGTTGGTGGTGGTGGAGGGAAAACAACAGAAATGTGGTGGTGGTGGTAATGGTGGTTTTGGGGGAGGAAAATAATAGAATTTTAAAGCCTTCAAAACTATATCAATGCGCAACATTCTACCTCTTTCTCAGTCTGTATTCTGCTCCTGAGGAGTTGACATGAATTAGTTCTGTTCTGTCTGCGAAAAATCATTTAGTAGAAAGGATAGCATGCAAAGGCACGTGATGTCTAAACACCACAATGTTGGTCTCACACCATTTCAAACAGTTCCGTTTTCACAGAAATGTCAGCGGTTTTGCTTCGAGCATCCTTTTACCTCCATGATTGCCGGAACGACCGGCTCAGGAAAAACGGCCTGGGTTCGATCTCTATTGCAACAAGCTTCAGAGACCATTTACCCTCCCCGGAGAGGATCGTTTGGTGTTATTCACAATGGCAGCCTGCGTATACACAAATGTTAGTCGCCATGCCAAACATTGAATTCGTCAAGGGAATTCCTACGGCTTTGGAGCAGGATTCCTATTTTGATGTGAACAAACGGAATTTGATCGTGTTTGATGATCAGATGATTGACGCCAGTAAAGACAAGCGAATTGTGAACCTCTTTACTCGTGGTTCTCATCATCGCAATCTGAGCGTGATTTATATCGTGCAGAATCTATTTCATCAGGGGAAAGGTAGCCGTAGCATAAGCCTAAACAGCCATTATCTGGTGTTATTCAAGAATCCACGAGACAAATTGCAAATCTTGACTCTAGGGAAGCAAATGTATCCCGGGCAGACTGACTTCTTTTTAAATCAGTACGAAGAGGCTGTAAAAAGACCTTTTGGTTATCTTCTGATTGATCTGAAAACTACTACCCAAGATAATTGTCGGTTGCGAATAAACGTCCTGCCCAGTGAAGAAGGCTTTAACCAAGCAGGGTTTCAAGAAAATATTCCTCACGAGTTTCTAAAGTATCTGAAGCAGCAAACTCTTTCGCCTGTCCCGCTTCTTCCAGCTATACAAGAAATACAAGGCAACATGGGTGACGTTCTTTCTCGAAACGATCTTCGGGACGATGAAAAAGCTAAACGATACCTTCAGTTGCAAAACAGATACCTGGCTTTTAAAGAACAATTAAATACAAGAACACGACCGGAAGAAATAATCAGCACTGTTCCAGACTTAACCCCTTTAATGTAACACCTGAATTAACACAAGCGGCTATCTCTCAAAAACCTGACAAAGAAAGCCTCACCCCTCCACCACCCTTAAATCCTGCTTTCCTGACCCCTCCTCCCACAGTAGAAACCCCATCACAACAAGGCCCGAAGCGCAAGAGGCGTCGGATTCAATTTCTAAATTATTTGGATGATCATAAATCTCATGGCAAACAGCTGAAGAAACGTCTGCATAAGAAATTCAAACCTTACAAGTACTCCATGGGCGAAGATGAAGATTAATTAATTTCCATTCCTTCCAAATCGCTGTGTATTTGACTCTTTTTGTCACTGGTTTTCAATAAAGTTTTTTAAAACGGTATCTCTCTTGTCTGGTTTTATTGCTAGCAATTATGAGTCGCGTGTTTTAGTTGATCCTTGTTAAGTTATTTGTTTTATAATAATACGTCAAGGTTGCTCCCTTGAGGTTTTTCCTGTAGAGCTAATTTGTATTCAACTTTGGGCTTGTGAACTCGCATAATTACCTAACTAACGACGCGTGAAAATGACAAGACTCCAATAGTTTTTCATTTCCTCGAGATAAAACGGAGAAAACAGTTCTGTAATAGTCAGACAAACTTGAAATAAAGCGTTTCAGCTCCCCTTTGTGCATGACTTGTTTATATATATCCGAGTTTTAGCAAATCCACCGCACTATGAATAAAGACAAAAGACTCTTGCGTCATCGACGCTAATTTATTCCACCGCATTTTATTCATGAGTTCAAGACAATAGGTTATTACGACATAGATACTAATTTATTCCCCTTCATTTTATTCATGAGTACAAGACAATAGAGTATTACGACATAGACGCTAATTTATTCCACCGCATTTTATTCATGAGTTCAAGACAATAGGTTATGTCATAAAACAAAAATAAACCAGTTATATCAACCAGGCTAAAAATAGAACCTGACAAACCGGTCAAACCAGTATACTTAATTAAATCCACCATATTTTATTCATGAGATGAGGACACTAGCCTATGATGTCATCGGCGTTAATGTATTCCTCCCCACCTTAATGAGAATCCTCCCCAAAAAACCGGAGTAAAACATCCCTCCTATACTACTCATATGTAAGCGGAAAACGTGTTACCGAGTTTTGGGATAATGTTTATTTATATGTTCTTAACACCTGATTTGGATACCTTACCTGGGAATTAGTTAAGCATAAATTAAGGGCAGGTAAATATTTCGTGATTCGAGTTGGTCACCTCTGTAATAGGTTGAGTCTGGCTATTTAGATATTGATACTATGTAAGACATGGAAGTAGGTCGGTTATCGACGACTTCTAATTTAATGATAAGTTACAATTTAAGTCGCCCAAACGATAGACCATAAAATTCCGAAAATAAGCCCCGTGACTTATATTTTTCAAAGGCCCTTTTTGAGGGGCTTATTTTTGGAGGGGCTTATATTCGGAGGGGCTTATCTACGGAGGGAAAGTTGCGTTTACAAATCGATTGGGCTAGCCTTTTTTGCCTTTTTTGTGTTGTTTTCCTTTGTATTTGAGGGCAATTTTCCAAGTACAAGCCCCCAGGGGGCTTATATTTGGAGGGGCGATTTAACGGAGGGTTTTTTGCGTCACCGGTTTGGGGGGCTTATATTTGGAGGGGCTTATACATGGAGGGGCTTATTTTCGGAATTTTACGGGTAGATTCAAATTGAAGTATTCCCTGACCTGGTTGAAAAGGCGTCGGGAAACGATTGTAATGACCCGTCGCTTTACGCGTTCCACGTAGACACGAGGAAAGTGCTGTAGTGAGGTTTAGTATTTTCAATCGTGAACGGCATTCCCGATTACTTGGACTTCCATTAGCGCGAACCTGGGGTTGATCTTCACTTTTACTACGAGCATAGATACAATTACCACCACCATTCCGACCTAATTCATAACCTGGTAATGTGCTTTGCTGTCTTTGATGTTTGAATCTAATTAATTTTCATTTATAGCCTGGATATTAATATCTTTGAACTGCCCCTAAGATAAATCGTTAATGTGAGAAATTAGACGGTTTATGGTTCAAAACATGTCGTAACCAAAAATCAAAACACCGACTTAATGTTCGCGTTTTTCTCGGATCCGCGGTTTGTAGATTTGGTAGTGCTCCGTTATAGAGGCGTGAAGGTGAGTGAAGCCCACTCCGATTTTAACGCCGAGTCTGGTTGACATTACTATTCTCAGTCATGAAATATTCATTATCCTGTGCGATGACGTATTAGGCATTATATAAACCGGAATAACATTTGCAAAGTTGTCGGTTCGCAAGAAGTGTCAGTTAAAAGGGTCAGCCCTCCCTCCCTCCCTCCCTCCCTCCCTCCCTTTCTCGGGCTTCATTAGAACTCGAAGTCCTTTGTCTTGTTCCTCGACAGGGATCTCGTCCCATACCTTAATGCTAATTGGTCATGGAAAGGGATAATGAACTACTGCGTTGTCGCATGGGACTCCTGCGGTAAGACTGGCCAAGAGTACTTAGATAAGCCACATAGGCGCGCCGCCAGTGTTATTGAAGGCTACACAGTTTCACAATCGCAGATATATCGCACGTTTGGTTGGCCTACACTCCAGTCCCACCGGAACTATCTAAAGTGTATGCTAGTGTTTAAGAGCCTTCATGGTCTGGCTCCGTGAATTTAGCCACTCGCGCGATTGCCATTCATGGATCACGCGCTATAAAGATTTGCTCCGTCTGCCGCTAGCTAGGACGACCAAGTACCAGGAGTCCTTAAAGATCAGTGGATCGGAGCCAAGATCTGGAACAGGCTTCCTCTGGACCTGAGGAGCGAGCATGATATCAGTAAGTTTGCGTCTGGCCTAAAAAGGCACTTAAGATGTAAGCCTAATTGAGCTCAGGCAGTGGTAGCCATGGACAGCGGTTCAGCTATATGTGTGCCCCTTGCTTTTTTGCCTAAATTATAAGGCTGAAAATGGCTTTTAAAGCGTTAAAAAGCATGTAACTTTTACAGTTAAGGTTAAGGTCTCGGTACATTTTTGTTAAGCGAACTTGCATATCTCCGTTATATTGACACACACTTTAGGAACCTCGCATTTATAGCTGCCCACTGAATATGATGTTATACTTTCTGATAATATTTGTCATTATATTACAACCGTACAGCCTTAAGGAAATATTTTTAAGTAGAGAGTGAAAACTAGTTGGTCAATTACTTGGCCAATCAAAAGTCTGATCGTTCGAAATGATGCAATTTTTGCTCTGTTTTCTAACCTTACCGGAAGACTTCTTGCAGTCGTGCGTGATTGAACATGTGCTTCTGCAAATATAGGTCTTGCAGGACTAAAAAGGAAAAAAGAACCAATGAAATAAAATAGAGGTTTGTAGCAGCTGCGTACTATCTCGGGGGGAATTCGTAAGAAAATTGTGTTACTTCCGATTGCCTCGAATTTGGCCCAAAGGAAGTTTATAAATTTACCTAATTACGTGGCTAGTTCCAGCCCCCGGTCGGTTATTATTATTATCCTCTTTCGCTTCACGCAATTCTTGGCTTGCAACTACGTGACAAAGCGGCCATGTTGGTGGTGTGTTGGTGGTCAATACAATGGTAAACGCTAGTGCAATAGAATTTTTCCTCGTAGTATTTACATGAAAATAGAGTTTAGCTCCCAGAGGAGAAAAATGCACACCACCACGCACACCACCATGTCGATGCGGCAAGGACTTATTGCGGGCTTTGCAAAGATGAAAGATGGTGTCGATAAATTTCGACCAAATACAAGTCAAGCAAATTGTTTTGAAGGATTCTCGGGGATAACAAGCAAAATGAAAGCGAAAATCGAGGTAAGAAAAGAGAAAAAATTTTTGTGCGCAATTCGCCGAGTGGGCTATGTCTGCCACACAAGTTCTGCAATGAATTAGTTTTCGTTCAGCCTTTTGCCTTTAAAGCATTGCTTATTTTAATATCTTCTATCAGCAGGTACATGTTTGCTTGAATGTTTTAACTCGATATTTCGATGAAAAACTAAGAAATAAGGCGTCTTTTGGAAGTAAACAACTTTATTGACTTTATCTTCGACATGAAGATTTCAGTACCAAAACAGTCAATACAATCACAAATGAAACAAAGAAAAATAGAAGTTAAGTAAGAAAGAAAGTAACAACAACTATATATTGAATATTATCATAAACGAAGAATTACCTGGCTATGCACGGCTTCTACGCTACTCGTATGGTAAGAAAGTTTAATTAGAGTTCGGATTTATAACAACTTATAATATTTTCAATATAAGAGGCACTAAGACTTATGATGTTTTCATCGCACAGAGACATGATATATAAAAGTAGTGCCTTGCAAGACATATTCGCAAAATTACTGTTTATCAATGTATAGGCTCACCAAGAAGATACCCCTTATATGAGAAAGTGATGAGTGAGTACATTTCAACAAATAGTGGAATTTATCACCAATTTCGGATCTATTACAAAGGGGGCAAAGCCTCTCAACTCTGGGTAACTTCTTGTAGCGCCCAGATTAAATAGGTAGCAAGTGGCAAGAAATCCGCATTTTTGGCTCGCGTGGTGACGCAGAAGTGTCAAGTTTCATTATGCTAATTAAATCTCATTTGCATAAACTAAAAGCGTCGTTGCTACTCTTGCAAGACCACACACAAAAAAAATGACATCTAAGAACTGAAACAAGTTCTCCTGGATACGATTTAGTCTCTCGAACGACATTTTGATGCTCGTACACGAGGTTTAGCTCGTAAGAACCAAGGCAAGCGTGAAGAAATTCCCCGCCAAAGGACAAAAGAGGGACAGCCACGCTGTTTTACCTGTGGACAAACTGGCCATCTTGCAATCAACTGCCCTGAGCGCGGAGAGCCAAGCCCTCAACCACTGCCTAAGGAAACATATCCTGCTCGCAGATCTAATTATCACAGTCCTAATCAACCACAAGATGATTATCGACATTTGCCACAGAAACACCGACGTGACCTGAACTTGGCAGCACTCGATGAACACTAAGCCAATAAAGGTCGTTTCGTTGCAGAACTGGAGCGAAATAAGGGCAGTCAAGTATCTATTGAGTCACAAGAACTCCTGCACAAAAAGGGCAAAATTATGCAGAACGCGAGTAGCCTGCTCCAGGCGTTCAGATAGTGGAGAGTGAAAAAGGAGCGCGAAAAAATAAAAGCGAGGGAGGAGGAGAGGTCTCCAGTCCCCCTCTACTTTTCATCGCTTTCTTTACTTCGCACCGCTCTCCACTATCTGAAGGCTTGGAACAGGTTAGAACGCCAGTGTCAACATCATTCCCATTGAAGCTGCTTTGTTCTCCAAGCAAACGCCACGAAACGCCGAAAATTTGCATAGGGGATTAACACTTCGAAATCCTTGAAGTTTACAAGCAATTCAGTTGTGACAGATCAGAGTCAGATCAAAGTTCATGGTTCTATTATCAATTGCGAAATCGAGAGTGATGACGGCGAAGCGCTCAAGAACGAAACATGAACGCTTAAAGGTACTGAACCAAGTTTACAAACCGGCATCAAGAAATCAACGAGGCCGTAGACCCATGCAAGCCAAGGCGAAAGGTTAAAACATGACAGGTTTAGATTGGCTAAATTAGCAAGCTTGCACTTGCGTTACACTTTTTCGTACGATCTCCTTACTGTCACTGTAACCTCTAGATAAAAATTCCCAATCCCAACGAGACAACGGTTTTTTATTCTTTCTCTGAACTTAGATACAGTTCTTTACACTTCAGCTCGAGAAAAATTCACTTGTATTTGACAAACTGCACAAGGTAAAATCAGTTTAAAATTGTAACCCCCTTATGGCGTCGGTCTCGTTGCGCTCCGTTTCGTGTATAGTGGCGTGCGCCGACAGTTTTAATTTTTTTCCGTATAATTGGCCGTTTTGATACTAGGGCACTAGAGACGGATAATTCATCTTGAAAATTCGTCAAAATTAACCGAAAAACAGATGGATTAACTCAGGTGGATTGTGCATCCAAAATTAACCCCTTTTCATTTTCAATTAAGTCGTATTATCTGTCTGACGCGAATCATCCAACGGCTAATCCGTCTCTAGTGTGAATGCAGAAAACGGAACGGTCTTAATTTTTGATGGACGATTCGCCTGACTTAATCTGTTTTTCGTCAATTTTGACAGATTTTGAAGAGGGATTATTTGTCTCAGACGGATAATGTCTCTAGAGTAAAAACGGCCATTGTATCCCTCAACTATTAATTACTTCGGCGGAGCGCGAAGTAAAGGATTCGCGACGCTCAGGAATGTATCAAAGTTGCAATTTTTTGACAAGTTTGGGCAAGCAAAGTCTGTAGGTTTTCGGCTCTATTCGGCTATTTGACGAAGTGAGAGCCGAATTAGTTCGAGATATCTCGAGATCACTTCGATTTCTTTGATTTATTCTTTAACTTTTTCGAGGAAGAAAGAATTACTATTTTGGCCTTCCCGGGGTTTGAACCGACTCACTTGTATGACCCGTCAGATCAGAAGAGACTCTAAGTTGAGGGATTAGCCGATTGCGCTACTGCGACCCAAGGTAGTTTGGGATATAAAAAATAGTTATGAAATGATGCACTAGTTTCGGGACAAGATTGGGCGTGCAAGTTCGTGACTTTTCGGCTTGTTTCAACTATTTCACGAAATGAGATCGGACTACTTCGTGATATCTTGAGATCATTCGAGTTTAGTCTTTAATTACTCGAGGAATAAATAGAGGATATTTCGTGGCCGCGCTGAGACACGAAATTTCTCTTCGATTGTTGAAAAACATTTCACGAGTGAGCCCTCCTTTCGAACTATTTTATGATGAATTTAAAGTTACAAAATGCTGCACAAAGACATTTTGTCTTTGTTGAGTGTTACGTAGTAAAATTCTTTTCATGCGTTGCGTGACTTCCTCGAACGTTCTCTACGTTTTTGGATTAGCCATGAATAATTAATTAGGGCGTGTTTACATTTCAGCATGAGTCAGCAGATTTGCATCAGTTACTGAAATGATAAAA
>OZ037995.1:13933906-13953906 GCA_964035705.1 Porites rus
AGTCGAAACTGCGACTAACTCTCGTAAGTGATCCGAAAGGGCACTCCCATATATGACAACCAGGTTAAGGTGCCGATTTTATAATTCCTCATTGTTTTAAACTCGGGGAAAAACCCCTTGACACTGAATTGTATATTTGTCAAGAAACTGTCCTTACATCGTTACGTATTTCAGACCATTTTTTCCAATTTTCTCTTGCGAGGGCCATCCTTCACGACACCTAAATTTGTCATTGTCCACTCACCTTACATTTTGAATGAAAGATGAATTCTTTATTATTTAAAAAAATGTATCCGCAAAACGAGACTACGGGAACGAGTTTCAACCAGAAAATGCTTTAATTAGGCGTCATACAAAACCTCTCGTTGTAGGGAGAGATTAGCACTCTTCTTGAAATGAAAAAAACTTGTCTTACCTTATACTATCGACTTCGTTGACACTCATACATCTCCCAGAGATCTTAGCAAGCGCAAGTTGCATTCCAGCCTGAAAGGCTCCCCCTGGTGTCACACAATGGTCTTTACACATGGACTCAAAACTGAAACCAGCACATATTCTGAATACGTCTTGAGACATCTGTTTAAACGGACCTGAAGTTCGACTTTCCTTGATGAACTTTGCTGTCTTATGTTTGAAATATTCTTCATTTGTATCGTCCCAGATTATAGGACTTAATTCTGGCCAGATCTTGAAGCCCTCATATCCTCCTGATAAGAGAAAAAAGATTGTGAATGGCACATTCCAAAATACGAGATATTCTGAAACCGAGCGAAACTTGGTTTATGTCAGTTTCAAATATTTGGTTTAGGTCCTACACTCACGGAGCTTCCAGTTTCCCACCATTCCATTTAAGCTAAAAATTTACCACCCAATTTGTGCTGAAACTGCAACGTACCTAAAAGATTATTTGCAAAAACACTGTGCCTTTAACAACTACTTGCTTGAACATTCCTTCAATCTTAGCAAACTTCAGCCGCCTTGGCTCCCAAATATCTCTGAATTTGCGCTCCACAGTCTCCACAGGACAAGCTAAAGATACACATGAGTCACTTGCAAAACTTTTATGCCACTTAATTCATTATCAGGTATCCCCTGCGTGCTCAGCGAAAATTATGTCTAACTTTAATATATACACTTTGCACACTTCTAAAGTAAAGTTTCTGAGCGTGCGATCACTTGAATACCTTAACTGTCCAGCAGAACTAACCCTGACTCAATGAGTAACACACCTGAGCCCCGCGGTACAGTCATGTGACACTGGTGAGTGGGTACCCTATTTCATTTGATCATAACATGAATGTCCAATATCAAGTTAAACACAATTTGTATACGCCTTGGACTTTAAAGGTAGTAAGACATTTCACGTCCGTTATAATGAAGGGGCGGACGTACAGACGGACGCGGGAGCTCCGCTAAAATGAAATCAATTATGACGTATTTAAACTTTTGCTAACGCGGGGAGTTCTTACTTTGTTTACTATGAGGCTTGTACGTACTCTTTGTCCCTTTACGCGTAAACAAAACGTCTTCAACTCGTTAATCTATTCCTTAATACTGAATTAAAGACAAAACTAATATGGCAAAAACTCTCAGTGCTGAACTTAAAGGGAACAGAACAAGTTTGAGTAAAATGTATGTCACAACTTAACCCACCGTCTTCAGTTTCTTCTCCAGAAAGTCTTTCATTTTTCACTGCAATTCGCACAAAGTTTGTCCCTACCGTACCAGTCATTCCAGCCAAATAGTTATTCACAAGTCCCGCCACACCATTACCAAACACAACAAGCTGCACGCTTTTGTCATACCAACGGTTTACGAAGTTTCCCGAATGTAGCTCGAACATGGCTTCGTTAGCTTTTCGGGGAGAAGTATCAGGGTCGAGCGCCACAATGAAAAGAGCGTCACGGAGCAGTGAAAGATTATCAACATTTCGTTGGCTAAGGCACTTGAGACGCTGTTCTTCTTGACATCTCTCAGATGGAGTCAGGCTTGTGAGAAAAGCTATTGGAGTCGATGGTTCTCTTGACGCGTCCATTTCTACGATGGTTTCGAGTTTCTTCTGGAACCAAATATAAAAGTGTGTCAGTATAGCAAGCGCGCACGTAAAGAAAGGAAGTAATTGTCAATTTCATTTGCTCGATGTTTTTTGCCTTATTTGATTGTTACAGAAACTTGTTCTTTAAAAACACGCTTTCGATTGACCTGCGCGAATCCAAACCTCTTATTTCATTGGTCCCTATAACTCGCACTACCTATTGTTTTCAGGGATAGGGGCATTGTTGTTACCATCCCTATTGTTTTCCCTATTGCAATTTTTTTAAATATATCTCTTTCATCGTCTTGAAAAAGCAAAGTCAAAAAATAAAATAAAATGAAATAAACCATCATTATGAATGAAATAGATTCATCCCCCTGAATTGGGTGTCAATTTACAAATTAATTGAAAAATGGGGAGAGATTACTCTAAATTGACCTCAGTTTGTAAACATTTTTGTTCAGCTTTTTAAAATCAATTAGCTATTAAACCCCAGGCAGCTTAGTTTAAGAGTAATTATTTTTGATTGTTAAATTTGAATTATTCTATCCTCCTATACGTTTGGCAGTGGGTATTTTTTAAACTTACTGTGCAGCAAAAGTTCCAACGTTTATCAACTTACTTTCAGCTGGCTTTTTGTGATAATCTCTTCTCGTCCTTCGTCGTCGTTGTGAATCAAATCCAGTTTATACATATTACCTCGTATCATTACAATAATGTGTCTCGAATTGATTTCAGGAGCTTTGTAGCGCTCAATGGATCCTGGGAAGAATTGCATAGAACAGGAAAAGACATAGTTATACCACTGCATCGACAGTGCTGTTGTTTTCATCACATCTTGGGTAAATTCAGAGCTTCTATACAAATCTCTGGCTTTCATGAGTCCGTCTATTAGAGAACTAGCTCGTTCAATCATAATGTCTCCGCAATCTTGCATAGAAACTGCGTGTGAACTGATGTCCTCACCAATGCCCCCCTCTACGGATGTCCCAGGATGCTTTGGGCTCCCTCGGATAAGCACCGCATATGACGTAACAGGTTGTGAAGGGATGATGTTCTCGTGGAAGTATATTTCATCATGGCGAATTCCAAATGTGTCTCCATGATTTGAGGGAGCATACCAGCAGTTGTTTAGGAGGTCATCGCAGTGCCTTTTGTGCAGTCTGAAAAAATCCAAGGACATTAACTGTTTTAGAGTGATGTTTTTTGTTTGTCTGTTTGTTTGTTTGTTTGTTTGTTTTGGTTTTCGAGATAATTACCCACCGAGCCAATGCTGCTCCTCAAATGTACCAAGAGAAGGATTGGGGTTGGGTTAAAGAATTAAGAGTAGGATACAGTTAGATGCTGAAAGTAGTTTTGAGTTTACACTGCGTTGAGTGCTCCATTGCAACGCTTTGCGGTTAGCTTCCACGTAACCTTTTTAAAACAAGTAATATTTTTTGTATAAAATATTTTCCCTTTAACGAACTTCTTCTCTTGTTTTTTTCAAATGTCATCAAATCTCCTAAATAAAATAACTGGGTGGAAGTTAGATTAAGAGTGCAACCATTGCTTTGACGCGTTTTGACGCGTTTTCACACAAATTTCACTAGCTTCGTTTTCAGAAAATCGGGTACTTAGGGATGGACCATTTTATTTTTGAGAGGGGGGGGCGGGTAGGCAATTACCCAAAAAGATTCCTGCACAGCTTAAAGTAGAGAAAACAAATCATGCACAGGGGGCCAAGGAAAAAAATCGAGTAAGCCTTTTTACTCGTAGGATCGTTAGACCAAATGAAAAAATAATCTGTAATTTTTGTCATAATTTAATTTCAACACGCAAAAATGCTTTGTAATTATTTGTATAATAATTCACCTCTTTGTGTTTCATATCACAAATATCATAAATACATCATTTCCATCTGTCTCTTGTATTAAAACATAAATTTGAACCATTTCACTGAATTTGGTGTAATATAAAATTCATGTCATGAAAATACCATTTTCCATTTCTTTTATTAAACTGATAACTTTCAGCTATTTTCAACATATCTGATATCTTTTAACTGAATAAACGATAATTATTAATTATTAATTATTGTGTTCATACAGTCTTAAAAGTACACAACCATAAAGGACAAATGGTAGAGTGGTTGTACTTAAACCCATAAACACTATCTAACCAGGGTTTTTTCTAGGGTGTTTGAGGGGTAGAAGCTTTCCCCCCCCCCCCCCCAAAAAAAAATGCCCCACTTCCCCTGAAAAAAATACTGTTATCATCACAGTATATAAGTAACTATATCGGAAAATTCATCCAGACGCGACGAGGTCAGTGCACTCATTGTAACATTCTCAAAAATGCACCAGATTGCATATCAGCGCATATCAAGAGAGGGCACTGAAGCACATGTACCAATCCGCGGTTATCATTCAAACATTTCCTGAAAATCCTAGATAGAACTCTGCTAACAGTTGGTGTGTAATAGACTGTCAAAATTAAAACAAATGAAAACAAGAAAATAGTGTCTGATAGAGCCCACTAGAAACTTTTTTAAGGATTTGTAAGTAAAACCATTCTATAAAAGGAAAGTTTAATGCTAGAGTGATAAAGACCTTTCCTTTGAGCGAATCACTTTGAATATATAGTTGTGTTTTTTATTATTTACTATTTTGCTTATTTACTATCGATGTAATTCTACTTATTTTATTCATGTTCTTACATATGATTTAATCAGTTATTGTAAAGTGCTTTTGATCTATTTCGAAAAAGCGCTATACTGAAGTTTTAAATTATTATCAGAGTAAAACCTATATTAGGCAGACCCTCGGTTCAGCTGACACCTCCTGGCTAACCGCCCCTATTAAGCGGACATTTAGTCCGGTCCTGAAATAAGTGTCTTATATTTTCTTCTAAAACCAACCTCTATTAGGCGGACACCTCTATTAAGCGGAATTTCCCATTTAACACTGAATAGACTAAATCGCAGCTTGTATCAGCCTGGAGAGAAAGCAGAGCTTGAGGCACATATGTAATTTTCTATTCCATACTTGTATAGGCATACCTCATGAAATGCTCATTTTTGGTGATATTCTAATAAATATGAAGACTGAAAACCGAAGAAAAAAATTCGTGCACATCCTTAACCCATTCAACCCTGAGCCGCCCCTAACCGCCCGCGCGGATCCACTTCGTTTCTACCGCTTGTGACGTCATCAGTTTTAATGGTCATGGATAACTTATATGTCCGCTAACTTGTGCAGAGTGGAGAGATCTTTTAAACCATACCAGAATGAGGACAATTCAGTCAAGTACACCGGAGAAAAAGGCAAAAAACCATGTCACATTGACCCGAAAATTTCCGTGAAAATCTTGTTTCACTACCCGCCTACCTTTCCTTTAATCTAATCCTAATACTAAAAACTTTCCTAAAACCTTTTCCCACCAAAATGAAGCCTACTAAATACCCAGCAAGAGAAAAAAATGCAAGGAAAACGAAAAAAGAGGGGGGGGGGGGGGGGAGAAAAAGCGAAAAGTAAAAGTCGATACTGCCGTGTTACTATTAAACCTTTCGCGTGCCCGAACTTCGCAAGCTGATATTTTGCATCTGGATCAGAAGGCCGTGAGGTGTACAACCTGTAAACGGCTTTGTGGTACGTTTGAGCTCTTTATAGCACGACAGTGACCAGAAAACCGCTCTACTAGCTTCGAAACGCGTTTTTCGGCAAAATCTCCATGGGCGAATGGGTTAGGGTGCTAAAAAAAAAATCCTGGCACGGCCCAAAGACGAAAAAAAAATTCTTAACTAGACGAAATTGTCTAACCCTCCCCCCACCCCCCACTCAAAATGGTCCACCCCTATGCAGTGTTATGTTTCTTTTCTTTTTTTTTTTCACTTGTTCTCGCTCTTTCATACCTTTTATGGGCATCACGCAGTCCTAAAACCCGACAGGCTGAATGCACAAAAAGATTGTTCAAACCATTCTGGACACTTGTCGCGCAGGAAGGCAATCTCCGTCTAACCAAATGTTCCACCAAGCTCCTTAGTGGGGGAGGGTCGGGAATTGGCAACTTTTCATCCCACTGGAGTACTCTAGTTTTCAAGGTTGTTTGGTCGAAAGAGTTCTGCAAAATATCAATGAGAACGTCAAGTTCTAGCCGACCTGACATGGTATAAGAATGGAAGTGAACAACGTGTTGTTTAAATTGTCAGATTTTTTTAAACCAAGAGTTTAAACCTATTTCAGAAAACAAACTATGCTCCAATTTCTGGAAAAAATCCTTTTCCTGACGGTTCACATCTTTTAACATTAAGTTTGGAGTTTCGCAATTAAAGGGAGATGAAGAGGTCATTCTGTATGGAAGAGAAAAAAATATTACACTTCAATCCCGATTGTTGTTTGACAACAAAAAATTAAAGTAAGGTAATCGCTCACCTGCGCACATCTTGATTCTTCTACTATCTCTTTCTCGGATGCATATTTTGTTTTTGTCGCTGTGAACAGAAGTGGAGAACAGAAATTCTTGTTGTGTAATGCGCTCCTGCAAAGGCGATGACGCCACAAGCGATACATCGTTGTAGAGACTAGCCTGCGTAGCTGGCGGTATTGTGTGGGTGCGAGATTAAAGTTTTGGCGGCGGAGCCGTGTTCCAAAAAAAAGGAGTAGGGACGAGGCGGTTGAAATACCGCCTGCCAGAAAACCCCGGTATTTTGAATAGTCCGCACACCAGTGTGCGGGGAAACGGATTGTTCGAGGGCCATACATATGTCAATCATGTTAGATGAGCCTTCGCATATATTTCCCAATTTAGGGAGCAGATGGCAAACTGAAAAAGACGTACATGTAAAGTGATTGTGATTTCCGCTTTAAAAAGAGCATAATTGATGACCAAATTGCCGAAATGGCGTCTTTAAACTTCACAGCGCTGGAATTGTCTTTATTTAGCCGTAAGAAACAAAGGTCAAAGAAAATTAAAACACTATACAACTGCATCTGAGATCAAATCCTATCAGGAACACCTACAGAAGAATAAACCACCGGAAATGGTTACTCAGTATGCATGTAACAAACCAGATTCATGACCTTTCAATGTTAAGCCTGGTGTTGCAAAAAAAGATTTACTCAGTCAAAGTTTAGAATGATACATGCACTGTGTAGTGCTAGTAACCTTCGCGCGAGAGTCGAGAAAATAAAGAAACCCTCTGTTCAAGCAAACTCACAAGGTCACGTTTCACATTATCACGAGCTTAGGAGTCGTGTTTAGCCTGTCAACGCTTATTTCTAAACTGTCTCCGGCGAAAATAATCGGAAGTTTCAAATTGCAGGTTTCTCTTTGACTGGCTGATTTAATTGCGATCAGCTAAGGTGACAAAAGTGGGCGGCATTCGAAAAATCATGGTTCTCTGGCAGGCGGTATTTCTCGCGGCTTCGCCGCTCGTGACGGCTCCGCCGTCAAATCTCACTCGACTATATTACAACGGCTCCGCCGCCAAATCTCACTCGACTACTACACAATACCGCCAACTACGCAGGCTATGTAGAGACTAAGTTTCTCTAGCATTACCCTCTCGCTTCCTTAGTTTTTCGGTTTTAAAAATAGCAATGACATTTCGTGGAAAGGAAAAGTGCCAAGGGAAGCGGAACTAGGATTTTGTATGATCTAATCAATCGCGGCATGTCACGGGGCAAAGGGGCATTCCCTTTTTTACATTAGATGCGCTTAGAGTGGGTTGCGCTGCTAACGTCAAAGTGGAATCAAGCAATGTGTCATAATCCAAGTTTTGTTCCTTTTTTGTGGAAAAGAATTGTGAAATTGGTTTAAACGGAAGTGCAGACTAGTCACGCGCTCTGCAAGATCTGGTAATATTTGCATCTATTTTTACTCACGTTTCAAATCAAAGCACATTTATATCATCTCGACTTTTTAGGGAAAAGTATAATCATCTAGAGGCGTCTTGCCGCTCCCGATCATACCGTTGCTGGGGACATACATTTCGCTGACCTGTAAAAGAACTCATTCCTAAACCAGCCGTGAGCAAATAGAGCTTTCATGATGCCTCTAAGCAAGACGAACATAGCCGTGGTTTTTCTTGTAGGTTTCGTCAATTATTTGGAATGGGCCATTGTAATGACTTCAATATACCCGTATATTCTTTCGGTAAGTAGTCACTGACATTTCAACGTTTGTAAAAATAATTACAAATGTAACTGGATCATGGAAAATCAGTATTGTAAATGAAATGGATTAATTAATAGCGATCAGAAACTGGAAGTTGTTTCACGCGCATAAAATCACTCTTTCTTTTGGACGGGTTATTGCAATTAATTCAATTTTGCCTTCGGAAAAACTGAAATAAATAGAAAATAAGATCAGCAATGTACGTCCTGATATCTTCGCGCTCATAATCGAAAACACACTGAGATTTGAGGATTTACGGTTTCCGGTGGATTTTGGATTTTTAAATACGGTGCCTTTTATCAGGACGTAACATGTCGATCGAAATCGATCATCGAAAAGCCAGTCGATAAGTCGATAGTGCTCGATAATTGTCGATAATTGTCGATTGATTAGTTTAATTTGTCGATAAAAGTCGATAATCACAAAGTTCTCAGGGCTGGTTATCGATTTGTATCGACTTTTATCGATTTCTATCGACATCAACATGTCAAGGGAACGGAGATACTTTGTATAAGCATCGTGAGTGTAAAACGTTGTACGGCGCTGATAATGGCAATAAAGCTGAATAAAGTTGCATTAAAACCTGAAAAAAGCAGATGTTATCTTGTTCAATCCGGAACCGAATGTTTACCTCAAGAAATCTGAAGAAATGCGCCTTGGTTTGCACCACTCGCGTTCAATATCGCTTCTGTCGCTTCGCAATTTTTTCCGGTCCTGCGCCGCGATTGTTTTGGTCAGCACCGGTACACGCCTTATGTATATATCTTTGAAAGGGCCCTGAGATGGTGAAAATGCTACGATATATAAAGAACAAATGCAGACAAAGTACTCAGATGTAATTAACTCTTATTCAATTACTGCCGGTTATTGTTGTTCGCTGGATCCACCACTGTATTGTCCAGGCTTGTACAGGCCCTGCTTTGCTTTTCTCCTTTGGTTGTTGATAATTGGATAGTCAAGTAGTGACTTTGCAACACTGTATATTTGTTTAGCTTACAACTCGAAAGTGTACGTTCTGATACACATAAACAGAGCTGAAGAAATTGTGTATGTTTTGTTACCAATTACTTTATTGCGTTGATAAGTGTAGGGTTTCGGAAAGAGTGCAGCGTGATGACGAGGAGCAAAAGTAATGGAGTACATCTGCCGGTACTTTTCTGTTCGACCTCTAAATAATTTCAGTGATGAGTTGGGGTGAGTTGTTTAATATTGGAGTTTTTACTGGGAAGATAACAGAGGCTACTACATCGCGACATAATTGACCAATCAGATCAATAACCAGAGTATAATACCATCAACTGACGTGATACAACTCACTTTGACTCTGAAGATGACCACCGCACAGGTTGTCGAAACGTCAGTCACTGTCAACAACAGCAGTCCTATTCAGGACTACGTTCACCCGGACGATCAAACTCAACCCTTTTTTAAGAATAATAAATTCCCTTTCTTGTAGCTCTCTACTCAGCTCTAGTGACAGTGCAAAATAAAACACTGAAGCATACATACATAGCTCTACATATGATCGTTTTTTATCTTTCGATACCTTTCGATAAAAGTCGATTGAAATCGAACTCTAACACCAAAAGTCGATCAAAATCGATAATCACAAGAAATTTTGTGATCGACTTTTATCGATTTCCGATATTTGTCGATTAATTAGTATCGACTTTTATCGACAACGATCGATTTTTATCGACTATCGGAATTATCGACATGTTACGTCCTGCTTTTATGTCGTTTTAACAGAGTAACGAGGTCAAAAAATAAATAAATAAAATAGGTTAAGCGCAAAGCATTGACATTTTATTAAATCACAAGCTGTTGCTTTCCCAAAACTGCCGTTTCTGTAAAAATATACGTTATAACAATATCAAGGCTAAAATTTGCGAAATTTTAAGATTATTTTAAGAATTAAAAAACTGTAAATACAATACAATTATTTGTTTTCAACTTATTCCATTCTCTAAAGGGCAAAACTTGTCAACAAAACGAAAAATCCTGCACTAACTATAATTGATACCCCAAAATATTCTAAAAGGGACATGTCATAAGCGATAATTTAAGAATAATACAAGATTATTTTCAGCTTTAAAAATCCATTGCGTGACTACATTGTAACGCTTCTCCTCGTTAATATTGCAGATGTCTAGCAATACTTCTTCTTCGGCGGCCTATCTCTCTTTAGCTCAAAGCCTGTTTCCATTGGGTCAAGCAATCTCTCAACCACTAGCTAGCCTGCTTGTAAAAAGGCTGCGACAGATTAAGATTGTCCTCATCGGTTCTATCATAATTGCCATTGGCGGGAACGTGACATACATGGCAGCGGATAGAGCGAATTCTGTCGCGCTGATTATCCTGGGTAGAGCTTTAGCTGGTTTTGGGGCAGGTAAGGTGGGGTGGACTGAATTCATTTGCCATTAATTCGTATACGGTTTTCTTTTTCAATAACAATTAATGCTGAATTAGAATAACTGTTTTTTCGAGTTTTGATGAAGACGATTATTCTTTGACACTGCTGGAAACACCTTGTGTGTTTGTGTGTGGGGGAGGGGGAGGGGGAGGGCTACGAATTTGACCCCCAACCAAACAAACATAAACTTTTGTAAAAGTTCTGCGATTTTGCAGAGTTACAGTTAGTTTTTAACAAATATCGTTTAAACTTGGCAACTTTACTGATTTTAAGGCGTTTCCAGACACAAATTATCGCTAACTGGCGCCAGTTTTAAGTTGAAAAAACTGTGGAAGAATCTGTTATGTTGCTACCGCTACCAATCTGTCTGAAGGCTTCGTTTTGACGGTTCTCTCCCGGGCGGGGTGTACTCCCGTATTTAAGCTATATAGGTATGTGCCGCCCCAAAGGATAGGGTTTTTACGCCGTTTTGGTCAGAAAACGGGTATAGACTTTGCTTACTTTGGTCTGAAATCGGGTATGGTTTTTAAGCGAACTACGGGAGTGTACGAACGTATTAATTCTTTCAATTCCAAATGATTAAGAAAGAGAGAAATATGCGAGTTCGAAATGGTTTTTAGAAATCTTTTTTGTTGCTCTTCTAATCTAAGTAATTATGACATAATTTCTTAAAGGCCAGGTCTGAGAATGGGTATGTTTTTTGGAGGCCAGGTCTGAAAACGGGTGTGAAAAATGACATTTTTTGGTCTGAAATAGGGTCCCGGATTTGGAGAACCGGGCGGCACACCGCACACCCCTGCCAAAAATTCCTAGGAGTATCCCCCGGGGGATATCTCTTGAAGTGAACAAGAACTGAAGGAAAGATTAGTGTGATATTTTAAAGTGACTGCTAATATGTGACCTTTCCTATTAGGTAGCGGCGGAGTAGCTTATGGTTTTATAGGTGCTAACACCAGGCGAGAAAGCCGCACCAAGTTTATGTCTTATTACAGGGTTACGTGTATGGCTGGAGTAATGTCTTCTACGATTGGTGAGTTACTGATTATTCACGCCAGGAGCCCGTACCACTTGTCTCCTAGTCGATTATATCAGTATTGGTATCAATTTTTCGTTCCGCGACCAGCCACATTAGTTGCAGGCTGGTCATTACAATTGGCAATTCTAACAACAACAAATAGACTCAATATTTGTACTTTATTTTTAGTGTGTTATTACCATTCTATTTTTAATATTTATCGTCGTCATCATCATCAGATCGTCGTCACCATCACTGTCTTCATCATCATCATCATCATCATCATCATCATCATTTCATCACCATTATCGTCACTACCGCCATTACCGCCATCATCATAATCGCAGGATTACATCGTCATCATCGCCATAATAACTTCAATGACAACATGGAGCAGCACCTTAAGCTTCGATAATCATTTGTACTTTGAATTTTTCCCCTCACTTGGCTAAACTAAGAAGCCTTATAATGCATTCACGAATAATAAGAATACATTATAATGTATCCTACCTCCACATCAAGTTTAAATTCTAGTTTGCTATAACTAGGGGAAGAAAACATTTCTGATTGCTTTGAATTTGTTTTCAGCATCTGCCACCTTCTTACCCCACTTTGGCAAGAATGTTATCGGTAAAGCAACAGGATTAGATGAGTATTCTGCCCCTGCGGCTCTTACTATTCTCTTTTTGTGCGTCAGTTTGGTTCTGGTCACCTTCGTACTAAATGAAAACAACTGTTCACCGATAGGTAGGTTTATTCATATTTCTGTGGTCTTTAAGACTAGTTTAGCGATGGAAAATTTTGTTTTATTTGTTTAATACGTTCACATTCAATTCCTTCTTCACATTTGTTTTCCAGGCGGCTCAGATGCTGGCACATCAGTAAAAAGCTTGCTCAAGTCACGTGGTGTACTTATGGGTCTGATGCTGTATCTTTTGAATGGTTTTGTGACCACATGGGTGGGATTTGTACTGCCTTTGATCGCGTACAACCATTTCCATTTTATATTGCACAAATATGGCTGGCTAATGGTCGGCGTGTCTGCAACAGCAACAATAGCATCGTTAAGCATGGCGCAGGTGTCTAAATCCAGTTGTATGGCTAACAATAGAAACGGTGACTGGAGAGCATTGGTGATTTCATATACCGTCATGATAATCGCAATAGTTATTTCCTATCTAGGTGGTCCTTCGGTGAGTATGTTACTAAAAGATTTTACAGTAATTGTTCGATTCATGTGCACGTGATTCACTTCGATCAGTTCTTCGATTGTCTCTAGGCAAGAGGCGACCCATTCTCCATTCTCCCTCTTTTTATAAAGAAGCGGCTATCGTAACATTCGGAGCCTGTCGGCCAGGTTAGACTGCGCGCCTATATAAAAGAAAAACTTAGCGCAAAATAGCTCATCCCTACAAAGGGAAAGTGCTCGATTAGTAAAATGAAATAGTTATTGGTCCGAGTTAAAACTCTCGTAACAAAGATAGTAATACGGCAGATATAATGAGGTATAGAAGCAATGTTCGCTATTTGAGCGTATGTTAGAGACATTTATGTATCTTTACTTTTCGTTTACAAGCATTACCAGATAAGGAGAATGTATGTGTTTAGTTAGTGTGAAAGAAGTTCATAGAAAGATATTAATTGAATATATTATGCGTTTCTTCAGGTTTTAAAGTCTTTACCAGTTGCAGCTAAGGAAGGGCTCTTTATAAGCGGAGCGTTAATGGTGTTTTTAACGTACTCTGTGGCTGGAGTGGTATTGCCTTCATTGATGACCAAATATGTACCCAAGTCTATGATGGTAGGTGCACAAAGCATCACGGGACCCGTGTGAATGAAAAGCGCAGAAATCTATCAGTAGGAATGAGTGCTGTTGTGTTTCTTCTCATTTCTAAAAAACGATTTTCGTATGAAAAGTGAATACAACGGTCACCATAACATCAGACAAACTGACGAGAAGCGGAGCGGTTTTCGATGTGGATTTCCCTAGATCAGAGAGTTAGGTCAAACACAGGCGGACTTTGATTGGTTTATCGCACTGAGGAAAAGGCGTGGCGAAGCTTATTAAATTGTTTTAGCGAATTGAAGCAATCACGCAGCGCGATTTTGATTGGCTTAGCGAGATGATACAAACGCGAGGCAAGCCCTCTGACTGATTTAGCGAATTTGGTCATAATGTTAGGAAGCGGAGAGATTGCACGCGCTGAAAAGTTGTAATATCCTTCTACGAGAAAATGAGTATTTTTTATCCTGTCAAATCTTGGCGGATTAGAATTACCACCCACATTCGTGGACGGGAAAGGTTTTTAAGCTAACATGGTCATATTTTTCAATTCCTCTTTCAGCCAGTTATAATGCCTTATGGTATCGCCGCAATGTCCGCAGGAAAAGTTGTTGCTCCACTCCTTAACAAAGCAGAGTTGGTGATTCAGGGCTGGGACCTTCTTTTCATGGGATCCGCTGCTCTAACACTGGTTGGTCTGCTGTTGTTTGCTTATCTATATCGCGCTCCTCAGCCTGAGGAAACACCACTTCTCCCTGAAAAAGGACATACAGAATCAGTAGAGGAACCTATACTTTCTTCAGTAGAACAAGGACTCATGAACCCACGATTGAAAAGACTTGAAGAAGTGTCGGGATATTTTGATAGAAACAAGAAAGAAAAACACAATCAAGACGATTAAAAAAACAAATGCCGTCACGGCCAGTGGAAGTCAAGCAAAAAAGCGGAAGTGCTTTCCTTCTCCGCTCTGTCTTTTCCTTAAGATTGCGGATGGGATAAGTTGTTCCCAGGAGCGCCAGCGTTAATCCTCGTCAGCTCCAGTAACATGTTCCTGGGCAAGAATATTTTGCCTAAATTTCTTCTTAACGCTGTTTTAAGGTTACAAGTCATTCACTCAAGCAACTCAGACCTGGGAATTAAATTAAGACTGTACTTTGCATTAAACAGAAATGCCATTTGTACTGATTGCTTGCAGTCAACTAAATATGCTAAACCGAAAAAGTAAAATAAATTGTGTATGGATCGAGTATGGAAGAAACTGGGAAAAATTGGGTATAAATAGTCAAGTTTTGTGCGACAAAAGATATTAACGAGCAAAAATATTGGGTTTTGGTCATTATATTTTATAACAATTATACGAATAGCGATATATCAAATTGCTCAGAGTAGAGTAAGACAGTATTATATTTAAAACAATTGATAAAACCTTCTCACACATGAAAAACAGCTTAGCTCAGGCATGTAATGTAAGTAAAATTGAAAGAATGAATGAATGAATAAATAAATGAAGGAAGGAGAGAAGGAATGCATTAATGAATTAATTAATGAATCTATGACCTCTGATAAACGAATAATGTCAATAAGGATAAACAAGAATTTGAGTTATAATCTCGGGAATAGTGTGGTTTTTGCTTCCTCTTATTCTCTATAGCATAAACAGACCCTCTATTTTCTCTTCAAAGTCCGTCGAGCGCGGGTGATTAAATATAAACTGCAGGGGATTTATTGACCGACAGCGGAAGGGGCTAGTGATGGGGAAGAAGAAGAAAAATAAAACAACGTCTGTGTACAGGCTAAGAAAGAACTAAGTAAACCTTATAGGCTCGCCACTAACTGGGATTGAGTAAAAGGTCCCGGCCTTGGGACTAGGTCTCAGATTAAAGGACATGAAAAAGAGTGGTGGAAACAAACGAGAAATAGACTGCAAAACAGTCAGGTTTTTTTTCCTCAAAAAAATTGGTTTAGAGGATAGTAATAGCAGCGTAAGAGTCCTACGCGCGCGAGCGCGCGAGCCGCACACGCCCGTAGGGCGTGTGAGAGAAATCATTTTTTTTAGCGTCTCTTCCCAGCCTCGTGCTCCCTTTTCAGCTTTTGTTTAACTGTTCGTGCGAACAGTGTACTTGAACATGCAAAAATACGGACTATGTTGCAGTCTAACGAGAAAACACTGGTCTATTTTTTATTTATCCCCGGGCTTTTATCCTACGATCCTAGAGCCTGCTTTCCTTTTGATCAGCACCTCAGGTGACACCTCCCCAATCCCCAATCTCCTCAGCTTCCGGCTCAGCTTTCAACTCAAAGATGGCGGCATACGCTCGTTGTCCATAACATTATTTCAGTGTATAGAATTGGCTCTATCATAAAAGGACAATTTCAATGCAAGATGTTTCTTTTGATCCAGTGCGCAGCGATTACAGGTAAACCACGCTATAATAGTTTCAGAATATAAGTATCATTAAAAGACCATAAAATCAGCTAATTGGTATGGATCAACTCTCACCTTGGCAGCTTTTTCAGGTGCGACTGATGGCCAGGGTTAGCAATAACTGAGGGGAATTTTTCAGTTTATGAGCTGTGCGGAATATACCATTATACCGACATTATTTAGCCAATATGCCCACAATTCCTTGGAAAATGTTTACAATACTGGCAACTTATATGAGGCGAGCCAGCACGGTTACTAAGCAAGGCTGGCTTGCCTTGTGCCTTAAATTTTGTTTCCTTATAAAATTGTTGTTGTGTTTTATGAAAAGTCAGGTAGGCTGGCCCACTTGTCAAGATCTCGGTCGCTCAAAAGCCCTGGGCCTGCCCAACTTGGAAACAAACAACTTGACAAACTGCTAAAAAGATTTTCAGTAACATTATAACAATGAATATTTGAAGTTTCATATTGAACTGCGGGAAAGGATGAAAGGATGGGGAAAGGACGGGGAGTAAGCATGTTCAAAAGACTAGTGAACAAGAAATCCTCTTGGATTGAATTATTGTAAAAGCCAGCCTGCATAGCATGGCGGTTTTGTCAGGTGCACCACTGAGCAGTGAAGTCCAATCTCCTCACAGCTTTACTGCTCTAACCCACCTCGGTTTGTTTGCAGGCTGGACCAAAACTGCCATGCTACACAGGCTATGTAAAAGCTACAGCCTGCAATGCAGGGATATTTTGGGGTAGGCAAAAGCTGCCATGGCTGCACACCATCTTTGATTTCATCACTCAGGTCGATTGGCGAGAGTAGAAATTATAACACTTGGAGTAGGTATAGGGCAGAAGAAGGAGATGGGAGAGGGGGAGGGGAGAAAAAATATTTCTCTGTTCCCGACGCCTCCCGTGCCCCTTATGAGTCACCCCACTGCCTTGACTATTTTAGAATTCAGCATTGTGGTTACACAAACAAAAACAATCGCACACCAAGAGAAAATGCACGGAATGCAGGCTAGATAAAGGCATATTGAGATTTGAAAGTGATGGTGATGTTTTTTGACGGGTGCTTAAGAATTTAGTAATGACTACATTGAAACTATACACTCAGCCAGCAAATACTAACTTTAATAGAAATCTTTCTCAAAATCCAGCGAATAATTTTACAGTTTGAATACAGAATAACTGATTCACACTGATATATAAGTAAATACATATTATTATTATTATTAACCAATTAAACTATTATATTGCATGAGATGATTGCTATTGAATCAAATGCTCTGTCATGAGAGATTTACCCAGAAAAGGACCTTGATTGCACACATGCTTATGGCTTACTTGGTCTGTCCGAGTGCACTACTGACCATTTTAAAACAAAAAGCAATACTGTACATGTGTTAATACTTTCTCTTAAAAGCTTTCTTTGTAGGAAAGTCACGTCCATTATAATATCTATTAATCTATTATATCATTACAGATCATAGTTGATGATTGCAAGTCCCAATCCTTCTTTTGGCTTTCCATCATAATCTCCGTTTACAAATTTCTCATAGACAGGCCATCTGCGATGATAGATAACTGCAACGCTTTCGGTTCTGAACATCTCTTTGCTGGAGATAATGAAGGCTAGTTCTTTCAGGAGGTAGTAAACTCCTTCTTGCACACTTTCGTTGTCTTCAAGCTCAGAATCTGAGGATTCTAAAGTTTAAAATAAGACTTGGTCAGACTTCATGGAAGAGTATACCAGGGAGGGGTACATCCTATAATGGAATACTGGGAGGCTCCGCCCAAAAGGGGTACCTTATTCAGGCTTCAGGTATATAAAGGGGTAGGGAATTCACAAGCTGAAGTATATAAAAAGGTAGGGAAATCTATCATTTCAGTTTGTAAAAAGCCCCAAAAGGGCTAACAGGCACATTTTATGGCTGTAAAAAAGTCGAGAGAACATTCTAGATTTGTAATTTACAGTCCAACCTCCACTAGCGGCCACCTCTTCACAACTTCCATCTGTCTACAATGACCAGGCCTTTGAGGGGAGGTTCAATCTGCAAAGGTGTTAACTATATAGGTATGTAAAAGGGGTAGCATTTGTCAATAAAAGGTATACAAAAGGGGTACCTTATTTGTCAGAAATAGTATATATAAGGGTAAGGGTTTGGAGCCTCCCCGCATAAAACGTTGTTGCGTACCCCACCGGGAGAGTATTTAAAGCGTTATGCAACGAAAGGCAAAATTCTTGGTACATGTACTGAGTTTATCTCCGCCTCTCCCCTCCCCCATTTTTGGGGTCATGCATAGAAATCGAATAAACTGGGCAGACAACCGAACGATAGCAAGGAATGACAAGATTTTATGGCTGGACAAAAACGGAAGAAAACAGATGCACAAAAACAAAAATGCTTGAATTACGGAGATCTACTCATGTAGCGGGAATGTCCACCACTTTTCATGCTCTTAACATAGTTTGTACACCGGTTGGCTCAACTTTTTTATTTCTTTAGTCCTGAATCCTGGAAGATAACGATAACTATTCGCAAAGGGTTTTAAACCTTACATTAGAATTGGTGTAAACGGAAACGGATCCGTGTTTCAAAGTTCATTGACCGCGAAGTGATAAGACAACTCAAGAAATGGAAACCGAAAAAGTTTAGATAATTCGACTTTTAAAACACTGATATCCTCCTTCACTTGCTTACCTGATTCACTCTCAGAGGATGTAGAATCTTTTCCTAACACTTTTGCGGTCGATCGTGCGACGTCCAGGCGGAAGTAAGAGTTACTTTTGTAAAAGCTGATGATATAGTCTAAGGCTGCAATGTAAGCTTCATGTTTGTCTACTTCTGAAGTCCAGTCCAACATATAAAACTCGCCAGCAACATCATCAGTCTTGGACACCTGTTCAGCGGTAGAAAATAATGATTGAATCCATACCGAATGATGAAAAGCCGTAAAATTTAATATTATTTCTCTAACCGTGTGTAAAGAGTGTTTTTTTTTCCTTGCGTGAGGCGGAGATGCTTCATGCCGGCCGCAGGTCGACACGTTAATCTTTGAATCGTGAAAAAAGTTGCAATATTAGTTTAGCTCCTCCCCCTCTAGACTAAGAGTAGTCCCCCATTTTTCCTCAGGGATAGTAGAGCGAGCGAAACGCGAGCGCGCGTGAAAATCACCCCACGCGAGAAAAGGCGGCACGCGGCGGGGAGAGAGAAATTTTTCTCATTTTTCTCTCTCGCCACCGCGTGTCGCCTTTTCTCGCGTGGAGTGATTTTCACGCGCGCTCGTGTTTCGCTCGCTCTACTATCCCTGAGGAAAAATGGGGGACTTCTCGTAGTCTACTCCCCCTCCACTCCCCTTATCTAACTTAGGGAGAGATCAGTTTTGTAGATGATAAAACTACTTCAATTTATACCACTCCAGACAGGGGACTACCCTCAGGTGCCAGAGACTTTTCTAGCGCGGTTTCCGGTTTCTCAGGGGGCGGAATAGTTAGTTTCTAATTTGTTTTAAATCCAAGTTTTCTTGCGTTTAATTTATTACGGGCTGGTTAGAAACCTTATGATGTTTCCTTTACTTTTATTATCGTTATTTATTAAATCATTTTTTAATACTGAAAGTCAATAAAAGTTGTATTTCTGGCCAATTTTAAAATATCATTTACCAGGAGCCCATGGGCTCCTGCATTTACTATTAACCGTTATTTTAAACTTATTACTATTTCCGAGAAATACTCTGTTAGATTTCTGTTAGTTCTCTGTGAAATTTAGCGCGTCTCTACATGAAAGCACACAACATACTTTCGACATGTACGTAATACACACAAGATTAACCAAAGTTGCGGAATTAGCCTCATTAGTTATTACGGCTTTTAACTGAGAAAAACCAGGTCAGTGACGTCACTCACGCATGCGCACAATTGGGGAGTGTCAAAATAGTGCATGTCCGGTTGTCACTAAAAAACGTGTTTCACGAAAGACACCCACAGCTCACAGTGAGGAGGTCGGATGAAAAAAAAATTAAATGCAATTTTAGCTTGTATCCAGCTTATGAAAGAGAGCGAGTGCGCGTCAGTTTTATAGAATACAAACAAAATAAATAAAAAAATGTTGTGGTGAATATTTAACCGTACTTTTTGAAGCTTTCTCAAAGTATCAAGAATTAATCAGTGACAGTATTATATTT
>OZ037995.1:13958906-13966406 GCA_964035705.1 Porites rus
CATGGATGACAAAGGGAGAGGGTTGGGAGGGATGAAAAAACCACATCTTCTCCCAGCGAGTAACCAAAATGAATGACACAACAGCGGTTGACGGCTTCCGATGTCACGCACCCCCATAAAGGAACTTATTGAATACCCTATGACCCCTTGGCATATACCCGGATGTGTCACGAAATAAGTAACGCAGCAATTTACAAACAATGACAACCAGGAGAAAGCATAAAAATCCCATTCGCAAGCAAATATACCATTTGTCAAAGTATAAAGTATACGTGAGGGAATATAGTCTCTTCTGCCTGCGAGCAGACGTCTCCTATTTCCTTTGCGTGCAACAAAGGAAAAAGGAGACGTCTGCAATAATCTAAAGAGCGTCACTATTAATAAAATTCGGTTTTATCGTAAGGGTCATGAGACTCGCGTACGTCAATTTTTTCCATCAAAAATTCCCCTTTGAACGGACCTTGATTCGTTACAGACAGTTACATCATGACATGCCTTTGATTTAGTCACCACCTCAAAATCGGTTTTAATATGTTATGCGTGAATCATGTTTACCAATATCTTATATGTCTTTCTATTAAAATTTGTGGTCACTAACATTCTCAAAACTTCTGGCATCCAGTTTGCTCTTCCTCCAGTAATCCGTTGTCAATGCACGTTAAAAAAAAAAAAAGAAAAAAAATCGAGCCCAGGAATAAGAAAAAAAACTGGAAAGCTTGCTCAGAGGCTATAAACTGAACAACTTAAGTTTTGGAATGTAGAGACAAAGGACAGAAACTTCTTGACATCAGTCTGTGGCTGTTTCATAGAGAGGTTTCCTAGGACATCGAAAAGAGTTCAATCGTCAACCTACTCAGTTTCAGTCAGTTTCAGTCTGTTTCATTTTCGTTAATTCGGACCCTCTTCAAGTTTCATTTTTGCAGAAGGAAAAACTAAACCGTGAAAGAAATAATCACTGACTTTAATCTGTGATCGCTTATATTATAGATTTACTTCTGGCAAAAGTGATTCTGGGGAAATTATCGCAGGAACTGGCTTCAGGACCTTTTCACTAACGCTCATAGCATTTAAAGATGAAAGAGTGCATTTGACCCGTGTTACAGCACAGAGAGTGTGGCACAGGCAGTGGATATGGTGGAACAGGAATGCAAACAGTACTTAAATCAGATGGTTCAACACAAACAGGTATTAATGTACTGTTTCTGGTGCTTCATAACCCGCCGAGGGATTACTTTCTTTAATATATGCTGATGGGGTGTGCCACTTGATGGGGTCGCATTTTCACCACTGGATTGACTATAATGGGGTTGCTTTTAGAGTTTCTAGAAGGTGGTCGCAAATTTTCGGGATTTTGCTGGATAAGAACATCTCCTGGTAAATAGGGGTTTAGAAATGAGAAGATTCGCGGTTAATTAGCTGTTACCGCGACAAAAAAAGTGACTCACTTGGGATTGCAGTCTTCTAAAAAATTCCTTGAAAATTGCATTTTCCTAAAAGTGACTAAGATGGAGTTTACAATTAGCCAGCGACACATATCCATCATGAATTGACCCGAGATTGGGTGTTCTTTTTTTTCTTTTTTCATTCCGAGAGATAAAAATAGATAAATTGAGGACACGATCGCAGACAAAGTGGTTTGCAGCTTTTAGGAACCTTGTTGTACAATAGATCTGTTTCATGAGGGTCCACATTCAGGTTATTCATGCAACACCGACATTTTATCCAAAATTCCCCTCAATTTAGTAATTCCGACGGTTTCCAATCTCGAACACGCGTTTCAAAATGCCTACAGCCTGATTCTCATGAGCTCTTGATTCTCTCCTCCGCTCCGGAGACCCGTGACAGATAGCCGTGTAAGAAACGTGTAACGATCATCATCGACGCCTGACAGGGTGGATGAAAATAATAGTTTATGACATTTAACGAAAAGCAACTTACTTTGCCGTATTGCCAGCCCTTATTTAGTTTTGTTTACTGAATTCCCACTTCAAGTGGCGTCTGGTATTAGCATCTCTACATTTGAGATCCGGCAAGAAAAAACCAGTCGGTTTTATCTACGCTTCGAGTGGACCTCTGCATTCAAGGATTTGTAACGTACTTTCGTCACCGGATTTCGGTTAGATGAAAACCAACGTTTCCCAAATGCCGCTACTTCAAAGTCACCCAATTTCCAGGGTTTTTTCCCGAATCTCACGCCTTTTTGCTCTAAAAACCCGAATCCTGACCCTCAAAGGTTTCAATAATCTGGTTCCTTATTGAAACCATTTGTGGGTTGGGGGCATTGGACGGTCACGGTAAAAGCAGCAAACGGAGCTTCCGGCTTGTGTTGTTGTTGTTTAAAGCTCTATTTAACAAATTGACCACACTTTTCCATGGTCTACACTCTTATAGACCATAGAAATGACCTCATAAAGTGTTCAAAACTCAAGTTGAACCACGAGCCGCAGGTGAATGGTTTCACTGCAAAGTTTTATGGTGTCATTTCTATAAAAAAAAAAGGGAAGCAAAAACTCTCTTTATTATGTCGGCAGTATAGGGCAAACTTAGGAAACGCACTACCTCATACCCTTTTTCAGATCAAAAGTCCAATGGGATAACCACCAGATCAACACACGCTCCCTACTACCTGTCGATAGTAATATGAATAAGTCAGCACATGGTCAGTCTCCTACGCGGTCGTTCTTTTTTGCCATCATGCAACACTCCTCCCCAGGAGCCCATCAAATCGTCCTCCCCTAAAAAAGAAGACTACCATCCCTGTGGGGGCGGGGGCACTCTTCAAAGTTTTATGCAGGGAGGCTGCCCCCGGGGTTCCACCGGTCTTACCCGTTTATATACCATTTTTGGCACGACTTCCATAAATTCAGCTTGTGATATCCGCGGCTTGTTTCGCCATTTCAGGGTTTCATAAGAATGGCTGATCTGATTCAACTGACGTTTAAAATACTAATGAAGTTCACATACGGAAGAGACATGACTGCAGACGAGCTTCAGGAGTTACTCGATCTCAGAGCTTTAGTGGAATCACTTATCGGAGATACTATCTCAAACCCTTTTGTCAAGTTTCCGCTTTATAAATACATGCCTACAAGCACTAACAGGAAACTGGCGCAATTTGAAAAGCGATGGCTGCAATTCAATAAGCGGTAAGAAGGGTTCATTTTACGTTAGTTAACGCAAACAAGATAGTTATCTCGGAAATAAAGGAAAAGTAAGAACTCTACATCTCCGTTTTAGTTTAGTTTTGATACCCTTTTATTGCACTGCCTTGTCCATTTCAACCAATAGGCAAGTGTTTTCGTTGTGAAAATTTTAATTTCTCTTTTCTACTTTCGTTTCTTGACTTACCTTTAAGGAGCGTTTTGCCGAAGGAAAACTTCGAGACACAAGCTGTGTATTTTACAAGCTCCAGCAAACTCTTGCAAAAAATCCGGGGGCACTTTCAGAAGACGAGGTAATGTTGGGGGTTTAGACGAAAAGTTTTAGGTTGGGTGGTATTATACCTATATGTATAATATCATTTTGTAACTTCACGTTCGGATATCAAAATGCGAGTGGAATCTAGGATAACTTTGTATAATGTGTTGTCTTTTTCCAGTTAGTTCCTATTCGTTAGTAGTTTTCAAGAACTTTTTAAAATACGAAATACGTGTAAATGATGTTTTGGTATTTCTTTAAAACTGTCATACATATTTGAACCCAAGAAGACCCCATGAGTGTATATAACGGTTGATCCGTTTTGTGAAAAATTGCTCTACTTCTCTACCTACACTATTACTGCGTGTTTTTGGCCTTCCATAACTGGCAGGATAGCCATGGGCCAACTTCTCACGATTTGTTCTTCCTTTGAAGGAGTCGCTTGATATTTTAATTTCCAAGGGTATAGTATGAGAATAGGTCACTGAGAATACTGAATTTTTATTTCAGTTTAGTTTTTACCAAGAAATATGAAACTCAACCTGACAACGCCCTTTTAATAGAGGACCTTTTTGAAGTAGTTTGGCCTTTTAGGATTTAACTGGGTACCTAATAGACATGTTTCTTTTGAACTTTCTGAGTTGCAGACGTTTCACATCGAGCGATTCAAACTCAATTCCTTTTAGGGCGCTAGTTACAGTAAAGCAGCACTTCTTGCCGTGATTCAAATTTTACCAAAAGACTTTTTGTTGTGTCTAGTTTGAACAAACCCTGGAGGAAGCTTCTCTTGCTAATGTAGATATCACATGCGGAGCTGTGGCCTGGCTTCTATTCCATGTAGCACTTCATAAAGACGTGCAGAAAAATCTTACAGTTGAAGTCAAGAATTCCATTTCACGCGAAGTAAGTAAATATTTTAGCGAATACTTTTTCTTTTGTTGAAGCTGAGTGCAGCCTAAAAGAAATACCGGGAAGTCTGAGGAGTTTGTTTATTGGCAATGTTTGTTTGTTTGTTTGTCTTCCCTTCGATAAAGCCAATACTTTATATTTGAAAGACCCGCAGAGCCTTACGATGTATTGAAAACAGAGTTCCGATTCCCCTTATCACTCCGTCGATTACGATTAATCGGGGAACGAGCAGTCAGCTTTTTTTACACCCTAAAACACACAGTAACGTTAAAACTGAATGTGTTTTAAAAAAGTATCAGATATTTCGCGAATGCTTGCTCATTTTCTGACTGGTTTATAACAGATGGAAAAGCTTTCTTTGTGATTTTATAATTTCAGTTTTTAAATAACGATAATTTTTGCCCGTGAGCAGGCTTCCTCACGAATGATGAGGGAAGCTGTGAGCCTTTGACTGATGCCACGTGATAATAAAATTCAGGACTAGAATTTTTTTCCGAGAATGTCCAAATGTCTAAACGTTTTGTTGTGTTTGTTTTCTTATTCAAGTTTATTGTCTTTTCAGCTTTCAGAACGGTTAAGCTTAGAGACACTAACTAAACTGGATTTGCTGGGTAAGGTGGTAAAAGAATCAGCCAGGAAGAGGCCGGTAATGGTAATAAGTACTCCAGAATATGTCACTTGTCCAATGGTTATTGGGAATTTTTAAAGTCCCCCTGGGGTAAGTAGTGATTAGCGTGCAAAAGCAGGGCTCCTGGTTATTAGGATATCTTACGGCCTCCTAAAGCGCGCGAAGAGTGTCCCCGCTTGCTTTGGGTTTTCGAAAGCTGTTTTTAAGGTTAGGTGTCATGTGACTTATCTTAGACATTCAAATAGGGAGCTTAAGGGCCTGTTTACATGGGGTGGGGGAACCCAGGTAGGTGAGGTAACACGCTTAGGTGAGGAAAAACAATAACCCTCCTTTACATACAATCTTACAACCCCGCCATCCCGGGGTGTACTTTCTCACGATTATTGAATGGTCGCTAAGCACGTAAACAAGAAAAATGCTGACAAATCACGTGTTTTGGTGGTTAATACTCCTCTACACTCACATACTGCTTTTGCTGCAACCTTTAGTGCTGTGGCTTTCTTTTGTTGCCATTAAGAATGATGCAAAGCCACCGCCAAAGTGAATTTTGCGCGAATTTGACGTATCATGAATCCGACCCCGGTTAGGCAGGTTACCCCACCTTGGAAAGTTTACATGGCAAAATTTGACCTCTGCTGAGAGGGTTGGTTACCCGGCCTGGCACACCGGGCTACCCACCTTGGCGGGTCACCCCACCTATCATGTGAACGTGATCAAATTAAAATGAGAGATTATATGGACAGGCGGGTTACCCCACCTAAGCGAGTAACCTCACCCACCTGGGTCTCCCACGGGCCCTAAGCAACGACGACGGCGACGGCAACGAGAAAAGCCACAACGCAATAGGTTGAATAGGCATGAAAACAACTTTGCACGTGCATCACGCTTTTTTGTACACTGCACGCTGACCACGACGTGAAAATGCCTAATTTCATGTTTTGTGAAGGAAAGGCTCGGGAAATTATTAGGATTTGGACAAAACGCGCGTGAAAGTACGTGAACATAAGACGACTTTCTTTTCCTTTTCCTGAACGTTTATGCCATCTTTTAGAATTCAACTCCAGAATAGTTTCCCAGTATTTGATGAATTGAGCGAGATGGAATAAGCGCGATTAGGTTTGAGGCAGCGTGAATTCACTTTTTAGTAACGTTTTCGAGCCGTCATCTTGTTTGTTGCTTAAGCTCCCTAATATCATGACGCCGACCATTTATTCGCTTGACCAACGCACGAGTGACTATGCAGACGATGAAAAATGGTCAAAGATCTAACATTCATCTTGATTATGCTCATAAATCCAGGAAGAGATCGTTTGCACGTGACGTCGCAGCGGCCGTATTTGCCACTTTCACGTTGTCCATAATGCACTTTGTTTTCCCTACAACATTTTGCTTAAGTATTCTTTTCAATTTCTCTTGGGACCATTAATAATCTTCCCTTGAGAAATTAAAAACAAAACTTCTGCCGAATTTTATGGGGACGTAAAAGTCGCAAATTGTGTACAAAAACAATGAAACGGCGGCCATGTTGGTGTACCAACTCTTTCCTCTTTTAAAAAGTATATTTGTTGCGTGAAACTTGTATAGCCATTGATCACATGAGTAAAACTGATCTATATCAAAAGGAACTATCTATACATACAGTCATTTTTATATTTCCCCTACTGTACGTTTGTTTATTCAATTGTGCAATTCATGTTTTTAAACTAAAAAATTCATGGTCAATCTCGTAGCCAGGATCTTCTGCCTTTTTGACCAACGGGGAAAGACTCTAGATACGAGATTGATCCATGGTAAAAACATGATCTCTGACGATCATCATTGCCATAAGTTAACAAGAGTTTTGAGATGATGTAACTGTTTTCAGCTACTTTCTGTAAATGTTTAAATGTCAAACACTTTTCTCGTTTGTCTTTAGGTCGAAGTATCTGTTGACAACAGCGCAGTCAATAGTAACACAGGAGTCTGGGGCGACACGGAAACTTTCAATCCCCGAAGATTTGATGACGAAACACCGAACATGCGCAAAAGCTTGTGTCGCTTCGGTATTGGACCGCGAAGGTGTATGGGATACCGGGTTGCTGACACCTTTATGAAAGTTTTACTGGTCACATTACTGGAAAACTACTCTGTTGCCCTGGAGACGGACGTGACGGGTGATGATGACAGTGTACCCGTTCAAAAGGTTGGGCCATTTTGCTTTCCGTGCGTGGACTTCAAAGTTCAAGTTGCGCAGAAAAATGTTGCTTCTTAAAAGTTACAAACACGACCTTTACTGTGCTCTAGAAAAAAAACTTAACATCAGAAATACTTCAGATAATTAATGGCGACATCAAAGAACACGACAGCAAGTAAACGTTGGTACTAGTAGTGAAATTTGGACAGTACGGGTTGGTTCTTCAGACGAATTCTAACTTAGCAGTTTAAAAAATCTTTGGACCTCAAGGTCTCTTCCTTAGTTGTTTATGGAGAAGACAAATGCTTCTCTGGTCTACCCTATATGACCTATATGGTTTCATGAAACTGCTCACGGTAAATGGTGTGTTGAT